>NW_019379475.1:272987-308048 GCF_000648655.2 Copidosoma floridanum
ATATATATATACATATAAACGCGAAACACCCCAACCATCGAAAAAATACATACATCAATCAAAGCGTTTGAAAATTAATTCCCATCTCACACGCGTGTCCGTGTAAAAGCAGTGACAATTTGCGAACCCAACAATAACATTTCTCCCGGAGCGAAAGGCGATGGCTGCACGTTACTCCCGCAATAAACATACATCCTTGCGCGCGTGTCGTAAACTAAATCTGAAAAAAACCCAAAAGCCTGTATGGAGCACACAAATACGGTAAAAGGACTAAATGCGAGCGAAAAAAAAAAGAAAAGGAAAAGAAAGAAAAGTAGATCGCCTCCGAGCGTCTCACCCACGTTTAGTGGTTACTTATGGGTGTACACGAGCAAGCAAGCCACACACTTTGCGCCAACTGCAATTGCAAAAAGAGATTGAGACCCACCCTCGTACATACGGGAGACTACTTACGTTTATGCATGTACGTACGTGGGTATGTATAGCCTTGCGAATCGTTTCTCGGACTCGTAGCAGCTCTATGCATATATACATATATATGCTCACTGGGGGCTTATATGCCGGTACGGCGACGCTAATTGGCCGAGCAATATACCTGCCCGGGACTAATAGTCCGATTTACATAGGCCACGTGGAATCCGTCGCTCCTTTATGGGTTTGCTCGCCATTTCTTTCTTATACCTACTCTATTGGCTATGTGGGTGTCTATGTGTGTGATATGGTAACGATGTGATGCTATACATGCCGGACGAGGTGGTTAATTGTAACTCGAAAAAATAAAAAAATTTCAATTGCAGCTATTGAAGTTCGGGTTATTTAAATATGCTTAAGTTTAATAATTGTTTTCAATCATTAAGATACATATAAACAAGTTGTCTATTGAGACACTGCTCCTTTTTTTATTTTTATTTATTTGACTTTTATTTCTTAGCTTTAACATTAAAAACTAGTGTGACAAAGAATAGGGAAATTCTATAATCAAGGACCTTTTTTTATTTTTCCTGTAATTTCTGCCATCGTTTACGTATTAAATGTATTGTATTTTTGTTGTTGTAAAGCTCTCAACACATACAGGTTGTAAGATTAATTAGTTATCAAACTCTACATGCTTATAGTACTTGATTCCAACGATTCTTTGTTTTATTTATTAAAAACAAGCTTCTCCTTTCTTGAAATCACCACAAATTGCATTTAAAATATTTAAATATGAAAAATAAAAATAAAAATCGCGTAATATTACTTGATTCAATGCTTCTACCCCATAGTGATATCACGTATCGAGTAATTCATCAAATTTAATATTCAACAACATGAAAAGTGTTACACGATTTTAATACTTTTTTTTTTTTAAATATCTGTCATAGTATAATGTTCGAGCTTTAGGTCTACACATGTAATTTTCTCAACGGGAGAGAACTGCCTTGATGCACACATAGTCTCTGCGATAAAAGCCAGATGGACGCCAAGCTCAATCTCACATCACGATTACTCAATCCAAGGTAGGGTAATATTATAATAATCAGTAATTAATAAGTTTTAGTAATTCGACACCAACGGTCCCATCGGGCGGCTCATATCATTTCTCCACACCCTACACATACATTTCAATACCATCACGGCAAAAGTCAAAGTCTGTGCGTGCGTGTTCGTAACACTAAACGCGCACCTGCAGGGCATATTATCGACACCAGCTTAATTAGCCTGATTAATTTAACAAATCGGATATCTTAATTTCGCCACTTAACTCCGAGCCGGCGACGCTGCGCCTATACGTACACATGGATATATACAACAAACATCGGTGGACCATCGGTAGTGCCGATATGGACCTCCGCCATCGACAGTCGCTCGTATACGCTCCCAAACGAGTTTAGATCATCGATTAGACCACACGGATTTTTACACCATACAAACGTGAACGTATACATTCTCGAACCCATTAACGTGATAAAACGCCAGAGATGAAGGAAGATACTCGTGTGGGCACTTTGCACTGCACATACATTATATGTACACACGTACAGGAGGAAGCAAAAATATACCGTACACCGGCTCGTTTTTCCGCGAGGGTTACAAACCTGCGTCTCCATTGCTCATGAGTATTCTATTCCGTCTCCTTTCTCCCGATCTTCGAGTATGTGTATGTCTTGGTTTTTCTTCTTCGTGAGCCATACACGTAAACGATGGGTCGGAACTCGCACCGATTCAGGACCGGGATTTTTTAGTTATTGTTCATCCAACCGGTATCATCCGCAATCATACCTGCAGGTATATATGTTTATACACAGTATGGGCGAGTACGAATTTACGCTCTTTATAAAATACATAAATATATGTACAAGCGTAAGGATACACATACATATGGTGATGAAGTACTGAAATCCGGAACTCGATTGGGCCCCGCCTTCCCCCGAGTCAACCCCGAAAGGAATCATTAGCTGGAATCGTGCAAAAACATAATGGACCAGAGTATAATCGTCCATTGTCCCTCTCCGTGATGCACGTGAACCCTGAAACTTTGGAGAGATTTCACCACTCGATAAATAATTAATAAACGCACGCGTATATCCCACCCGAACAGTATGGAGGGTCCACGGTATTAGCATACGTGGGGTTTATTAATTTATTCTTTGTTATTGGGGCCGCGTTTTGGCGCGTCAGTACACCCAAAGATGATCGGGCGCGGGGACTCTCTTATCTCTCCCTTTGGCTCTGTAATTAGCCGAATGTGCTGTCCGTCCCCGGCGATTTATGCCTCAACGCCCCCTCCCTCTTTCTCCTTTTCTCTCGTCTTCTCCTCCCTGATTATACAGGCTTCTTTCGGGAGTTTTTTTTTTTTTTTTTTTTTTTTTACTAGTACGGGGACCGCATCTGAGAGATATCCTTCAAAAACGTTAATTATTTGTCGTTGTAATATGTGATCAGTGACGAATGCTGAGCTCACGTGTCGAGGGCCTTATGTGATTTCGTATGTTACCTTATTAGTACGGAAGGAATAGAAGAATCCATATCGATGGATATATGAAACTATCGACAGTGTAAAAGTGCCAAATAAATTTTGCTACAAATAAAATGAAAAAAAAAAAAAAAAAAACAAAGTTTCGTGTACGAAAGATGAAAGAGTACAGTTCTGTGCGTTACTAGGCTCCCGACACGTGAATTACCAATGAGAAAATTTTGAGGAACCCGTTTCCCGTCTCTTCTCTCTCGATCTTAGGGAAGTAGGTGTATACATTCGATGGTCCTTAATGAGCACACAACATTTCTCACTCTCTCTCTCTGGCCGACCCTTCGAAACTGGACAGACGCACGCGGCCGATGATAAAAATCTCGAGGCGGACCATTTCCTTCTGTCTCTCGTCTCTTTTATTTATTCTTTTCAGGCTAAGTGGTCCAACGGCTGCACGGTACTTAACACTATACGGACAACAGTGACGATTCTTCCCCCACCCCCAGCATCTCTTATTCAGGGGCGGCAACAAAATGTTTTTCCAAAGCGACTTTATGGTCACGGAACATCGACGTTCGGAAATTTATTACTCGTCCTCTGTGGAGTTTCAAATAGACTTCACACGTTGGTTCGTTACATACGTGATTTGGAGGAGTTTCTTGGACCGAGTTGTTGGAAGAATACAAAGGAAAAAAAATGTTGCTTTTACCAAACTCCGTTACATTTAGGATTTTTTTATGTTTTTTTTGTTATAATAATAATTATTATTATTACCATTATAAGTAAGGAGATAAAACTATTATAAGTATGAATTAAATAACATAAATTACACAAAATTTTTAATTTTGCATTTTTTTTTTTTTTTCAACAACATGTATTTTTCTTGTTACCACCTCGTTTTCGAAACTATTATGTGTTATTATGCTATATATTTTATACTAACTAAGCATGATTGTCAATGTAATTTTTGAAAAATCTGTAATGTAGTCGATTAATTTATTTGATGAAATAAATCAATACCTTGAAAATATTGACTACAGTAACGTAGCAAAAGTTATTAGAATATTAGTGTCAACGAGAAATTCCACGATTCAATAGTGTACACCTTCGTCATGGGTACGTATCAAATCGCATTTTGACACTCCCGGATTTATAAAAATATACCCAAATCCTCTCGCCATACCCATAATTTAAGTACACATATTTGAGTAAAAAAAAAACCGAAACGATGACAACCAAGAGCTGACGAATAGAAAAAAAAAAAAAAAAAAAAGAGAGCGAGTCATAAATACGACACTCGTATAAATTACTCAAACGTACGTATAAGGCGGTTAAAAGATAATCCAAAAAGCTGATCCTCGTGATCTTATACCTTAAAATACCACTTCCTAAACGGGTCGCCTGTCACTTTGAGTTTCGACTGTTTCGAGTCTCCACGCGCGCCCCGTCCCCTCATCACTCGATCCGAGGTTTCGTAGATGCACCTTATACCAGTGTTTCTAACAACCAAGCGTTCTCGCGCATGCGCACAACGGTTTTACTCTCTCTCCGACCAAGCTAGCAGTGGAGGGAGAGCTCCCCCTACCTTTACCTTTAACCCAAGCTCCCCTCACTCTAACACCTTAAATATAATCTTATATATTGTAGGGGAATACTCGTCGTTGGTCGAGCGGGCTAGGTCTTTTGCCCGCGTATAGAATCTAACCAATATGCCATCGATTCTTCATCAATGCATCTTTTTTTTTTTTTTTTACTATTATCATTTATTCAATCGTCACTTTTTACAATAGTCATTTTATTTATTGAATACTTTTTCGAAAAGCATCACATTTTTTGTTAAAAAATAATCTTTAGATCCCTTTAAAATCAATTTATAATTTAAATAATGTAATGTTAAACACGAAATATTTTTTGGTATGTTTATAATAATATTTTTGACTTGTTTATAAATATTCTCTTCAAGTAAAAAAACTTTTTTATCATGTATTTACATGCTTGTGCAGCAAATAATATTTTTTCCATACCATCTTGCCGTAAGTATCTTGGTGTGTTGTTTTTTAAAGAAAAAATTTACATTCCGTAACAATCCTTAGTTTAAAAAAAAACTAGATAATGTGACATAGAATTTAGTAAAATTTATTTAAAGTTATGCTTAGTACTTCTAGAATAGCTATTGCTTTCAATATTTACCATTCATAGTAAACTTGAAAACTTTTCAAATAATTAAACTCTCAACTAGTCTCCTTTAGTAATAAAAATATTTATTATATAAAATATCTATTACGAGTGGAATTAGGCGTAGAAAACCACTTGAAGAAAAAATATATCAGCAAAGATAATTACAGTGCTAAAGGTATTTTTTATTGAATTTTACTAAATTCTATGTCACATTATCTAGTTTTTTTTTAAACTAAGGATTGTTACGGAATGTAAATTTTTTCTTGAAAAACAACACACCAATATACTTACGGCAAGGTGGTATGGAAAAAATATTATTTGCTGCACAAGCATGTAAATACATGATAAAAAAGTTTTTTTACTTGAAGAGAATATTTATAAACAAGTCAAAAATATTATTATAAACATACCAAAAAATATTTCGTGTTTAACATTACATTATTTAAATTATAAATTGATTTTAAAGGGATCTAAAGATTATTTTTTAACAAAAAATGTGATGCTTTTCGAAAAAGTATTCAATAAATAAAATGACTATTGTAAAAAATGACGCTTGAATGAATGATAAAAGTAAAAAAAAAAAAAAGATGCATTGATGAAGAATCGATGGCATATTGGTCAGATTCTATACGCGGGCAAAAGACCTAGCCCGCTCGACCAACGACGAGTATTCCCCTATAAGATATAAGATTATATTTAAGGTGTTAGAGTGAGGGGAGCTTGGGTTAAAGGTAAAGGTAGGGAGAGCTCTCCCTCCACTGCTAGCTTGGTCGGAGAGAGAGTAAAACCGTTGTGCGCATGCGCGAGAACGCTTGGTTGTTAGAAACACTGCCTTATACCCGCGCGCGTATCTTACAATACACACACGAGAACGACTTGTAGTTGACTAACCGAGTAATAAATACACTTTTGGTCCTTGATTGGCTGTTTGAGTACATCACCTCGGAATTTCACTCGTGAAAGTGCCTCTCCGTCCCTAAAACATTTTATGACGAATTGAAAAATATCAATTCAACCTTTTTTAGGTAACACAATAAATTGTCCAAAACATGAATAAATTGTGTGCACAATAAGAGTTCATTAGAAATAATTCATTTGACCGATTGATGGGTTAACAAAGTCATTATTCTCGTCATTGTCTGCATCATCCAAACTGAGTCCGCATCTTTGACTCTCGTTGCGTCACTTGGTGCACCCGCAGCCCGACTCGTATTTCATTTTGAAGATTCCGTTCATCTGCTCGAGTAGAGCTTCAAAAGGGAGATTCGAGGGAGAAAAAAAAAAAAAAAAAAAAAAAAAAAAAAAAAATGCCACGCAATGCGAGAAGGGTGATTTATTGCCTTCGCATCCCTTATCGAGATATAATCGCGGAAAAGTTAACGACTCGGTGATACAGCGCATCTTGGGCTAATTAAATTTCAAGATGTACACAAACACACGGTACAGTTACGCGTACGTGTTTGTGCGGCACAAAGGAAAGTCATGCAATTTCGAGGAATTTGCTTTGGTAGTAAGATCACTCGGTCCACAAAAAGAGACATACCATATAAATCCCACGATGCGACTAATTGACTCGTCGGCACGAGCATTAATTTACGTATCGGACCTCGTTATCCGATCGTGCACGTACATGTACCGAAGAAACAAGTGCGCACATCGTCGAGATTCATTGGCGCAATTGAATTCGTCGGGACCGATCGGAATGAGAGAGGGGCAAGCAAAGTCGCGATAATAATATAATCTCGGGGGTGTGGACGCGGGCCGTTTGATGAACTGCACGATTACGTAAATCAAAACGTTTATGCGACTCCTTGAGGAGAAAAGCGAAGGGAGAACGAGCGGAGGTGAAAAATGGGTAGCGCCGAGGGATTATCTCCTCCTTCGCCGCTCAGCTCTCCCGGGGAATGAACTAAACTACTTTGGGACCATTAGGTGAAAAATGAAAATTTATCGGAAAGAGTGTGATTTTTTCCAGTGCTTGTTGTTGTAAAAACTCGTTTGGTCATTGATCGGTTGATTAACATCGAAGGAAAAAAACACTCGGAAACGAAATCGTGACCATCTCGTACACCCGAGCTTTAACGTGCCCGGAAAATAAAATTAAAACAAAATTGAGGTTGGACAAACATCTGCACCGTGTTTTCACGAGCTCATGGAGAGAAAGTAGGTAGGTACACAATAATAGAGCTAGAGTAAGTATAATCAGATTTAGCGTTGCACGTGGAGTCGATACCTGTTCAATGGCAAATGTATTAAAAGGGAACCCAAATTTACCCCACTAGTGAATATACAACGCGTACACATGAATGTTTAAGAGCGAGAGCACGACAAACACCCGCTAAATTCCATTGGATCTCTCAGCAACGCGATCGGACAAGCATCCAACATCCACCCGATCAAAGCTATGGCGACGAGGAGGCAGATTTTCCATGCTTGTATGGCTTATAAATATGAAACGCGAGACCGTATACACCCCGCTTATTAAGGTGATAATTCGAGGCGCTCGCGAGCCCAAAGGAGCCCCTCCGTGCACAAACAGACGCGTACGCAGGTTGTAAAAACGCAGTATCGTAAAACACTGGCTGTATCGTTTTGTTTGTCCTTATCCGCGTGGATGCACACATATCCCACGATGTACTCACTCGAAGCGAGACGCCGTATCACTTGAGCGGATCCACACGCGTATCTACCATATATTCATACGTGTGTATAAATTATTCGGTTTTATGCGCTATTATCGTTTATCGTTAATTGACTTATATATATATATATACTTCCATACATTTTCGCGTTTGCCTTTTAATAATAGAGCTATTTTGCGCTTTTCTTTCTTTTATATACCCCAAGTGCTTTTGGAAATGAAGTAGCAAAGTTATGTATTCGATGTAATGGTCTTTACCTTATTTATCGAAGTTTCCCTTCGAACGCCCAAGGCGGTGAACGTATAAACTGTTTCAATTTAACTGGTGAGTCTCCACCCAAAGTGAGTACTATCAATGCAAGGGAAACCCATAAGTTTTCGCCAAGTCGCAAAAGCTTCTCCGCACAGTTTCACACGCGTACATGATTCACAATTGGGCGCTCGTGGAAAAATTCCACGAGACCCGCATCGCAAGGTAAACCACCAAACGCCCGCGTGCAGAGTAGGTACTTATAATAATGCATGCAAAAGCCAGCCGCGGGCGTAGAAGAGGACCCGCGAGAGCAAGTATGGATCGGCTGTATATACAAACGAGCCGAGCGAGCAGAGACGCTGTTACGGGTGTATATATGCGCGCTAAAAGTATTGAAATAAAACACGAGACGCGGAACGAGGTACGTATACTGACGAGGACAAAGTGGTGCGCGCGCGCGAGAGAGAGAGAGTGGATTGATTTGATTTATTTAAATAAGACCGAGGACCTTATGAATGTTAATTGGAAGGAATGAAAATCCGAGTGCTCACGTGCATTTTTTTGTTTTTTTTGTTTGTTCCCAACTTGATTGAGTGGGGGGTGGTGCACTTTTGCAGAAACGCCCGATGAGTTATTCGTGGGGCCGTGCAAATGCACGGCGCTTATTAATCCAGATGAAAAATCTTGTTCGCGCAGTGGAGTGCGATATTCTCCTTATGCTATTTCGGGGATGCGTCTTTCTCCCCGAGACACGTACACCTACCCTGGATTCCCAGACTCGAGAGAAATTTGCAAGAAACGCGAGCAAATAGGGGAGATAATTACTTTTGCGCGCAATCCCAGGTGGGGGTGGGGCGCGTAAACACGAAATCGCGTAGAAAATAAACAGCGGTAAGTGGAAGGAGAGGAGCTCCGAGGAAATCGAGGTGACTTCCTTTTCTGAGGGGGGTGGGCACGCGACTCGGGATCCGATTATCTTCTCGGGGAAGCGCGAAGGTGGAAGAGCCGGGAATAGAAAGCGGAACTGAAACTCCAGGGTATACGACTACGCGTAAGAAGAAGAAGAAGAAGTGGAAATCAAAGATGAGCAACAAGAGGGGATGACAATCAAGCGCGTTACTTGTGAGTGGTTGTGCACAATATGTAATTATTATACAAGTAGATACACGTGAGTGCAAGTATTTGTTACGTCATTCATATTGTCGGTGGTGAAAAGCAGGACGCGAGGGGCACGATGTGCGTTTAATTTTGAGCGTCTCTCTGATGCTGAAGCTATGCTCGGGCGCCTTTGTTTGGTCCATATAGACCGGAGCTTGCCATCGCACACCCACGCGGATTTGCGAAACTTAATTGATTTCGCGTTTGGTGTTTTTTCTTCTTTTCCGAGTTGAAACGCCGTTGAGCAAAGAAAATTTCTTGTTTGCGTCGACTCGATCGCGCGGGATGGAAAGAGTCAGGGATTTTCGCAAACGGCTTCCAAACGCGAATACGTCATATCGTCATTGTGTAACCATACGAGCATTACTCGTACGTCGGAGCTTAATATTATTATGAATCACAATATCTTTACCTAATAAAAAAACCAAAGGAGCTTACGATTGGATTAAAATGAAAGTGGGTGAATCGATGAATTGGGAATTTGGTCCTTTAAAGACATTTATCCATAATTTTAAAGGCTACAATCCTTTGCACAGCTTCCATGAGTTGTAGTCACTTGTGTCGATGCAAGATCTCCAATAGTTTCACCTTTAGCTTCAACTGCTCGATTATATCACACTATACCGATCTACAGGAATGTCCTCAAGTACCATACGTAATTGACAAGCCTTACTCTCATTATCGTTTTCGTAAAATGTTTGGTAATAATGAACTTTAAATTTCAAAGATACAAGACAAACAAAAAACAGCACGACCAGAGCTCAGCGAGCTTTTACTTTGGAAAAAAATGAAACAACGCGTCGCGATTTACCGGCTTGATACGCATAAAATTAACAACGAGCCATTCCGCGAAGTGCCGAGCTGCAACCCGAGCTCCCGAGCGTGTGGACATGCGATGAAAAAAAAAATTTAAGAAAGTTATCGAAATTGTCGCCATTATTTAGATAAAAAAGACAAAAAAAAAAAAAAAAAAAAAAATGCAAATCCCCAGCCTCCGTCTGTCGACGCTTATCAGACGAGTATAAAAGTACGAGTCCCTTACTGTTGCGTCTAAACCGCCGAGCTTTTGAATTTTAGTTCGGAGAACCGATTAAAAGTTTATGCATTTTTGCGCGTACGTGTACATATATATACACACCTTCCACGCCGAGTGTGAGTATAATTGTCGTGTCGGATGTTTTCAAGTTTTGCCGGCTTCATATCGGCACGAGGGAGATTTGCACTTCCAAGCTGTTGGCTGCGCTCGCAGCTCGTTTGCGTTTTGACACTGACGGCCCGGGAGCTCTACACTGTATTTACTGCTAATTGCTCGATGTGCATCATCGGGCGCGGGCACAATACGCTTTTGGCACCGTCGGCGAGATTCAAAGAATTTTTTTTTTTTTTTTTTTTTTTTTTTTACCCCAAACGAAATTCCAGCGTTGCGTAAGTAGCTTATACATGCATATCATCCGAAAACATGATCCGGCGAACCAATTAAACACGCATATTGACATGCCAATTTACAGACTTGCCGAACCAAATTTTATATACGGGCGTAAAGGAAGGGAACATTCCACTCTCTGGACACTGGGCCGAAGCTTGACAGCCAAGCGCAAGAAAGAAAGAAAAAAAAAAAGATAAGCAATTGGCCGTCAGGTGTGTGCCTTGGCTACTGTCCTCTTTCTTTCTCTTTCTCTTTCGTTTTCAAAGATGGTCGAAATGCTCATGTGTCGCGCAAATCCATATTTTCCATCGGGCTCTTATGTACCTATTTGAAAAAAAAAAATTAATTTAAATTCGAGTTGCACTCCACAACAATAGGATGTCTATGAAGCTATATATACGTGGTTTATGAAATCGCGTATGGTGTGGATAAGAGCTTTTCAAACGTGCGTGGAATGTCTTCAAGTAAACAATTAAGCGTGTCTCGCTGAGATTGACGCGAAATCATCCTTCGCGCGTATACATTATTTCTCAACGCGTCGCGCGTCATTATAGTACAGGTGACGCATGTCACAAATGTATATATAAAAGTACAGGTAAAAGGCGTATTTTCTTTTGATAATGTATATGAAACAAAAAGAAATAAAAAAAAGGAGGTTTTCCGAAAGTTTTCAAAGCACATGAGCGACGAGCTCCGCGCATCTCATTAATCAACCCGAGGACGGCTCACAGTCCAGTTTTCCTCGAAAGCTACAGCGAGTCTTGGATCGTTGCCTCGCACGTGCTCTCGCCGTTGGCCTCTTTGGCTCAACACGGCACAAGGGGTCTTCCAAGACGAACGCATTTATTATAATGGGATAGCTCGAGAGGATATACTTAATATATCGCGTGCGCGTATAGATACATATAGATGTGACTCCATGGTCTTATTGTTTGCAGATTACATCCGAGGTGATAACATATATATATATATATATATGTGTGTGTGTGTGTGTATACTCGTAAAACAAACCCCCCTTCCCCTTCCACCGTAAATCAACCGTACCCCCAGTGCGGGCGCGCATCACCCGAACGTACATCGCTGTACATACAATAGGCAGGTAGCGTTCCCGTATCGGTATATAATAATAGGTACACCCATAAATGCAGGGGAAAAGACGTACAAAAAAAATATTCATCTCCAACGGATTACTCATCCACAGGATACGTATACCATATACAGTACAATATGTACGAGATCCGAAGTAGCCGCGCGTACACACGGCGGCACGAGGTAGCGCCACCCACGCGCCTCAGAGTCCACACTCGCTTTCTCCCCCCCCCCCATCCCTATATACATGCTAAAAGACGTTTCGGCTCCATGAGATAAAGTAGTGGGAGTCTCTGACTTTTCACACGCACTTTCATATACATATATATATATATATACCGCTCCTGTACGGCAGCTGTAGCCTCCGAGCGTACACATACGCCCACACATGCAGAACGGGAGAGATAGAGGGAGAGAGGAGGACCGTACGGATGCTGTGCATATATTGTATTGTATATAACGCACGAGGGAGCAAGGGAGAGAGAGAGGGAGAGTTGTTATGTAGGAGCGCGTGCCTCCACACGCGACTCCGGGGCCTCTCTTGGTGTCTCTCTTTCTCGGTGCCCATACCTATCCGTACACGACCGCGAAGACGACGCGTTAACGCTGGCACGCGCTAGTGTAGGCCGGCACTACTCTCTCGGCAGTCACGGTACGCGCGCCCAAGAGGCCACTGGCTGTATACCTATAAACTCGCGAGCCCCTGTATACGATCGCCGTGAGATCGGCTACCGATTTTCCCCCCCCTCGGCGAGTGATTAATTTCGCCCCTCCTCCCCCCTGAGTAATTGCCCCGTCGTCGAGGGCTTCCTTTTTTTTTTCTTCCTCCCTTTCGTTTCAAAAAGTGATTCTCGGCTTTATCTTGGGCATTCCTCGGATGCGTCGGTTCGCCCGCGTCGTACGGGCCTCGTGTGTTTACTCCGCAATTATCGCGGGTAGGTGATGGATTCGCACCGCACAAAGTGTACGTGGTTTTTAGCGAATAGCCCACGACGAGAGGGATTCTTTTTCAACC
The DNA here is from genome assembly GCF_000648655.2 of Copidosoma floridanum. The sequence continues at coordinate 285,698 of NW_019379475.1, forward strand.
CAGGAATTTTTCCGCAACAAAGTGCCCGAGTCTTCTTACAGTGTATTTACTAGTGAAAAAGTGTATAGCAAGTGCGGTCGAAGGGGTTACACGTAGAAAAATCGATCGACCAGTCGTCGCGCTCATATATATGATCCAGCGATAGACCCGCATCACGTTGGAGAATCGCGTGGGCGTTGCGGCGCCAAACTGTTGCTCAAGATATCGTGCGCGCTCCCGTGTACACCACCGCGGGGGAAAATTGAAAACCCGAGAGATTTTTCCGGTCCATTGGCAGTTTCGGAGTGTTTATTTACCGATGGTGTGTTTACGGGTGTCTGTACCAGTGTGATGCGCTCGAGTGACCCATGGCGGTGCCCTGTGGAGTGATTGAAAATTGGCACCCAGAGAGGGAGCGTTTCACGAGTATACTTCGTAAATAACGAGCCGATTGTCTGCGGATTGTCGAGTGACGTTTAGCCGATGCGAGGAGCAAAAGGGGCCCCAATTTAAGGGTGAGTCGTTAACAATAATATGCGAGCACGCATATGAGCGAGCCGAGGAAAAAACCCGAGCGGCCCAAGAGGAAGATGGGCACGTCGGGGCGAGCGTGGCTGTGCGCCGCGGTGGGCTTCCTCGCGAGTTTGCTGCTCCTTGCGGCCCTGGCGCACGCCTCGACCGAGGAGCTGCTCGAGTGCCGGGCCAACCTCACGGCCGACGTGAAGAACGAGACGGTGTTCGCCAGCCACGTTAAATTGGCCGATTACGTGTTCACGGGGAAGATAAGGGACATTAGGGGTGGCAAGCTCGTCGTCAAGGTCAAGAGGGTGGTCAAGGGGGTGGTCAACGAGACGGCCGAGTTGCTGCTCAACGACACCTGCTCAGGGTACATCAGGCGCAGCTACACGGGGATATTCATGGGGCGCAGGATGCCCGGGGGCCGGAGGATCGTCATGCATTTTGGACCCGTGCCCCTTACCCTGGCCAATCTGGATCGGCTCAACGCTGCTGTCAAAGGTGAGCTGGTTGGTTTGATTGAGCACTGGGGAGATGAACGACCGGTCAAAGTGCTTGTCTATCTCTGTGTGTGTACAACACTTTGATTGCTCAAGTTTATATATGATCAAACGGTTATGGGTGTGGAAACACGAAAAGTTGATTAACAAGTTTTTTTTTTTTTTTTTTTTTTTCTTTTTTTTGTCAGCAAGCCAAACGGGTCGTTTGAATAATCGCCCAAAGTGGCTCGTTTGTTGCGGTGTATATAACCTTGTTGTTGGAACAATGGTGTATAATTTTTTTTTTTTTTTACTTTCACCAAAATTATAAATTAGGTATTGAAAAAAAAACCAATATAAAACTAAATGCACGGAGGGACGGGCTGACTCTCGGGTTACTCCTGTAAAAATACCTGTCGTCGAGTGTACTTCTTTACTTTTTCATGTATATATAATATAGCGCGTGGGTCAATTTACGTATCACGAGTACAAAAAAAAAGGCGGATCATTCCCGAGGGTGGTGGCCGCGTCGCTTCGTTTATTTTTGTACCCGTGCAATGGTGGACGCCGAAGCGCGTAAAAATAAAACTCGATCCCGAATTTCACAAAAAAAAAATAATTTACCCGTTTGTTCTGTCTCCGTATTTTTTTCTTCCTCTTCTTTTTTCCTTTTGGCTTGCTTTTGGGATCTACATAGGTATGCTGTTAATGCTCCGGCCGCGCTTCTCTCCGTCGCATGCGTTAAAAATACACGTACACGATTGATGTTTCGAAAGAGTGTTTTAATCCTCTGATTATTCGTGCCCGTGTCCAAATAGACCACTTCTAGAGCCGCATTACAAAGTGATCGAAATTCACTCGTCCATATGGCGTAATTGCTTTTTCGATCAGCCCCTCCGTGTAATTGACACGCGAGAGTACACAACACCTATATACAAGAGCGTCACGCGGCTCTAATTTCAATATCTCAGTCCTGCGATCGACGTCGAGCTCATAGTAGCAGCTGTCGGCGCTCAGTTTCACATCGGTATCACCCTTGTCGCGTTGTATGCATACATATACAGCGAGGGATGGATTTCTCCCTTGGTACAATCAGTAATTGACTGCTATTGATTATGACGATTGCCTTATACTTATAGTATCTGTTTTTTCACCTCCAATAGGGTGAAAAATTACTCGACAACAGTTTAAATATTCAAGTTTCCAATCGATATACATATACTATATACACATACATATCGTGTGCATGGATGGAGGGAGGTGTAATATTATCCGTGCACCGAACAGAGAAAATAAATACCCCACAAAACCACCCAGCATATTATATTGCGCGATGAGGGTGACAATGGGGAAACGAAACATTATACAGGAGCCATGCACCGTGTATGGAGAATAATTTCACCGTACGAGCCCCACATCGTGTTATCAAGCTGATAATATCGGCGTATGCATGGTTATCCGCAATGCACCAAGTCGATCGAGATTATTACAAGCTCCAAAAGGCTGCACCTTTTTCTAGCTTTCACCCGTCACGCTCGCTCCACCTGCCCCCTCAATCACCAATGGGATACACTTACAAATTCATATATATATACCTAGCTCTCACTCGATCGATCGGTTGTTAAACCTATGAGCTCCCAATCAATAGAGATACTACGCGAACGGGTGAAATATACAAGTACGTGGGGGTAAGCAGTTGGTAACGCGACGCGAGCTTTACACCTCAACTACCCCTCGGCTAATCTCGGTAATTTACGATCCCACGTGTGCTCATCAGTTATTACTGCGTGTCCTTGTTCAAAGCGAAGGCGCCACGATATACGTCCCTCTTTCTCTATAGCCCCGCGGAATGTCGGGTGTACATCGATGCAGTACCCTTTTGCTATTCCTCCACACGTCTTGGGACGTGCTGGATGGGTGGAAGGTACATATATATTGTATGATCGATCGGTCAGTTTGGTGAGTTTTTTTTTTTTTTTTTTTGCTTGGCGCGGGTGGGAACGAGCACGCGTCAATTGGATTAAATTGGGGCTGATGCTCGGGCTGCTATTAATCACGATGTACACGAGTTACAATGAGCCTTTCTTTTCTTTCTTCTTTTCCTTCTCCTTCACTTACGGTGTACAATATCACGTGGATTGTTAATATTGCACGATGATCCGGAAAAATATACGTCCCTAATTGATGGTGTCTCGGGCCTTTTTTCGGACGTTCAACGACGCGGTGATCGATACGCGGTACGTCGCCTCGGGCTTTTGGTACATATACCTTCCCAGGGGATAACCCTTCATTATCAATCAATCCGCTGAAAAATTGATATGCATTTTTATACGCACCGCTCAATCGAACGAGGGCAGAGGAAGAGGATGTGCATCTCCAACTCTTTAACGATTTTTTATCGATCCGAGCTCCCTTGAAAACCCGATAACGCAAGCTCTGGAATCTAAACAGTTATACATTGGTTCGTAATATACATTCTGCTGCGCACGGGGTGCCTCGAGGGCACCGAAAGAGAGATGCATGTTGCGTATACGTGCGTTTCATGCATTTATGCAGGGCACGCGTGCAAGAGCATGTATGTAAGAGCGCTTTTGATGATTTGCATATATATAAATATACAGTACGTTACTGCAACGCACGCGTGCCGTGCTTTTTTTGATGTTCCTTTTGATGTACGTACCTGCCCTTTACTTTGTTTTTTTTTTCCTTTTCTTGGTCCATGCGCCAATGTCGTTCGTTACCGGTAATGGTGGTAAATCGATGCTGCTCCATTCATTCGATCCAGATTAGGTTTACGAGTATACGTATGGTGCGTGTGTGTAATTCAGAGCAACACACATTCCTCGGCACCTGTTTTGCCTAATTTATTGTTTCTTTTGGCGTTTACATGGAGAAAGTTTTGAATACACATTGCTTATACACATATACTTATCGGGTGTCGATTTTCCACGGCTCAAGTGCGCCTATCTATTCAAATTGGAGAACGTTATGTGATGTATATCCTTGGGCTTATCAGTGCTTTTACATGTAAGAGCTAAGTGTGCATGAACTAAAAAAATTTTAGAAAATTTCAATTGATCGTGTAAAATTGGTTTTCTTGATTTATGCGTTTATACATACATACATACATACATACGTACGATCGATGATCCATCAGTTATTTGCTTCAGCAATCATTTTTTGTGAATTTCAACTTGAATATGTCAAAGTTATGGACGTTTGCTGACTTTTATTATTCAGACTACTCTATTACCGCTCGAAAATTCCAAAAACCTGCCATTAGCTCGTTCATCTTGAACACAATGAACCACATCTATGTGTACACAAACAGATCTCTCAAATCGGTGCCACGATTGCAACCGATCGCACGTATATATAGCATAGATGATTCAAGTGGTCATCGTTTACGCGTTTGGCCAATCGAAGCCGCCCCGCGAGAGAGAAAAATATATAGAGCATCGATAAAATCAGAGCTAGCCGAGGGTACAGCAAAGGAAGACAGAGAGCGAGTGGGGTTACAAGTGCAAAGACCTTCTCGGCATTGGTATCTGCATAGGCAAACGAAGAGATGATCTACATACGTCTGATACGATAAGCCACGAGTTTGTAAATATCGTTATTAATCGCTCTCGTAGTCTAGCTTTAAAAGAAATCTGTTTTACTGACTGTTGTTTCGTGTATCACATTGCCTGCGAGTGTTGCCTCGATTTGTCGGTTTTATGCTTTTACAAGATGATAATATGCAATGGTGTATGTAGACTTATCCGATCGTGCGGATTATAAATTTGTACAGCCATTGGTTTCAATTGGATTCTTTGTTTTGTAAAGTTATTTTTTTTTTTTTTTATTACAGCCAGATCCCGGTACATCACAAGCTCATTTGGAGCTTCTCATTAATGTAGCTAAATTCTCATTTAGCAAGAAAAAGCACCGGAGGATAAAAGTTGATTAATATTTTCTCATGACTGCTTGTTGCACGCGCGCTTTGATCGATTAGTGTATCGGTGCATCGGTGAAACAAAAACACATTTTATCGAATCCGGTCCATATAAGATTGCGCAACGAGCCATTGCTAATTGTGAGAAAATATTCAACGAGGCTTTATGTGTGTCCGTTGCTCGTGTGCCCAGACTATAATAATTTAAAACCCTTTGAAACGCTACACGGACTTTTACCGTTTTCCATTGGAGAGGCCATTCCTCGTTGCGTATTAGTTACGCATAAGTTAAATCAACATAACTGCGAAACAGTGACATTTTTGTGGCCAACTCTGATGGTTTATCTTTACGTGCGAGCTCGTGATAGTCAAGTGCAAAGATATATATGCTCGGGTATATCGTATCGATTCTTTTTACAATGTCTGAAAAAACGTCAGTGGAAATAATACTTATCGAGGAAAAACCAATACTATACATGAGTAAAAAAGTAACGCTAAGAAAATAGAAAACAACGTCCGACAAGTCGCGTCAAGTAAAAATCCAAGGTGTATACGGTACATTTTATGAAACGAGTCGGAAAGTGGTACGGCGGAGCTACCTTAGCGGCGACAAAGCACCTGGACCACATGGCGGTATTATGCGAGCGCGTGATCGACGCCCACGCGACAATAATGACCCGATAAAACCCAAGCGTGCGAGTCTGCCCACGCGTCGTCTAGTCCACGCGGACTCTGGAGCTCGATATCAATACGAGCCACGAGGAATTTCAACCTGAGTTTTTACGACCTTCCATACTCGAGTTTTCTTTTTTTCTTCACCATCCCCGTATACTATCTCTCTCGGCGAAAGTTTGGTTTGCCCCGTGCGATGATTGTTTCGTTGAATAATATCACGTTTTGAACAAATGTTCCAAAGTTCGCTCGTCTAGTTTTTAAAACAAAGCCACGCGACTCGAGTTGCAATAGAAATAACTATTTCCAGCTCGAGGATCTCAACAGCGTCGTTAAAAGACAACGTCCGAGGCGATGAAAAAAAAAAAAAAAGATCAGAGAGGACAGTTGAGCAAACCGGCCCAAAGTGCCCAGGAGGTGCGAGAAATCGGCACTTGAGCAAAAAAAAAAAAAAAAAAAAGGCAATAAATCGAGGAATATAATACGGGAAAAAAAGCGCGCACGCGTCCCGAGTACAGATACACACCTACACCGAGGAGATAAACGGAGATAGGAGGAAGAGAGAGCGAATGGGGAGATAAAGATTCGCGCGTCCGTGTAATATACCTAAGAGTCGCGCACAATGCACTTGGCGCACGGGGGCTCCTTTGTACGTGTATACACACTCGAGAAAATTGCGCGCGAGTGTCTCCCGCCCACGCGCGATAATTCCACGGGCTGTACGTGTATACACCACACCCTGCGTATATTAAGTATATATGCAAGACACGAGAGCTGGCGAAACGTAAAAGTTATACCGAAGATTAATGAAATCTTTCGTAAAACATTTACGGATGAAGGAAAAAAAGAGGGACAGGAAGGTGGTGTGGACGTAAGGTCGATCTGGGTTGATTTCGAGGAAATTAATCTTACTCGTGTCACCCTTGGTGGAAGAAACTTGATGATTATCACGAAATAGTAGGTATACATGATACGTTTATTATATTACATGGGGAAAATATTCAATGAAAATCGTAATTTTCTCATCATAATTGCACTTAGTACTTATTATGCGCGTTCACGAGTCGTCGAGGTCGCGCGAATTCTCAACAATAAGATTATGCAGATGATGCCTTTGCTCGGAGGTTTTATACATAGGTACATTCGCACAAAATCACCAGCCCTGATGGCAATATATTGTGTATATTGTGTGATGCGTACCAAGGCTAGATTTTACGGATTCTGACGGATCCGCGTTTATAATTGCGCGAATGTATGAATATTTACGTGATTATTCTCGAAGGCAAGTCGCGAGTTGTCATGTGTACCGCATGATAGCTTTGTTTTTTCTTTCTCATTGTGGAAAACTATTTGTTTGTTCTACACCGTTTTTTCTTTCGCTCTTTGTCGATAGCTCCGGCAACAAAATCGAATTTCGGTAACTATTGGTACCTTGAAACGTTATGGTTCGATCCTTTATACTAATTATAATATGACAGCCATGGTCAGCTTACATACGCAACATCCGAGAGTTCATACTTCATTTGCTGCCAGTCGTATTCGGCTCAACATTTTTTTTTGCTCTAACTCAAAATTTCTTATTGAATATCCAAACAAAAGACGTCATCTACTACAGCCCGCACGTAAAGTGTTTTCTCGCGAAGCGCATCTCTTTTACATGTGCATGATTTTATACTCACATGTGCAGGTACTAAGGAACAACGAAAAAAAAAAAAAAAAAAAAAACTACAGAGTGTGGGTCATGTGAGCAGCAGAAGGACGCTCGTATACGTATACTTTTTCTCGGCGACAACTTATGAATCGAATAAATTACAGTATTAAAAGAAACAAAAAAATAAATAAAAGTAACGCGCGGTGCTCTACATTAATTCATCGCTCGGTGCCGTGTAGTTTTATTTCGAATAAACAACTCCGGAGCTCGCGCACTGCACACCCAACGATAAGTATATTTTCCCCGCGATTTCCCGGAAAATTTTTCATATCAATTAAAATAAGGACGTTCGGCTATAAATACACAGGCGCGTCCCGCGCACGTGAGCGCCGTACGGAATGCAGCAGGCAGATATCGACGGTGAAAATTAAATACCGAGATTTATATCCCGTGATAAATCGCCGATCGGTTCCGATCGGTGGCGGAACGCGTTATATACACGCCCCGTGTAACACGCAAGATTCTCTCCGGCGAAGATTAGCCGTACGGCTCGTTGTTTTACCGACACGTCCCGCATCGTCTCCCGCCAACGCTTATGCTTTTCTCCTGCCCGCGTCCGTCGATGTACGTGGTTGATTGGACGCGCCGAGAGTGAAAAATCGGTTGCCGATCCCATACCGATTTTCCTTCCCCCACATAATCCGATACGCGTCTATGTATACATGTGGATTGTTTCAAAGTTTATCGCCGACGAGAAATGGAGATTAGAGCGCTCGTGTTGGTTTTTCTCTCCCGAGCGAGTCGGCCGCGTTTGTCCAAGGCTTTCGTTTTTTAATTATTCGAGAGTCGTTCGGACACCTTTACGTTATGCGTGCGCGTACAGCGATATACTTACGGATAGGGTTGCGCAATAAATACGGATTCGTAGAAATGAAAATCAGAGACGCCGGTCTTTCAATCGTCCTTTTTTCTTTGCCGGGCCCACTTTTGTATATACCTGCACCACTTGCGCGGAAAAAAAATTCGTCCCATTGATTTGTTACCTATATACCGGAGGGGAATTATATCGGCGTGATTTAATGTTTTGCGTAATAATAGACCGGCACGCGCGTCGAGATGTAATTCATAAATATTATTATCGCGAGGGAAAGTTTCGCACTTGGATTGTAATTATATAAACAACTAGATTGGCGTTTTTTTTCATTACCGAGGCGTCAGTGTCCCCGCGTGGAAAAATATTTTAATCACTCGATAGTCGTACGTATACGCGCACGGGCAATATTGATGGATGGAGATGGAAAGTCTTGTTTTAAAAAATGTTGTAAACAATATCGCTTTGGTACATAAAAATCAGAAAATTATAATCTATTGGATTTTTTCCCACACCGTTTACCATACGACAATGATTAATCGATCCCTGGACCTAACGACGATGTCATTAAAACAAACTCGGGTTATTTTAATTTTCAATATCCATCCCGTGATTTGGATATGAGCACAGCAATGTGCACGAGACAATCGATGGCTTACTCCGGCGGAGCGATTAATTATAAAATATGACTGTGTCAAGTAAAAACACTCGGAATCGGTGATTACGTCAGCACAATCGTATCCCTCTCCCAAAACCACATCGCCCTGTTATATATACCACAACACTGGTTGGAGAAGCGCATTAGTTCCCGTGGGGGCTGAAATTAAAGTGTCAAAATACGAAGACGTATCATCTGCACCTGCACCCAACACCCAGCACTTGAGAGCCGCAACGTACGGGTATTATATAAACCATAATGTATATACACGCAAAAGAGATTTCGTCGCCCCTTACTCGCCTACTCCGTCCACGCGTACATCGGCTGCTATTGAGCTATTTTCTGTCACCAGCTCTCTCTCTCTCTCTCTCCCTCACACAGAGGCGGGAGATCATTCTATAGAAAAGCTCGCGCTTCCGGAACCGCTGGCCTATTTTAGTTTTTTAGCCGAGGAAAGGGGTCTCTGCGCATATTATGGGCTGCCTGAGAATACACGCTTCAATAAGCCTCTGCACTGGTTTATCTTTGAATGTACGCTTGCGTCCTCCTTTTTCCATTTTGATTAATTGACAGCTATGCATCGGATGCACCCTCGGTTCTTAGGAAAAAAGAAGTATAGATCGTTATATGCTCCTAAAGCAACGAGTATCAATTTCGAGTCTAAATCCATGGAAATCCAGCACAGCCCATAATAGAGTCTACTAAATATGTAATAATGTACGAGGAGCTGTGGATCGTAAGAAAGTAGCGCGCGACGCATAACAATGTGCGATCGATCGTTGCGTGCGAGCACGTGATCCCCCGGAGAAGCCGATTAAAAAGACCTCGTCTTTGGGGCGAATCGAGGCGCCGGGTATCGTCTACGTATATATATATATAGTTACCCCGACAAGTGTTTCTGTGGCTCTCAATTCGTCAGTGTCGATGTGCGACGCGATTACTCGGCCTAGGAGCCGACGTCCTCCATTATCTCTCCTATCCCGTCGCACGTTTTCTCCTTTGGTCACCGAGTGTCACGTATATACTCTCGGACACTTGGTCCGATGCCTCTCCGAGTGTACACGAAGAGAGACAATCGCTCACGTCGCACGTGCCTTTTTTACACTTGTACTCTCGAAAGCGCGCCGACGCTCTTTTCTCCGCTTGGCTAATAACTCGCCGCGAGAGGCGCTACAATGGATACTTACCCGGGAATATGTCACTGTGGGCCTTTTGCCATGGTATGGTCCGCCGTCGCGCGCCTCGTCGTTTCTTGGCACCTACGAGTACACATTGTACCTACTCCGCACCTTGCTCGCTCGTTAATTATTGGATTCTTGCCTCGAGGCGTTAATCATGTCTAGTGCGCGTAAAAGACGGGACCTCGAAACTCCGGCTCTTTTGTGCATCACATGCTGTTTGAATAACTAATCCGTATAGTGCAAATGATACAATACCGATATCGCATCATGGTTTTTTTTTTTTTTTTTTTTTGCCTCTTCTTGATCCGATTTATAGGGTAAAAAAAAAAACATAAATTCCACTTGCATTGCGGTACGAAAATTTTTGCGTAAAGTTTTTTAAATCGGTATAATGGGGTAAAATCGTGTAAGAGTTCAATGTGGAAAATAACAAAGTCCACTGTGTAAATTGATTACGCGCAAAACAAAAACAAAAAAAAATGAAAATCGTATAATGTATGTCTTTGATCGCGCAACAACACGATTAAAATAATTTCAGTTTGAAGGACCTTAATCTGCGCGCACCAGCATTGTTCCACTAAAAGTATTTCCCCAAACCTTCCTTACATACACCTCAATTCTTTTCTCTCGATAATGCAACGCCATGCAAAACCAATGCCTGCACACACCTACCTCCCACACACGTTACAGCTCGACGCGACCTCGCACTTTCCAAGGGTCAGCTCTGTGTCCTTTATTGTTCCTCGAGTTACCATCGTCGCCATTACATCTCGGTCTGCGTTGGAAAAGACGAGAGATGCCCGCGGCTATCTCATCTCTTGGCTCATAACGCGGGAGATGCCCATCGATTTACAGCCCGCGAGTACCAGTATCTTTTCTTCTTTACACATGCAAATTTCACACCAGATTATCACGGGGTACTATGTGTGTACAGTACTTACTCGAGAGTAGCTTGGATAAAGGAATTTGTCGGGGCTATATCGTGAGGTGATAAAATCTTCGAGCAGAAGGTATATGAGGGCTTGAGAGTAATTTTGCGATGTATGCAAAATAACAATTTGATTGATCCCTCCGTGGTCGCTGTTCCGTATCGACGATTAGTGGCTGATTGGACTTTTATTGGATCATCGAAAGGGTGGCTTTGCTCTGCCAATGATCCACCTACAACCGAAGATACACAAACATTCGACGTAAATCAAAGATTCCAGGTCGTAAATATACTTACTCACTACCTGCACATCTATCCTTCGTAACGAGGGTTCGACTTACCGATCGTCTCGCTCTCCCCACGGGTTAAACAATAGCGTGCGCTATGTACACTCTGTTTGCATTTACGACTTTGTAGCTGTAGGGTTTTTTCCGTGGCAAGTAAAATACAATACTTGTTTACAATGCTCATGGTGATCAGTGATAAACAGCCGATGACGAGCGACCTTGTGATAAACTGCGATAAGGGATATGATAAGTGCAGACGCGGTAATTAACAACAAGTTAACGAATAAATGTAAATGGTAAAAATTTCTAAGAGTGTGGTTAGTGATAATCGAACAAAACATCAATACGTCGACCCTCCCGACACTAGCTCGTTGGTCTAAAAAACGGAATAATTGATGAAATAAAAAGTCGATCATGCGACGATTATCAACTTTCGCGGTACGAACACGTAAGGCGCCCGGCAATACAAGCCAAACAAGCTCTGGCCGTTCGCGGAGAGGCAAAAAATATGCGGGTTTCAACAATAGCCGCTCGCCACCGGCTCCCCGCGAGCATCAATCACCCGCACCGATGGCAGAAACGTCGAGCGCGCTTTTAATTCCAGTCGTGGCATGAATCCCAGCGCGTTAAGGTGTATCGCTACGGCACAAAAAAAAAAAAAAAAAAAAAAAAAAAAGATACTTTGCGCGCACGCGTGTAATTGAAAGCGCGTATGGTTTACGACACGGCGAGTCCAGGGGGATATCCCAAGGACGAAAAATCCCGGTTGGTCTCCCCCTCGCGCCGCGTTTGCATTCTAATTAGGCGCAACTTAATTTATCAAAATTGCGGTCGTCCTCAAGCGGAGGTGGAAAAAAAGAAAAAATCAGAAAATTTGCATAGTCGAGCGTGTATAAAGGGACGGGGGGGGGGGGGAGGACGAGGAAAGTTGTAAGGTCGTTTGTATACTTTTGTACCTCGCGTCGAGGTGCAGGCCTTTTCCTCTACTTGCAGGTACTGCTTGTACACGCGTCGGTGAGTTGGAAAACATGGATGCGCTAGGATCTTGTAACTGCTTCATTAGGGCTTGCACGATTTTTACCCTGTTTGTAACCAATGGTTATTTTTTTTTTTATTTGTTATTTCTTCATTTTTGCGTTGGTAACATACATTACTTTGGAAGACTCGCTCGTAAATCTATGAGTTATGAAATCGGTAGTCGGCAATGCTCAACTGGAGAAAATCTCCGACTGGATGGGTTAAGGCAAAAAAAAAAAAAAGTTACAACGATGATGTAACATTCACGACAGCCTTCTTCTATGCGAAATCGCGTAAAATGGCATACGCGGATTTGCCGATCGGCGGATAGGAAAATATTGTGGGAACCAAACTGCGCGTGCATCGTAATCCCAAAAGCATAAAAGAGCTTTGGAAAAACCATCGTGTGCGCCTATATATACACTCGATCGAGTAATTCTAATCACACGCTCGGACGCGTAAAAAATTCCACGCGCCAAAACTTTCTCTCTCGCGGCTCGGCCGATTATACGTGTTATTTCCTCCCACGCACGGCTTCTCCGCCTCCTTGGGTGTACGCGAGCGAGTAACTTGCCAACCCAAAGCGTCTTTTTGTTGCTGATGCAAAATTGACGTTTTTATCGGTTGCATTTACCGAAATCTACGTCACATTGACGCAGTAAACAACCGTTATCCCGCATTATACACGAATAAACATATACACCGATTTTTAAAAGGGTACATTAATTTTTTTGCACTTAAAAACCATCCTCGAAATACACACACACTTATACTTTTATGGACGCCTTAAACACACACACGCACGTATACAACCTGTCCACACAAGGTGTACTTAATGACCCGCTTTAAACGTGATTTAACCCCTGGAAGATTTTAAGTGCAAAGTAATAATAATAATAATCCATCTCAAAAGCGAGCTTTATGAGCTTGCAAAGCTCTTCTTCTTCTTCACGCGTTTTTTAATGTCGCCATCATAACTGTACACTTTGTCAACAGAGCCCCGAGTAAATTCGTGACACTGATCCTTATTATCATCGAAAACACTGCAGACACTTGACATCGACACAAAGGGTTTAGAAGCAGCTCCTTTGTTGCAGGACCGAGTACCATATATAATATGCATGTATCCGATCATTAGTAGTATCCGGCGCGAGAGGGTATATATATATATATATTGCACACCACAGGAGGAGGTGGAGTTTGCACCACCAGCTATCTAATTTGCGCTTCGCGGACGATTGATCTCCCCCAGGCCCTTCTCGCCGTAATACCCGCATCGCGCGGCAGCGAAGGGGAGATAACGTAACACGCGCATGGCGCCTCTCTTCCTTCCCGCGTGCATGATGGTGGCTCGCGCGTGCCGATTACATCTCGTTGCACGGCCCTTACGGTATTTCTCTGTGCCGCAATGTTGTGCGGTGTATACCTATATATACACGTGCTTTACGTGACCGGGATATTTTGCATCGCGCCCGAATAAACGAGTGTACACACACACACACTCCTCCGACCCGACAAAGTGCAGCGTTGGATATCGCGTGGAGTAGGACGTCCTGGACGACCCGCGGAGGCTTAATTGTTTTTAGTCCTGTACGTGAGGTTTCTTGCGGCTCCCGGCTTCTTCCGAGGGAGTGTTTTTACAATGCACGTACTGTGCACGGGACAGCTCGTTGGGGATTGATTAAGTGATTGATCGAGGCGGGCGCGATTGCGCTTGTTGGGTTGACTTTTTACCACTTGATGGGCCAACGACGAGTGTGAGGTCGCGGGTTTTTTTTTGTACACGGTCATAGGGGTACTTGCTCGACTGGGCCCACCGTACGACTGATGATTTGTTTATTTATTTATACTATTTTTATTTTTCGTTTTGTTTCAACAGTATATAGAGTATACTTGATGAGCCAGTGGTGTCGGTTCTTACATTATTTTGGGATGAGTTATTTACTCATGATTTTACACCAGTAAGATCTCGGGATGTACAGGTATACATATATCTCACCTCTCACCAGAACAAGACCATACACAAACACGAGTTATTTGTTAAATACAAATTTTCCTGCATACTCCGAGTCACGCCTCCCTTCCACCAACTCACAAAACCCATTTTTCGCACCATACCCTGAGATAACTCCCCCGTGTTTTTTTGTTTCTGCAATTAGTCTCGATTATACTTTCGCACATCTATACCCTTTGTTTTTTCTTCATACTCGTATACAGCTTCTCTCCGTTCCCCTTGAGGTGTATCCGCTTCGCGTTGGTCGTTGTACTTTTTGCTGCCCGCTTTTTGTAACATACACCTCTCGCAAGTAAGTCCAGCTTACACGTATACATCTCTCCTCTTCAATACCCTCCTTGTGCCGTTGTTGCCCTGCCTGTATATATACGATTGTGCGTCTCTCCCTCCTTATCGCTCGCGATTTCATTCCAACCCCCTCGGTGCTCTATAGGCGCGTATATTATGTTCCACCCGACAATTGTGCCGCGGAGATTGCAGGTGTCTTTTTTTTTTTCTTTGTTCGTCTCGTCCCATTCGATTGAATTTTCATTACCGATCCGATAACGAGCTGCTCTGTACCCCAGTAGACCCTCATTGCTATGCATGTATTTGTTGGACACGTCGTTGTTACGAGATAAGCGCTAGTGCGCGACTTTACGATTCTTGTCATCACAGATGTTTACTGCTTTGGCTATTTGCTGCTTTTTTTGGGGGGGAGTTCGCAGGAAAATAGCCAATGGCTCCTTTTCTCAAACATATATCGTTGGAGCTCTTACGTTACCAGCCCCATTTCGCTTGGATAAAGCATATTTTTACTTATTTTCAATTTCGTGTGCGTTGGCGTGGATGAATGAGCGAGTGAAAGAAAAAATGGAAAAAACAACCCGCGAAACGGATATTTTCGCAATAGCTGAAGTTGTCTCTATCGACACGCATGTTACCACTCACTTGGCAAGCTATTAAGTGCTCGCGCAGGAAATGGGAATCGAAAAAAGGATAAAAGCAAAAAATCGATCTTTCAAAGGAAAAGATGTGTGGAATGGGGCCGAAATGACTCCTCGAGAAAACTCGAGCGATTCGTTTGCCACCTCTCGAGCTTCGGTTATTTCCTTGACAAATCTTCATTGTTTTATTATTATTATTATTATTTTTTTTAAGATCAACAGTACATTTTGTCGGATTCGTGTGGTCAAAAAATACATTTTCGTTGGTTTATTTGTTTATTTATTTGTGCCTCTGCTTTGCATTCGAAAGCACCACTCTTCGTACAAGGTACCGCTAACTACTTAACATCAATCCAGTGACGCAGCACTTACTGCATGCACGCAGCCAGGCCTTGGGGTTTCTTTTATTTCATTCATTATTTTATCCATTCGAGATCGAACGATAGGTGTGTGCGTCCGAGTGTGCGCTTATACGCACGAGGACTTTGAAAAGTGAAACTTTCTTTATCTCTCGACGTTTATTACGTCTTTTCTTTGGCTTTCGAGTGTATCGACGAGGAGACAATCGATTCAACGAGGGCTTGTCATTCATTTTTTTTTTTTTTTTTTTTTTTTTTTCAATAGTAGACGATAATCCCCATTAGGGTAGGATTTTGAGAAAAGCTCGGTAAATACTAAACAGGATAACGCGCCAAGGAGGTTTTTGCTGATTGCACTGATTGTCCCATTTGTTGTTGGTTGTGACAGACTCTGTCTCTTTTCAGATTATGAAAATACAAAAGCCTATTATTTGATCATCGTACCTTTTGTTAGGAGGTGGTTAAAACACCTTTATTAATATTTACGATGCGCTGACTACAAACTACTTGGAGTAGAAGATGTTTTTCTTGTTTTCACGAGTAACCATATGTATTTAGAAATTATCAAAGTTTGTCTTTAACAATTTTGGTGATAGATATCAACTGGAAGTTTGACACGTACCTGAATAAAATTTACATTAAAACATAGTAGGGGTATATTTTTCGTAATTCATGTACCAAAAAAAAAAAAAAATAAATAAATAAATAAGCAAAGGATATTTATAAAACAGTTGTAACTTTATTAAGGTCAATTGACTCAAGAATCTGGGCTATATTATTTCAACTCCATCTGATTGTACTTACGCAACCTCAGACGGAGTAAAATATACATACGCGTGTAAGAGAAAAAAAAAGTTATTGATCAGCAAATGATTGATCTATTCACAGACAATTTACTGCAAATCTGTATAAAATACCATTAAAGTAAAAGTTCTTGATACTATGGTCAATAAATGGTCGCTCTTCGAAAACTTTCTTGAGCCGTGGAGAAAAACTTAAGCCATCAAGTACGATGAATCGTAAGGTTTTAATTTTCGAAAAATCCTCTAAACGCCATAAAGTTCCAAAACACGGACGCTAAGTGCCCCGAGACACCCTCCCTTGATTCCTCCCAACCCACGCTTACCCCGCCCCGAAAAAGCAAAGGTATTTACACCTTCGGCGTCAAATTTACGATCGGCCGAACGAAAGCTCACACCAACAGCCCGGCCCAATCGAACTTTTGTTCGGAGCGGTAAATTTGTTTTTTTTTTATTTCCAGAGGCCCTGTATGACCAGAAACACTACAGGCGTAAGAAAAAGGCCACCGACCATTCCAGAGAGCCAGAATCACACCCACCCAGCGTCTAATCAAATTCAATTCATCCCGTCGCTTCTACACGCGTGTGTGTGCACACAATGGAGGATCACCCGTCGCGCCATAGCTCCCATCTCCCTCGGCTTTTGTTCGGCTCTTATTTCGGAATACCTCCGATTGTTCTTGCCCCGGGGAGAGCGTTTCTCTCGAGTTTTCTCGAGTCGGTGACTTTGACTTTTCGTGTAACGTATGGGCATGCACGCCGGATGCGGTGAGGAACATTTTTACCTCGAGTTTAGTCGTGGCTCTCGGGTATTCTAGAAGGTTTGACTGGGGATACGTAAGATACAGTTTTTAACGAAATCACCGGAATACAACTGTAGAGTAATTGTTACTTTTGTTACAATTGTCCAATATTTTAATGGAAATCGCTGGTCAACAAGTATACACGTAGCGGCTCAAATTACGCGTAATCAGACTTGTTGTTGTTTACAGAGAAACATATAGTATATATAATTGCTCGGTGAATCGACAGCAACTTGAGTTTACACTATAGTAAACAATATACTTAATGACACGTTTGCAAAGTATACTTACCATCAGACATCCTATATATGGGACATTAATTTACGGGTTCTGACTGGCAATCGAAATGTTTAATATATCCACGTGATTTGTGAGCAACGTGTACCGTTTTATTCTTACATTGTTACTATTTACCAAAGGCTTGAATGGTATTCTTTTGAAAAAAAAGTAAGGATCCTACCCTCACAGTTGTAAAATGTTGTTCTCTATTTGCTGTTGTAACACCCGACGAAAACATTCCGGCACGTCGAGCTAATCCGTAACGTGGGCTTCTTTCGGGCCACCAAGCGCCACGTTTTTTAATTCGTCGTAGCATATTTGGGAGACGACTACTCCCTACACTACTCATCGCTACAAATTAATCGACTCGAAATTGGTCCATCAACCACAAAGGGGACATCTATCCAAGTTAGCACGCGAAGAGAGAGAAATGCAGTTTCAACACCGTCACCACGTCAAGTCCATCTCCCTCTCTGTTTTCGTGGCATTGTACAACGCGAGTGACAATTTGTTTTGTCTTTGCCCGTACTCCGGCGACCTGCATCGGTAAATACCGCCCCCCAAATCGCAAGTCGCGTAAGGTAGCCCCATACACCACGAGCGCGTGGGCGATAAGAGGCACCGCTCTGATGCAGCTCCTTGGGAATGCCACACTGCTGTCGCTCTGCACACTGCATACATGCACGAAGCAACGTATACAACGTGCACACCGTAATATGGGCACACGTGTATAATATATTATATCATTGTACAATGTGGTTGCGCTCTCAATATGCAAGTGTAACCGATGGCGTTGCGTGCGGGTTGTAACGGGACCTCGAAAATCGTACGATTATGGGCCAAACGAATGGCACGAGTTATCGTTGGGTCGATTTTTTTTGTTTCTCCTGTCGAATCCTCGTCGCGGTGGTCCTCGAAAATATTTATATACACAATAAGTTGGACGCAAGGGCTTTGGACCGATCGAGTTATGCGCGCGAGGGAGTCCGGAGGGATCACACACGCGGGCGCGGTGCCGGCGAACCGAAAACTCGATTCGGAGGATTTATCGGCACCTCGGCCGTATATATACACATTATACTCTCGGTTCGTTTCGAGGCTTCGATTCTCGTTTTTATTTACAGTCCCGGCCCTAATGGACCACCTCTCTTTCTATCCTTTTTTGGCCTTCTTTTATCCTTCGAGGGGACTAGGCGCAGTCGTACTGTCGTGCGCTTGAAGAATGGCCCCTGATGAGGCATCTTTATGGGGGCCAGGCTTGTACACCTCGTACTTTCCGGAGATTTCGGGGCCTTATTTTTTCTCCACCCGACACAGGTGCCCACGCGTCTCTGGAAAAAAAAATTTGCAACTCTCGCGTGGTTTACATCGGCCATCTCCTCTATTGATTATTGCGTACCCACGTGTATACGCGAAAGCGAACGGGATCGATAAATTGGGCGTAGCAGTAATAACAGGCTGGTATGCGCGTGGGAGGCGAATGATTTTTCGAAGCGATAAATCCTGCCGAATTCCCGTGATGAATCGCTCGGCTCGGCCGTTTAGGATATTCTCCGGCACGCCCCCTCTGTATCTTTTTTTTTTTTTTTTTTTTTTTTTTTTTTTTCGGCTCGTTACACGAAGAATGCGATATCTCTATTAGAGAGAGAGAGGATGTTTTGTAATAAATGTATAATGGGACGTGATCGCCGAGTCCTTCATGGTTAATTTAATTATTACCCTCGAATGGGTATAAGCACCTACTTGCGGTCGAACTGAAATTCAATCGGCTGAAATAGGGTGATTGGTTTTGTCGCGCTCGAGTGTATTGTGATAATCAATGTGGAATCCGTTGGCGCTCTCTGTCACTTGACGGACTCGTGGACTGTCAATCGGGCGCTGTTGGAGTTAGGTATACTTACTCTCTCTCTGGGTTTGACGAGCCAAAGTGATGTATATTGTTGCGTCCGCGTGGGATTGTTTTGCGGGAGTTTTAATGATTGTCAATATGGGGTCGTCGATCGGTAGTAGGTTTCGAGTGTTTTTTTTGTAATTTCAAGTGAGCTGTGTGATGTGTGTTTATGCATAAGATTTTTTTTGACGCGGGGAAACAAGAATAATTCGATTATGCCGACGAAGGAGATGACTCATCGGCTAAATGGGTTGTCTCACGCAAAGTGACTAATACTTTTTCTTTTTTTTTTTTTTTTTTGGTAAAAGGATCTTACGCAAAGCAGTACTTTTAGGTCCGCTATACGCGCAGGAAAATTGAAAGAGGCTCGTAAATTTGGCTACTCCCACCTTTTGTCTTTCAAAAAGCTGCTAATCGACATTGTATACTTGTACTCTAGAGAGGGAGTATAGCTGCGGACTTTTAATTTACAATTATAATGCACGGTAGTGCTCAAAAGTAGATATAGGTACTATGTATGTATCTATTTGAATTTTAATGACTTTCGGATCCTGTGGCGAAGTAAAAATGTTGGCAGGTCCCTCACTTGTGCTGAATTATCGTATATTCTTCTTCTTTTTTTTTTTTTTTTTTTTTTCGTACAAAGACAAAGACACTTTTCCTCGTCGATGATTCAATATAAAACGTGAAGTTGGCGTGTAAACACGTCGAGAGTCATTAAAAATGACAACTCACGTAAACAATAAATACATAAAAATCAAGGCTCGAGAATGTTATACCTGCCCCTTTTCGAGGCACACCATAAATCATTGTAATAATGTCAAGAGCAAAAATCAATTTATCATTCATATGTATATGTATTTACAATTGTAAAATACAACAAAGTGCACGAATGTGCTCTTCAAGGTACATTCAATCACAATTTACTTACACACAGCTATCGTGTACTCAAACGCCTGAAAATGTATTTTCAATTTAAAAATCTATGTATGGGTGTATCCTTGTACTCTGATGTATCGCGCATTGTATGCAAACTATTTTTTTCATTTTCCACACGGTTCTACTGAAAAACATCTTGTTTTACAAAACCAACAAATAACCCGTCAAGTACGTACTCGCCACTGCAAGTGCATAATTTTCCTGTAAACAAGCGAGTGTCCCATGAAATGGTTGAAAAATCGTTGAAAAGCTCGTGCTGAACGCAAACACACAAGCACTTGCCGGTGGCCTTGCGCAAATTGATTGTCGCAATGCTTCATCGGACAAGCTTGTAAAAAAAGGCTCGCGAGCCGAGAAAACTTGTCGACAACACGAGTCGTACGGTTTTCTCTTGCAACACGCCGATTTTTCCATTCACCGTTTACTCTGGAACAAAAAAAATCATAAAACTCAACCAGCTCACGCGTCCTTTTTTTTATCTTTCCTTCTCCTCCCTACATCACATTCAATTAACATCACTCATACCTGTACGCATAGACTCGAACGTGCCTCAAATAAAAGCCCAGGCGCTAATAAAAAGTCCCATATGGGCACGTTGGATCGTCGCGGTATAAATAATCGACATCACCCCGTGTACTGCAGCACACCTCGCATTCCACACAAACGCATCGATCAAGCCCCCCTGAGTACAGGTATACGTACATATATGAGGCATGAACGGTCTTTGAGTGAACAAAAAAAAAAAAAAAACAAAAAAAAAACAATTTTCCTTATCGAGCGCCGTGTCCCTTTCTCCTTATCTGCCTCGCATCTCTTCCTTCCACTTCTTCTTCTCGGCTCAAGCGTGTAATTTGACAGGCCGGTGATCGATATTCGACGCGGAGGGGAAAATCGCTCTGCTCGTGTCTCCCAAGGACGTTTATTAGACCTAGTCTTTATCTCTTTTATAAGACACGCAACACCCGCGGCGGCGAATAAAGCTCCTACATGCAGGGAGAGCCTTTTTTTCCGCAGCCGCTCTGTGTACGGGCGATCGGTACACGCCCCGATCGGTAGTCGTTGTTGCATGTGTAGCATAAGTGGTAAGTATATAGTGTACGCAGCTACCGATGTCTATCCGACTATGGTGTCCCCCGGCTTTGTTTATGGCTGGTGGATTTGCTTTGGCTCCGGGCTGTACGACTGATTGCTCCGAAGCTTAGTGCCATTTTTAAAAAATTTTTTTTATTTTTCGTGGCAGATCAATTGGACTTGGCGCGCACGACTAAAGCGTAGGAAAATTAAATACATAGTACGGCTACCCTTCAAAGTTTAATCTTTTTGAATTAAGAATCATCCCTAACTTGAAATGGTAAAATCTCCGCAGATGCTGCAGATATCGCGAGAAGGACGATATTTCGTGATCCTGTGAAAATATAAGATGATTTTTCATTCAATCTGTGGGACTTTGGCTACTTGAATCGATCAAATATTTGTTTCTAACACTCTAGTGTCCTACAGATGAGCTTATCATAGCACAAAGAGGTAGTTCATAGAACAATAACTTTCACGGGAACGAATGTATACACGACATTGTTGCGCGTGAATTGACTCCAGCTGCTAAAGTATTGTAATTTCAATTAGTCAAATATCGTCCACCGTAATCGTATTGAATTCGGCATTGCATAATTATATGTGACTGCGACCCTCGGAAAATTACAGCCACTCTCGGGAGAGCGAGACTAAATTATCCACGCGCCCTCCTCTGCGCGAAATAAAGCAACGTACAACGTGTGTATACGAAAACTTAATTATACACGTTTTAAAACCCGATATCGCTCCTCCTCCGACGTACACTTGGCGAAAAAATTTCAACTCGCCGAATCGATGGTTACACCACGAGATCCCCACCCCCGCATCAAAAATAAAAGGCATTACCTACATGCTTTTAAGTTCCTCCATGCGTTTGTATACGTACACGCATCAGGTCGACTCGATCGACGAAAGAAATCACTCCGGTTACAGTGAATATTTAATCGCACCGGTACAATCCAGTGGTGTATACATATAAGCCGGGAGGACTCGAAAACCGGTAAACATCCGGCAGTTACACTTTCGCGTGGGTCCCCTCTTTTCCTCATTGTAAATTAAAAAAAAAAAAAAAAAAAAAAAAAAAAAAAAAAAA
>NW_019379475.1:308212-583725 GCF_000648655.2 Copidosoma floridanum
GTATATACTTGTTTTTGCTTCCGCGATACCATGTCAATTCTTGGCAACCATATAGTATGTACACGCAATAACTCACGTTCAAGTGGAAATGGGCATCGGCTAGTTGGTTTTGCAGTTGTTTTATGCGAAGCATTTTAGCCGACGAAACGCGTTGGTCTATTGCGCTTATTACAGGCGGCTTGGCAGTGTCGGGTGGGTTAAATCGCGTGACGTTGGTGTAAGGACTAGATCCGGCTGAAAATTTTTTTTTTTTTTTTTTTTTTTTTTCGTCCTCTCGCGGTGTCGCCTGTCGGTGGAAGAAATCCGCATGCCACGGAGTCTTTCTTTCCCCCCCCCCTTTGCACTGCTCGACGAGTTATAAATTGGTCCGTGTGGACCTCAGGGGTGTAGCGCAGTACAGATCGGGAGCGGGAGATAAGCGGCGGAAAGTTTCGGCGAGCCTTCCATATAAGTACACGCTCTCGGGATGACGTTTTGGTCGATCTACCTCCGAGTGCCATTAGATGTGCCATTTTCCTACGGATACCAAGGTGACAATGACTTCCTATACCGGCTCGCTCCGGTCTAATTTACAAGTAAGTATTTTCGACTCCCGTCGATACACTTGCATTCCTGTCTCTTCTTCTTGGTTTTTTTTTTCCCCTACCCCCGTGGGTAGAGTCGATTCCAGTTGGGGGTTTATCTCCCCGGACGGATCGCCTTCGACGAGATCTCGTTATTTGGCACGGCGGAGGAAGACAAGCCAGCGCTGCAAGAGTCAAGGGAGAGAAAGCGAGAAACACCCAACACGGGCTAGCCCCTATATATACGTGTACACACATGTATATTATATCGTATAAGGCTCCCCAATTTACATTTGCATATACCGAGTCCCGGTCATCCCCGGTGTGTGTGTGTGTGTGTGTATCCTCCTCCACTCCTCATTATCACGTGACAATTAGGCGCCTCGGACGATTCCTTCCAGCCTGGACCCGTATGTATATACAAACACGTATGAGGATCGGGCGCGTTTTATTGATCGCGCGGATGTATCTGCTTCGGGAAGGGCTCGAGGGCGTGTTTTCGAGTCCTTCATTAGCTCCGGATTACAACGTCCGAGTGAGTATATGTATGAACCCGACGATCGGTCGGAGGGGAAAAATTAGTTATCCTGTTTATCACGGGCATATCCGAGGGGCTCTCCTGTTTTTCTCGCCTCGGAACGTCCCACGTATACATATACCTACCTCTCAATTTCGCCATATTTTAGTCCGTTCGGACAACACCCCCTCCTCGATGTGCTTGTCTCGAGGTTTTAATTGAACAGAGAGAGAGAGAGATATCTTTACAAGCCTCGTGTTCCAGAAAAATGAGCCGCGAGAAACACAATATGTATATGACAGCTCAGACCTTCTCGTTATAACGCAACCGGAGCGATATTTCTTGAAACCACTCGCTCAAAAGTTCAATGCGTATATTAATCGTGGTAGGGCCTATCTCGCATAGCCTCACTGGAGCTAACGAGTTGGGCTTTTGTATTGCACCTAGTATATGAGAATATCTCGAAAAGGACAAAGTTTTTATCGCGTTAAAGTACCTCGTATCACTGCACGTCTTACCAAACGAATAACGATGCTAAACAAATTAATGTACTTAATTGTAAAAACGCACCTCTTCCTGCAATGTACGTTTGTTTAACTGCATTGGAAAGTAACCCACCGTGCCTCGATTTGAATAAAATTTAATTTTAAAACAACGCCGACGCAGCGTCGTTTGGAGTCATCGTTCATGTGCCTATATATACGTATTAGGTGTGTTGGAGGCAACAACCAAACAGACAACAGAATGGAAATACTCGATTCAGAGTTTATATAGGCGATGACGTTTTATTTTCAACCTTTTGTCTCTCTCTCTCTCTCTCTCTTTTTTTCTATTTGTGTGCGTGTAGGACGAAGGCTCGTTACGAGGAGGCGATGACGGAAGTGCGTCTCAAACAGATCCGCACAGCTTCGAGATTATACGACTCTGACATTGTTTCCCGGACAATTAATATTCCTGCACCTACAATTACAATAAAATTTATCGGCCATTATTCCCCACACAGGCGTATGTATGTATACGTAAGTATTGTCCCAGTCGCGTTGATTGCCAATTGCCTTGTTGTTTTGCACATTAGCGAGGATCGGTGGAGCCAGTGGGGGGAAAAGAAAAGAAAAGACCCCCCATTGGATTTTTCCACCCCGTAGCCAACCGACTCGGGGCTTTTAACTACCATGTATATACACTCGTTACACGAGCTTCCGTGCATACTCACTACACCGGCCGTACAGTTGGGAGTATATACGTGTAGATCCCGTGTACCTGTCCGCGTACACGCTCTGCATGTTCTCGGCCTTGCTGTACAGAGCTTGTCTACAATTTTCTCGCACCTCGATCGATGCTCGTACACACCACTGCTACCTGTGCTACCTCCTGTATACCACACTGTATACGAGATGACACACACACACACACGCGCGCGTTGTACGTATGTGGTACGTGTATGCTCCTGTCCAACAAGAATGCAGAATCTTGCTCGCTATCTCTGTACGCGTGTTTGTTTGTTTGTGCTGTCAAGTAAAGGGGGGGATGGAGGTATGGCAAAACAATTACAAGACTGTTAAATTGTGCGCATGGAAATGAGGTGCGCATTACCCTCGAAGGTGTTGCTCTCCTCTCTCTCCCTCGTTGGTATACATGTACATGGTACATATGCGAGATTATGACCTCTTCGTCGGTTAAGCTTAGACGACGCGTGATCATGTCCTCGGATGATGAGTTTGTACGAGCGCTCGCTCGCGAGGGGGTCCTTTTTGAGTCGTTTTGCTTTCACGGGTAATGTAACTGATGAGCGTGACATCCCCCCCCCCCAGGTTGCGCGTGCGCGGAAAAATCAACGTCTAATACATGGAACGATTTTACGTAGCGACATGTATACAGGGGTAGTATTGTGCTTCGTTTGATCGAGTCGTAAAAGCTCTGCGTGAACAACCGCGGATCGGTGCCCGTGTAGATTTCGTTTGTCTAATTACAAGCGCTCTCACGCGTCTTCCTTTCCCTCCCACCATGTATACAAGTACATAGGCTCCGTTTGATCGCGCCGCGCGCTCGTTTGTCCGGTTTTACGGTTTCGCGGATCAATTTATACGGCTAATTGAAAAATTATTAATACGACTGGGGATATACACACATATATTATATATACACTTGACACGTGTTGGTACATGCACTTTGTACGGTGGAGTTGATCCTTTAGGTTCAGCAGAAAGTAAACAGTAATCCCCGCGACAGGAACAACAGAGGGTGAGTACATGTATACATTCTTTATCAGCGGCACCTTGGCCCATCGTTCTAATCGCCCGGGCCATTATAGGTTCGCTTAATCTCGCCTCGGGGCATCAACCGCCCGGGGAGGATCTTTATGCAAATGGGAGAAGGGAAGAGTGTAGTGAAGATAAGGGCAAAAAGGCTCAAGGGGGCTCTCTCCTTCGTTGTTTGCGACGCCTCTACCGTGTAAGTATGGATTTTGTTGCGGAAGGATACGTCCACTTGGTTTTTTTTTTTTTTTTTTTTTTTTTTTCCCCATCATGACTCCGATGCCAAGGAAACACGGGTTTTCTCGCGTCGCCGGCCACTGGACGTACACGCAACGATTTTACCCGTGAAATCGTTAATATCGAGAGGCAAGCGAACGAGTTTGTGCGCGGACGTCTATGCAAATGAGCCGGCCTATACGGGAGAGAAAGAGCGGGCAATTAAAGTTTCGACAAAAAAAAAAAAAAGGTGCGCCCGCTCCGTACCTTTGCGCGTATGTGTACGCATCGGCAGGCCTTTGAGTGAAAAACAAAAAAAGATAAGTGATCCCGTCGATCAGTCGCACTGGCGGCCCTTGAGTTTCTTTTTTTGGTGGTCCTGTATATATAGAGCACGGATGGGGCGAGGGGGGTTTATTTGCGATAATTGCCGTAACCGATCTCCCTTCGATGATGGAAGATTGATCATTGGAATTTTGATCGATATCGGCCGTCTGGCTTGTTGGATGGATGGACCAGTGATTTTAGCTTCAAGTGCCTATAGGTGGTGGTGTGAAGCAACAAGCGAAGAAAGGCCCCCAAGTCTTGCACGTACACTGGATGAATAAACAAAATCAAGTCAGAGCTTATTCCGATTCTTTTTGTTTTAGATTTCGCCATTGATTGACGATACGTCGAATCAAAGAAATGCAAATGGTGTAGGGAACATCGCCAAGGAGGTGGAGGAGGAGGAAAGCTAATTGGTTTAAAATCAACAGCGATGAGAACGCGTGATTGATTGGTTTCGCTCGCGAGTCGGGAGCAATCATCGATACGACGCTGGCGATGAATTCTTCGAATCAATCATTCCTCTCTCTCTTGTTATTTTTTGTTTTTTGTTTTGCTAGTGAAACTTTTGAGAAAAAAAAAAAAAAAAAAATCGACACTTTTACTCATTACGTACAGCTGCTTGTGCAAACTCGGATACAACGATCATTGCAATGATTAAACGGAAACAAGGCGCGAGCGTTTGACAAATTAATCAGAGGAAAGAAGTAGAAACGACGAGAGCAGGACTACGGAGAGTTGCACTCCATCAACAACCTCTCGAGCACGGAATAACAGCAGCGGCGGCAGATAATCGCTGGCAAACTCATCTTATTCGTCAACAAGTGCCAAGGCGTCTTCGTCGCGCGCGATTACTCCTCCGGCGACGCGTCTTGCATACACACATAACAAAACGTCAAAGAAAGATGTTGCACCCGCAAGGAGAGGAAAAAAAAAAAAGAAAAAAAAAAAAGAAAGAAACTCGCTCGCTAGTCATATAGTGATTGATTTGCCAGCGTATCTCCGGTGCATGCCTACCGGCTGTTGCAACGCGCGGAGCGCAAAACGGCCCCTATATGAGAAAAGCACCGGCCGGAGATGCCGACGAGCTGGATCTTAATTGTACGCGTCGGAGCGTCTCTCTTATCAAGCATCCGAGCCGACAAAGGGTGGGCTTTGTTTTTCATGCATCACCTTTGCGGCTTGCTCGGGTATACGCTCTAAATTGGCCAAGGGCGATCTTACACGCGTGCAACGCCCGATTTTTTTTCTTCCGGGAAGCAACAAAAAACACGCAAGTGAATTTTGATCGTTTTTCGGGCTCTCGGTGATCCCCCGAAGATAATATGTATATATTTTACGTTCTCGAATCGTAAAAACAAAGAGGCTATGCTCCCTAAACGTCGTGAAATAACAACTTTATGTACATGTGTATTTAAGGACACATCGAGAAATGATAATATTGTTTCGTGACGAATCTTTGGTGTTGGTTAAACACGTGCAAAAGGAGAAATTCTATATAGCTGCGCCATATGCAAGTTTGCAAGGAAAGGAGCAATAGTCCTCGAGTGTCGGGATGATTATTGTTGCGACAGTAATTTTAGCGCTTGAATGAGAGGAGTAACGAGCACAGTAGTGCCCATTGCGCTTCGTTGGAGATGTACCGGTCAGGGGTGGGGGAAAAAAAGGATACTTCACCGTTGCCTTCTTTCCGTGCTTTTTTCTTTTCCTTCTTCGAGTGACCGTGTGTTTGCACGAGGTTGTGCCTCGAAACCAGCGCACTTCACTTTTCGATTTGCGCTAATGCACTTTTGCCGAGAATTTTTTTTTTTTTTTTTTTTTTCGACCACCGGTAATAATTTCCAAATGGCGTGTTTGAGTTATCCGCGCGTGGCCCTCCAACAACTTCACTCTGCAAAGTTCTGTTTGACGAGTCTCGAAGCTCCTTTCCTTCCGTAATGTTTGAAAATTGTAGGTCCAAGTTTTTTCTTCCCCCCTAAAAACCATCTTGGCGAGGAGCCGTGTGTCCTAAAAGCCTCCGTTGGCGGTTAACACCGCGGTGCGTGCCTTCAATAAAAAAACCATCCACCAACTCTTCACAGAAGTAATTTCGGCTTTGAAAAATTGTATCGCCGCGACGGATCAGTTTCATTTCATCCCCGCCCCCTCCACGAGCTGTTTGTCCAAGGGTTACGTGCCCTCGTAAAAGTAACACCACCTGTCTTACGTACACGAGTGTGTGCAAGTTAAAAAACACGTTAGGGGGGGGGGGACGAGGGGATCATACGAGCTCTTAGCTCCTGTAATAACTTTGTAATTGAAAGCCAGCGATTTTTATCCGTGATACCTTCGCCCCCTCGCCGCCATTCCATGGGCGCGCTGCTGAAAATTGCCCGTCAATTACAATGCCCTTTCTCTTCCTCTTCCCATCCCCGAGCTTCGTCATTACGTGACTAATGAACGTCCGATTGAGTAGCGCGGGATGGATGTCTTCTTGGAGAGAGAGAGAGAGAGAGAGACCACTCGAAATTGGCTCATTTTCACGCGCTCGGGGGTTACCTACGTGTGTAAAGAGTTTTTGCTGCTTTGCCCGGGTGGCAGAGCTCTTGATTGAAAATTATCGAGGTCCGGCAAAAAACGTCACGTAAACTTTGATGTATTCACCGTTGGTGTGTTGGTTCTTACAAGTTTTTTTCTTTTTTCCCTTTACATTATGAATCAAAGAAAAATTAATTTCAAATGGATACACATAATTTTAAGTACGGGGGGTAAACGAGAGGACAAAAAACGTACGATATACGGTCGACGCGTCAATGGCGCACATCGCGACTCGTTGCCCTGGTGGTGCACACTTACATATATGTATATAGCTTCTCTTCATTTACATGGCGGAGCGCCCAAGGGTGTCGTAAACCTCGCGTATCCGAGCTCTTTCTGTCTCACTTGCTACAGCTTCATTAGTACAACACGACGGAATGCCACGAAGGAGAATAACAAAAAAAAAAAAAGGAGCTCCTCCTCCTCCTCCTCTTTGCCAGCAAAACGAGCTTACTGTTGCTGCCTGGGTGCTTAGTTCTATTATGCGGTGCGCTCGCATTATCATTTTTCTCCCGTGGCTTTTCTGTGGCTCTTAAAATTTTCTCGAGTCTCGAGTGCCAGTAACCGAGGCAGAGCACGCCACGATGGTTCCCCACGAGTGCGCGTTTATATGTATATATTGTGCTCGGGAGGGTACTTGAGGTTTTAGTAAGTACATATACCTACCCGCTGGCTTCTTTTTTCTCACGAGCTGTGTGGATTTGACGCTGTACTTATTGGCCGATGTTTGTATTACTTGACTCGGTGGGAAAAAGACGACTCGAGCCTCCTCGTGGACCCCTTCGATTAGCTCGTGTGTACTAATTCATGTGGATTATTTTCTCGATGGCTCGAGTGCGACAGATTTTTATAGATGCTTTATTGTTACATAGATGTTCCCACTCCAATATTAGACGGGAGAAATCATTACGACTGGGATGGAGCACTGAAAATGTCTATAAATGTAAAAGCAACTTTCAGAATACATATGCTGTACATTTTTTGGTAATACAAAAAAAAATGAGAATATCGCATGCCACAAGAACTGTGCATCGAGTGACGATTAATTGCCGTCGGATACGAGCGCGGCAAATAGGCCGCTAATCTTTGTACATTAACTTTGAAATTTATCGAAGATTCTTTCGAAGATAAGGTATGCCGTGCACACAAATAACCCTAGAGTTCATCTTGTAGCATTTAATTTCAGAAGGATATTGTATTGGTAGGTTGATCTTCTTCAAAATGGTGTTTACCATCAAAATACACGTATATGACTTCATTTTGTCCAGAAGTAATATGTGTTGTACATAGTCTTTTACCCCACAATGTTTCATTGCCACCATGTGGTTGAATCCCTGCAGGTGATTGTTAAGTTTAAATGCCAACAAAACCCGTAATTGTCAAAAGAAGCGGCCAATCATAACGAGTCCGTGGCAGTGACATTTTCCCTTCCCCCTTTTTGTGGTGTAACATGGCGACAGCTCGTGTAAAAACAAGAGAGAGAGAGTACGAGTCAAATAAATCGGCTTGATGAATCTGCCTTTGTTCTGATTGGCTGTAGCCTTGACGCTCCGTGTGCAATCGCCCGTTTGGGGGAATTCGTTAATTAACATTGTTCGATAAGATGTGAAAAGTTCGAGAAAATGATACGTAATTAAAATACATTATGTGAAAGCTGAATTTCTATTCGTCGATAAGTTTGTGACTAATGGCTACGTTAGATAATGACACACGAGGTGTTTTATTTAAAAAGTGATAATCCGCATTCAAAGTTGGAAAACAATTTGGTTGAGAAATATATTTAGTGAAGTGCAAGCTGTCGTTTGAGTAACACATCGTATCATAGAACTCAAAAGAAGACTAGAAGAAAAATGCCCAACTCCTTCAAAGGTAAAAATTTTCAAATGTCTATCATTTATTTGTCTAAAAAAGTTTAAGTGCAGATAAGTAAATGTATAAATAACTATAGCGCTATTGACACTTTTAACGATTTTATTTTTTATATTTTTATGATGCAAGATCAATCTCATTCAAAAATGTTTAGTTGGTACTCTCAGTAACAACTTTCATAAAATTTATACCAGTTATATGCATTACTTTAAACTTGATCAATTATAAAATACTTGAAAGTTAAATCGTACTTATTATCCTCCTTCCTGAAGATTTATAACTTTTTAAACTTTATTTCTATATTATTACGTGTATGATATATTATTGAACATTTTCATGTAATCATGTAGTAAATTTAAAAAAAAAAATTTTCTTAATACGAAAAATGTTGAAAACGTAAAAAAAAAATCAAGTTTTTACATAAGCTATTGATTTTAAATCGAGTTTCGATTTATTTTTCAACATTTCCCCATCTATATTCCTTTCATTATTTCAAAACTTAAATTCAAAACTTCTAAAAAGCCGTAGAAACGTCTAAAGACACGATTATCATAGTTTTACTTGAATACAACTCCTCAGATTGTGATCATATGAATTTTTACCAACTTTTTTTCTTATAGCTTCGAATGGATCCTCTCATTCTCAGAGTTCTTCTCGCAATGGAAATAATGCATCGAGTAACGCATGTAAAGGCAAGTATATTAATAATAATCGTATCTATAAAACTTGAGAAGTTTTTTGATGCAATCACTAACTTGAAAAATGAAAAGTAAATTTCTAGAAATATTGCATGAACATATCCCAGTTTCTCTCTCTATATTAGACTTATGTGATGCCAAAAAAATTAATAATGTAAGAATGTTGTTTTTCTTATAACTATATTTCTTTTTCTACTTGGTAGCATTGTGCTAAAGCGTTTGATGTTTTTATTTACAGCACCTTCAATAATGGTACGCATCGACAGATCAAAACTTCCAAACTTGGATGTTAGTATATAAATTTAATATAAATTACAAATTTTTAATACATATGTGTATATCTTGCCATTAATTAGTTACCTCAAATTTACTACATGATTATTCATTCGTTGAACAACTTGTCATAAATGTCTAACTTACGAAAGGTCAAAATTCTGAAAAGTTGTACACACATAGATATACCTATTATCGATGTGTCATGTTTTTTCTAAATGAACTTACGCTAAGCCTCTGGTTCTGAACAAGAAATAATATTCATTATCGTTGAAAATTGAAATTAGTTTCTCTCATTGTGAGATTTTCAGAAATATTATGCAGCTCTGTCTAAATTCATTTGCTTTCTCTGAACTTATAAATACAATATGAGTTATAATTTTCTTACTCTATTCTTGATTTATTCACTACACAATTTTTAAACTCATTTTTTGTTTCAATATTTCTATTTCGAACAACGTTATTATATTGCAAGCATACTCTTTTTACAACACTACATATGATTCATTCAAATAAAATTTTAAGGATGGAACAATAGAAATAGAAATTCATGAAAATGTTGTATTTGTTATTTTTCAGGCACTTCTGAAGAAACACCAAGAAAAATCTTGAAAAATAGCTGATTGGCGAAGACATGGTTTTTAAATGAAACGATTCTGTTTATCAATAAATTTATTTTAATATGACTTTTTTATCTGAGATTAACTGATTGCCCCTTTCCCCTCTTTTTTTTCTATTATTAAAATATACTGAAATTTCATGCGTATGCAACAAGCTTACTGCAACTACTGGAACTAAAGTTGTTTTCAGCCTAAATTCATTAAATAATGACTAATTACAGTGTAGGATACTTACGAAAACCAACAAATTTTTATTTATTCGTCATATTTCCAGGATTTGTCATAGTGATAACGTAAAAATTATAACATTGAAAATTATTTATAAATATATAAAATAAATGGTAATCTTATGGTTGAGGAATAAAAAATGTTTTAATCTTAACGATTTTTTAATTTTCTAAATTTTTTTATAATTCAGAAGTATCTATTTTTTTTCAAATAAATAACTGCAATGTATTTAAAATCTAGATTGGTGAACAAAAAAACTAGCTGACGCTTGCTTAATGAGTATTGAATAAAAAATTGATATCTTTATCGTTGATTTGACCAGTAGTTTTTATGTTCTCTAATTTTAAAAATGACACAGCTTGATAAGCTATGCAAAAATGCGAGTCTGTAAAACAACCCACCCCTACTTTGTTGCCTAATTAAAACATAAAGTTGCCGCAAGTAAGCGAGTAATTTGAAACAAATAGAATGATTAAAAATATGCTGTCCAGCTACTTTATCTGCGTCTATTTATCTAAGTTGGTCCCTAATGATGAAAAAATCACTGGGAATTCGCCAAGTACATATACCGTTCGATACAACTCACGAAGAGGAGAAAAAGGAGCGTTGATTTCTTCATAAATCGAGTGGCTTAATAAATTTACGACTCGGCCCATTAATCACAAATAAATTCACAACCGTATATTAATCGTTGCGCAACGAACGCACATACGCGGAGTTTGTTGCTTATTGTATTTTCGGAACTAGAGAGTTGAAAAAGATGCAATCGGTGCGTAATTACCACGTTAGTGATCATAAATTATTTATCTGTCCGTCAATTTAGAGCAAACATTTTTTTTTGCGATATCACAGTAGATAAGAAGCTACTAGTACGTAAAATTGACGACGAATGACTATTCAACGATCTAGATAATTTTGAACAGGTGCGCTTCTGTATTTCCTTCAAACCGGATTTATCGAGAGTGCAAACCTTTAACGCATTCTCTAATCATTTTTTATACCACCTAATGTGTTGCTTCACGTCTTTCAACTAAATAACAATATCATACTCGTTTTGATGAGAAATAAAACTAATAGCGACGAAAGTAAAAATAATTTTCCAGTTTTTATGCACAAGCTGAAAAGTATCTCCTTGAAAATTAATGAAAAGATGCAATAGACAAACTTATAGAGGCTCGACGTTTATTGAAAACTTTACGATTATACGTACGTGGAAAAGCATCGATACTCAATAAACATCATCATAGATACCGTCGTCTCGGTGAAGGATACGAGTACATAATATATAAGTATACTTTGCTCATTTTTTTCTCGCGATCGCGTATTAATCCTCGCTTTGCCCTCCTTGTCTTTTCATCCTCGCATTCCGTCGGCCGCAAGGCTAAAGTGTCGGGCGCTTACATACACACACATGTGCACGACAGCCGGGTTACTGCCTCCATTAGTCGATAATGTATGCAAAATATCCTTATTATCCGGGATAGGCTGCGGCAAAGTGCGAGCAGGCATTAGCTGCTGTGGCTGCTCTGCGATACGTATCTCCGACTTTGGACGACGCGCTTTCCACGGAACGAAAGCTCAAACCGCGCGTGTGGAAGTTTGCCGTGTAATTGCAGCCCGTGGATGTGAAAGTTTTTTCTTTTTCCATTTGCCAAGAAAAAAATATGAAAATAAAGGAGCCTATCGTGCTTCATCTGCGTATACTGGTGGCATAGGGGTGCTGTTTACCCGTCGAGAAAATGTTCCTTACGGATGCTCCATAATTCGCGCTGGTTTATATTTTATTTAATTCAATTACTCATGCTCGTTTTTTGCTGATTCATTCATCACGAATTCAAAAGTAATTTATTTTGTCTTCCAAAAAGTTTTGAAGAAGATCCAATGGTATAAATGGTAACTGGGGGTAATGTCACAGTATATTTATCGTTGTTAATCAACATTCTCAGTTGTCCCAGCCAAGTTGCGCGTTAAAAAAAAGGTACTTCCATTATGTATACTTTGTCATTCAAAACCATGATGCCAACAGAATGGTATTTTGCACGACAGCGCGTATACAAAACCAAAGGCTCATTACGTATGTATATGCATGCAGTACGAAGTTATTCAATGCCGGCAATTATGTCCTTATCTCTCTTGCCCACCGCGGCTTTGACGTATCGCCCGTTTATATCCCCTGTCGGGGATAGTAAGGACTCACTCGGTGCCATCGCCGTCCAATGCTCGCTTATACACCTCTTGCACGGCAGAATTTATTCATCAGCCCGTCCGACTCGAAAGTGCCTCTTCTCTCTTTCAAAGCCCATTTGTACGATTATGAAAATACAAACGGGCGAAATGCCTTTTTCATCGAGTGGATGTACTCCTCGAGTCCATTTGGGCCTCAGTTGGTGATTCAGAGGAGGTGGCTCGCACGGCTTGCTCGGTTAAAGAGGCTACGGCCTTTTTCTTCTTATATTCACAAGCAGATCCGACGCGGATAATGGGACCGATGGGGGAATTTGAATAATCCCGAAAATCCGAGCCTCGCCTCCGAAAGAGTATGTGTATAATATAGATATCGCTTTCATAAATTCGTCACGTGTCCGAGACACCGGAGCAGCGTTTTCAGAGGCGTAGGCATCACTTTCCCGGTCTCGCGTTGTAGCTCTTGTTACAATAACCCACGCACGGCTTGTTAATAACGGAAGCGCTTGCTCGCTCGTAACACACCCGTGCGTGTCTGGCTCCCACGCGACTCGTGTTTTTGAATGAATTTCGTTGATACGTATAAGTATTTTTTTTTTTGCTCCCGCTCCCTTTGCCTGGCAGGTTCGCCGGCCGCGATATGACGCAATGTTGCGTGTACGATAAATAGCGCTAACGGTGCGGTGCGAGAATACCACGGTTGGCCTGACGCACGAATTTGCTTGTTACGCTCGCGGAATAATGATTTAAAAACGCTCGGTGTACAACAGTATGTTAGGTCGTGTTAACTAAGTTTTCGTGGGTTGTAAATATTTTTTCTGAAAAAAATTGCTCGCGTACACCTTATGGAATTCTCGATCGACGTGTTTTAGTTATTAGGTAAAAGAGAAAAGCTTAAACTTGGATATTGAATAAATCAATCCTTCAGCGAATTTATTTTGGCGTATGGCATAGGGCATTACATGCGCTGCAAAGTCTACTCATTTTATAATGCGCGTCTGGTGTGCTACTTCGCAAAGGCGTTTAGACAATAGCCGCGAGGGCGTCCTTGCGTGCCATTTAGCCATTTTACTTTTATATATTCTACCGTTGTTGGGCCAGCTCTGCTCGTATCTTGGGCATTTTGGCTCTCTTTTGTTTCACCATCAGTCAAGTAGCCCAAATCTTGTACATTACAAATATCTCCTGTAACTACGCCCTAGCTGCGTTTTTCGTGCCATTATTTCGTGCACCGAAATACAAGTAACCATCGAGAGACCACGAGGAGGTAACAATTATCTACAAGGAAAAACTTGCATTGTGAGTACTTAAAGGGATGTTGGATTCAGAGATAAGAACAAAACATCAATAAAACCTTTACGTGGTATGTACATCCTGAGCGGGTAGCCATTTATGCTGCCGGACGCCGCACCGAAGCCGGAATGAACGTGCGCTTATACTTAGTCACAGTTTAAATAAATGTAGGGTTGTATGTGTACTTGCCATTGTATCAAGAAATCGATTTTTAACAGCCCCTACAAGGTTGTATGATATTGAGCTGATTCTTTCGATAAGCGTATCTTTTACTCGTGATATCTGATGATGACTTTTATGAACAATTGTAATAAAACCATCAATAGTTGCAATTTAAGAGTCAAGCTTTTATAACTTGACTCACAAACGAACCACAATATCATGATTCCAACCTCATACTCATGATTTTAGACCAATAAGCTTTCGAGATAATCTCACCTCTCAAACGCAAGTTATTTATGAAATACAAATTTCCCGCGTAGCGTTAACCTCTGCCCGAAAATTTAACTACTATTACTCCGAGTCACGCCTCATCTCTACCAACACAAAACCCCCTATTTCGCTCCGTACCCTGAGATAGAAAAGCTGATTACGACTCCTCCACGCTCTTTTGTTTTCTCAACTAGTCTCCATTAAATATATTCATGAACGCATTTCTTCCTTCTCCATTTTGTATTTTTTCGATTCTCGTGAGTTCCCCTCTGTGTCCCTCGAGGTATATTAGCATCACCTTACAAACAAGGGCGGCAGTCTTAACTCTTTCCCCTTCCAATTTTTTTCTTTTTTTTAACTCTTTATAGGAATTCCGGCTGATAAGAAATGGCCCAGCGCCTAAGGCGTTGTTCGTGACATTATGGTAATATCCTGGGACTCGCGGAATTCGATGTTTCGGGCTCGTTCGGCGCGAGATAGCAAAAGCTGTGATGTGGATGTATAGTCTCAGGATGACGATAATGGCCTCGAGAACACGTGTTTTGGTATATCTCGAGAAATGTCGACGCTTTGCCGATTCGCGATGTACCCACGTAGACGCGAAAAATGTGGCCACATTGATTCGACGATACCTCGGATTTTATTTCAACAGAGTGTAAAATCCATTCAACTGATTATCCGAGAACAATAAAAATATGGTATCAAATTTTGCGACTATGCCACACAACCCAACGCTAAAAAAACTCAACTATGAGAAACACTGCGATGTTCAGATAATTCTACGTGGAACGATTGATTTCATAAAAAAAAAAAAACTCGAATTTCCTCATCAAGAAATATCTACTTTCCCAGGATTTTTTTGCCAATACACTCGATCCTTGAAGATATTGCGGGGAAAACTCAAGTAATAAGTCATTAACTTGCCGTATAAGCAAAAACTCCCCCCGATCACGTGGTGCGTGGCTCTGTTTATATTGCCAGGCGTTCCGAAGTCATAAATCCCCCTCGCGCCGACGGAACCTCGCTTGTTCGCACAGGAGCGCGTGTCTCGGCTACTGCAGCTTCTTCTCGAGCGGAGGGAAGGTGTGAATTGATCCTGTAAGTCACGTAAGTGTGTATAATCGGTGAGCTTCGATTTCTTCATTAATGACTCGGTGCGAGATCATCACGAGGCGGAGCCCGTTACAACTGACGCTACCGATCCCTCTGATGGACGGGCCCAACGAGAATCTCGTTATCCCGTTTCGATGAAAAGTTGAATGTTTTTTTCCCTCCACTCCTCTTTTTCTGGATTCTCGATCATGAATTGGTTTTCTCATTCGCATCGTTTGCTTCGATTCGTTTGCCTTGCAATTGCTTCTTTTAGTTTTATGATTTACAAAACTATCGTCCCTTGTAAATCCCTTGTACATTCGAGTGGACTCTGTTGCTTCGGCGCCTTTGAAGTACATATATTTCATTACGACGACAACCCTTTGTACCCCTCGCGAGGGTCATGTCGGAGAAAGTGGGTTAACGCGTCCAAGTGGAAGTCAACTTATTTCCTCGACCAATAACCAAAAGGTCTCGGTGTTTGTATACGATTCACTCCCGTTTTTTCTTCTCACTCGGTGATTTATCGCCCCAACTTGGCGATTCGCCCCTTCGATGTATCGCACCTACAGCGATTTGGCAAATAAATTTCGAGGGTATAAGTACATATTTAATAAAGTTTTCACGACGATTTACGCGCCCAATTAATCATAAGCGCCGAATGTTGCGAAAAGAAATCGCTTGCCGCCTCGTTGTTGTTTTTTTTTTTTTTTTCCCTCCTCCCTCTTGTAACGAAGAACAAGCCGTTGTCGGGACTCGTTACGCGTATGATGCATAGCCCTCGCGAGTACGGCTCTGGTAATGCCTTCGCGGCGCTTACTTTGAAAGAAGAGGAAAAAGAGAGAGAGAGCCCCCGGTGATTGTAACGCATCCGATGTGCTTTATGGGCCGCGTCTGGCCTTATAAGCCCGGGAATCTCGCTCTTGTAACTCTGTACGATAAATATCGCATTGTGTCATAAATACGTACATATATACATATACGAGAGCCCAAGTTGTTGCTGCTCGGGAATATTAATTTCTGCTGGGACTTGGTGATGATGTACGCGAGCCAACGTGGGAATCCGGGACCGATTGTGCCTTTTGGGCGTACAGTCATGACAGGAAAAAACAATACAATTTTCGAGCCGTTTGAGCAATCTATCCTCCCTTTGTCCCGAAAACACCTCGATCGTTCAGCGATAAGACACCACAAAAATCAATAAATCCCCTCGCGACTGTACACAATGTGCATCACTCGTAGGAAACGGTACAATTGAAAACGGGCCCGCGTCGCCCAACGGCTACAGCTAACAAATCCATTTGGCGAGTGTACAGCTGCGCCTGGACGGGTAACAAAAACGGAGCCGGTTCCGCTGTGCGGTAGATACGCTATTTTCGCAACAGCGAGCTTGATTCGTATACATACGTATACTTTCTCGTCGAGTCCTTTTTCTCCTTCCCCCGTCCCGGTGCGGTGAACGGATGAGTTGTGTACGAGTTTTCCTGGAGCTTCGGTGGGTAGGGCTCGAGGAGGATCAGGGTTAGTCGCTACAGGTGCTATTGACACCCCGTGCATGTATATATCAGCACGTGTGTATCCACACGGCCCCAATGTACGAGTTACGAGGCCGCGGGAGATGGACTTACTTCCCGGGAAATTTATAAGCCAGCCGGGTATATTATAACAGTCCGGAGTTGACTTTATGGGGATGTGTGACTTTATCGCCTATGGAGGGAGTAATTATTGCAGTTGAACATCCAACTCAGTGGTTTATACATGTATACAAATATCTATGTACCAATGGTTAGCCGGAA
Organism: Copidosoma floridanum; assembly: GCF_000648655.2. The sequence goes on from NW_019379475.1 coordinate 325,153, forward strand.
GCTCGTTTACAGAGGTATACTATATTACATCCGAGATAAGGCCCATCCAGTACAAACTGTAACGTCATATTTTACGGGGAAAAAATTGTTTTTGTTTTTTTGTTTTTTTTTCGTTTGAAATCAACTTAATTACGCGTATAAGCAGGCCGATGGTGGATTTGTCCTTTTTTTTTCTTTCACCCCCAAAGAGCCGGTTACTATTCATAGAACGTGGTGTGAAATGGCCAATAAAACATTTTATCGCTCAACTTTTCCGGGCTCGCGTGTGATGTATATACATATAAATAATCGAGCTGAGGTTGGCAATTACAGTTTTCGCACGTAACGCGCAAAACGCCGTATTTAGCTTAACGACCGATACACTTTTGCGTAAAGAGAAAAAAAAAAAAAAAAAAAAAAAAAAGAATAGTAACGAAAATTAAGCGTTTCGCCATGATTACTATTTCATCGTGGGGATCATTTTAGCACTGTATATTATAACCATGTCACTTGAACCATGTAATAAATGCAAGACCATTCAATTCGCTGAGAGCGCCGACCACTCGAGTGACGTGGGATCGCGTATATAATATGATCGAAAAATGATGTCGAGTGTCGAGTCTCCCCCGCGGAAACGCGACAAATTCCATTCGTCCAACAGACTCCCCATTGACTCGTCAGCCACCGTCAAAAAAAAGGTCCTGTACGCGCTCTCGATCGGCAGCCGCGCGAGGCTTCATAAATCAATGGACTCGCTCTTATAAGCACACGCATGTACCACCTTTTTCTCTCTCATCTCGTCAAACACTCGTGCGCCCCGTTATTTATGCACTCCCTCCCTCTCCCAGTCTACTTTTACGACGCTTCAACGGCGAAATTCCTCGCTCTCGAGTATATATGCGCATATGCCCGTGATACGATGTTCCGTCGCCATCTCTCGCGCGGACGCTCGTACGCGTCGCGAAGATGAGACGCGAGCGATCTCCGCGGGAAGAGGGTTGCTTAATGCCGGGCTGTAATTACTTGTATAAGCGCTACCTGCTCGCCGCTCACGTACTGCTCCGAGCTGAGTGTTTCATTTAGCAGTTAACGGACAGTTCGGGTATACTCCAGCTGAAACCGCAATGCCGAGGAGAATCGTCTATTACATAGTAGAGAGAGAGAGAGAGAGAGACTGTAGCTGGAGACTGTGCATGGAGAGATTAGTTTTTTTTTTTTTTTTTTAATTTGGCGTGCGTATAAATACAGTTGGTTATGGAGTTTGAGAGTCGCGTTGAATTAGCGCTGTATAGTTGGATCGGTGTATTTCTTTCCAACTAGTATTACAGGGTCGCAGCATTTCGTCTGCGTTAGTGTCTGTACAAATGTTTTTTCCACTGTATTTTAAATTCGGATTTAATTGTATTTTTTAAATAAGGATTTAAAACAAAAACAAAAAAATGAGCATTGTCAAGTTACTCAATGGTTTTTTTTATTATTTTCTGTTGCAGGTAAGGCTCTTTCGTTGGACAATCAATTTTTCAGAGGTAAAAACTGTGATAATTTAAAAGGTTTACGACTACGTAAAAGTTTTATGTGCTCCGCTGAAACTACGAGTTACCTTTATTAAAAAGGTATGAAATTTACGGTGATGATTAAAAAAGATTCACCTTTAACTTTCTTCTTTTCTGCAAGAAGCTTCTTTTAGCAAATCAAGTTCAATGAAAATAGCATTTTTTTTATCAACATTTATTAGTCAGACTTTTTTGGAGGTATTTTAAAAATTATCCGGTTTGACTAGGCTATGAAAGTTTTAAAAAAATAACAGCAAACTTAATTTAAATAGCAAGAGATAATATAGACTTTTGTGAGATTGAACAAACAAAATTCGTTTGAACTGGCATCAACCCACAATTATAAATACACACAAAAAAAAATCATCGTTGTAATCTTGTAAAATATCGTACGATAAAGGTAACAGCACACCGACGTAATAAATTATATTCTCTCAACTTATCAGATCACAGGCGTTGGCAACACGGTTTTTAAGTGTCAAGGGTAGAAAACTGTGTTCCTTATCACCTTACCTCTCGAAAAAGTGGGCACAATCTCTCGTCTCGATTGCACACTCGACGGGCCGACAACGTAACGCGCTGTTACTCTCGAAATCGGTATGCTTCAGACTCAAAATGCACAAATGTTGTCTCCAGCCGCGATAAAACAAGGGCGACAGTCTTAACTCTTTCCCCTTCCAATTTTTTTCTTTTTTTTAAACTCTTTATAGGAATTCCGGCTGATAAGAAATGGCCCAGCGCCTAAGGCGTTGTTCGTGACATTATGGTAATATCCTGGGACTCGCGGAATTCGATGTTTCGGACTCGTTCGGCGCGAGATAGCAAGAGCTGTGGTGTGGATGTATAGTCTCAGGGTGACGATAATGGCCTCGAGAACACGTGTTTTGGTCTATCTCGAGAAATGTCGACGCTTTGCCGATTCGCGATGTACCCACGTGGACGCGAAAAATATGGCCACGATCGGCACGTCGATTCGACGATACCTCGGATTTTATTTCAACAGAGTGTAAAATCCATTCAACTGATTATCCGAGATCAATAAAAATCATTGTAATAACCCAACAGTAAAAAAATCGATTACGATCGGCGCCGCAATATTTGGATGATTGATTCGATCTATAAAAACCTGAATTCAATTTCCAAATACAGTAGTTATTTTCCACATGATTTTTTAACAAATTATACACCCAATCCCTTAAGATTGCAAGAAAAACTCTAATAACAAGTTATTAACTCGCCGTAAGCAAAAAACGTCATTAAAGCCTTTACGAGAGCAGCGATTGCGTTCGAGGTAAAATGTACCGGCTTGTCCGTAATTATATATTTTCCAATACGCAAACCCTTCAAACAAAGTCCCAACATTGAAAAGCGCAAAAAAAAAAAAAAAAAAAAACTCCTGAGCGCGCGATCGACCGATCATAATTAAAGCGCGCGATAATACACTCGTCCAATTACTCAACTCCCGTACGCGAAAAATAGAGCCCCAGGGCCCACGGTGACAAAAACTCCTCTCCCACGAGAAAAAAAAAAAAAAAAAAAACTCAGTCGTACGAATTTCTCACCTTAATTGCCCGAGGCACGAAGGGACCGCCGAAAGAGAGGAAGAACAAGCGCGCTCCTTCCAGCAAAGGGGGAAATCCCCCCCGAGCCAAAGGCACCACCTATACCCGATGCTATCGCACCTCGCCCGCTCTATCCCCAACTCCCCGACTCCTCTCCGAGCGTGCAATCGTCCCTTTGGGTAAAAAAAAAAGAAAGTCAAAGGAGAAGAAAAAAGTTACGCGGTCACGCGGTGATTCGGGAATATCTGGACTGGCGAACATAAATATCGTACACGCCCAGTATTCGTGTGGATGTAAACATACATATACTATGTGCGTGGGTCAGCGGTGGGAGGAGGAGAGACAGAAATTATCACGCAGCCCTTGTTTCCTTACACGGCCCGACTCGCGGTATGAAATTTGACAAGAGCATGATTACGAGCGCAGTGTACCGATATACCCGACCCCAATAACCCGATAACCAAAGGGACAGGCGGTAAAGAACGGCGCGCTTTATCTCAAATCGATGTCCCTTGTTTTTCTTTCTTTTATATGTATCGACGCTGTTTTTGCTGAAAAAAGGAAAAAAAAAAAAAAAAAAAAAAAAAAAACAGCGAAAAGGACTTGACGATTCCTTTGATTTATCGTCCAACTTTGAGTATAACGTTGGCACGTTGTCGTCGCCTACTTGCTTACACACCGACTGACAAATGACCCGCGAAAACAGGGCCATGAGGGCACACATGCCCACATCTCTCGAGACCCGGGTTTAACAAAACACAGGCTTGTCGAAAATTCAGGGGACCCGGATTCAAAGATAAACACTCTCCGCTTCTGTTTCGTAAACTGGCATATACATCGCATGAAAAGTGTGTACACGCGGTATCTCGTACGCGAAGGTAACCACAATTGTGTACGGTAGCGATAATTCACTCGGCATTTGTATGAAGCGTCTAAGGAGCCTCGACGAGGTGCGCTATCGATCTTTGATACGACCCGAGAATTAATAACGCGCCCGGAGACTTGAACGAGCGGTTGCGAAAGCCGATGTTTGAGAGCGCGTGGGAAGGGCGAAAATTTACAACCAGCAGACGCGCGTCGACTCTTTACTGCACCTCCGACTCGGAGCGCCGCTGAGAATCGAGGATTGATCGTCCCTTTTTTTTCTTCCTCCTCCCCCGAAATTTCGTCTCGTCCGGATTAGACGTATACAACAAAGCCGTTTTATAGTGCACCAACACCGCGAGCGTTAAAATTCACGCGCCACTGTAAAAGTCGCTACACTGTTAACCGGCAAAATCGTTAAAAACGAGACGAGCTTGCGTTTTATTTTTTTTTTTTTATTATCGGCATCTTGACACTGCAACCTAACGAGGTTTACCTTTCAAAACACCTCGAAGCAACGTATACAAATGTACGTACCGATAATCCAAAAAAAAAAAGATCGGTCGATTCGCCGATCTTTCACTGTCCCGATTTCTCGCTAACGAGCTCTAAGCCCATCTGGTTATTATACGCGTAAGCCAGCTCCCGTAAGGTCATTTATACGCATGAAATATCCTATTTCACTCTGTACACCGCAGTTTACGAGCTTCCAAGCGAAGGTGCGCTATGGTGATTGAAATTATTCGTATAGTTATGTGTACGCGGATACACCCGTAATCGAGAATTTGATCCGTTGAGTACCGCGAATGTATGTTTCATTGCGATGGGTAAATTATTGCACCAGCTCGTAGATTTCCGTACGTCAATGTATTGATAGGCGTGTGAAAAAAAAAAAAAAAAAAAATGAAATGAAACGATCTGATAGAGGAGGACAACGAAAAAGAAGAAGATCGAATATACACGCGACTCCGCCTGTGCCCCTTGGACGTCGATTCGGTAATTTACCGTCCGTCCCACCCAGCCCCTTGCAGCTGTAGAGACACCCCCCGTTGGGTATAGCCTCGGAACACGCGCGGGGCTGCGCTAAAAATGTATTATTTCTCGGGACACGCGTGTTTGTACACTTGCGCGGGTATGGTGCCCGAGTGTCGTTCCTCTTTTCTCTCTCTTTTTTTTTCTCGCGGCGCCGCGTACCGATACTCTTTTTTTTTTTTTTTTTTTTTTACCCTTTTACGTCGTGTAGCCCAATGAAGCCGAATAAATTTCGTATTTGTCACGGACGGGGCTGAATGCGGGTTTATTTCCTTCAATTATGCTTTTTGAGATGGAAATCGCGTGGCTTGGGGATCGAAAAAATAACCATCCGCGCGTTATCCTGGGCCGATGAAAAAAAAACCTCGGAGGGATATTGGGCCGAATTTATATTTGCCAGACCACGTCGTAAAAATACAAAACCCACGCGCATAAGACTCGTAGCTGCCGATCCGAAATTCCAACGCGGATCGATTAAATTTTTTTTCCTACAAAAAGAATATATGTATTCGGTCTTTGAAGCTTATCACGACGTGGTGGGAAAAAAAGGGTCCCTCGAGCGCGAATTTATCATCTCACCCGAAGCGTAAAGTGACAAAAATCCTCTCCACTTGAAAATTTGTTTCCCTGGCGAGGCGATTAAAAAATATGAAACGAGATGCCCTTTTTCAACGTTACCACGAGGCGCTTGAAACGTCCTCGCTCCTCTTTTTTTTTTTTCGCACACGTATATGCATATAGACACACACGGAGAGGGTGGAGGACGAGATTCAGCGGTGCTTTTGAGTCTCGCGCAGAAAAACCGAGAGTCAGGAGGGCTAATTAAGCCTCTTTTTCCACTTTACGACCGCAAAGACGCGAAATCGTCGCGATGGCAATTATTTTCTCCTCTTGAACGCCTCCCCCCCTTACAGAGGCGATGGTCCTTTCGCGCTGGAGTGTCGAGCTCTTATCGACCGCACGCGGGTGGCAAAGGCCCCTTTCGCTCTCCCGTTTCTCACGAGCGGTAAGACAGATGCCTGCAGTGCTCGCCACGGGCAACTACTCTCTCTCTCTCGCGATCGGCAACTCGATTGTGGGAGATTTTCAAACACCGGCTCTTCCCAACATGAGCCAACAGCGAATTGAAAATTGAAAAAAAAAAAAAAAAAAGAAAAAAGGATATCCCCATCCAATCTCGTTATTATGCTGTTTACTCGACGCATACGGGATGACCCTTATTTTTCTCGAAAAATAGGCAATCCATACACATCCCACTGCATTTCCTCGCCTGTATACATAATAGAGGAGCTTCCGTGTATACATGAACGCGCAAGCGATGGATCTTCCGGTGTAATATCCGCACGTAACGCGTGCATAATCCAAGGCACGCGTCGATCCATCACGTTCGCCCTCCTCATCTCCTTTACCGCCCTTATATTGTCACTCGCGGGGGCGCGTCTGTTGGTACACAGCATTACTCGTCAATATCCGGATTAACACATCGATCCTCCCTATACGTGTATCTGGCGTCGATGGGATAGCGAGAGCCAATTTTCGGGAGAAATGATTTTTTTTTTTTTTTGCAACTACGATGGAGGAAGGTCATTAAAATAATAATGATGATGCATCAGCGTACAGGTGGAAAATATAGAGCCCGTCTTTTCGGCGCTGATATCGGCCTATAAAGTGTGTAGCGTATCGCCAAAGAGCCCCTCCGTCAGCGTCACCCACGCTATAAGCCCCACGAGCTGTGGCAGCGAGCCCCGGGTATTTCGCATCTTCGTCCTCGTCACGCGTCTCTCTCGGAGCCACCACATGACTTTCCGGGGAGGTGCCCGACCCGTCCTCTCAGACCATCGATCATCGCGCGTGCGCTTGAAAAGGGCCCTTTTTTTTACTTCCCACCAAACCCAATGGCCGATTAGCAAGTCATTTGAAAAGTCCCTGTTTTTTCAAAGTCAAAGGATCTTTCGATTAGAATGTACAGCCCGATTCAATGAGCGCCGGGGGAACTCTATACCCCTTCCCCACCCCACCCATTCCAAGGGAGGAAGTCGGCGTGTAATTGGATATCCGGCGTGTAATTAATTGATCGGCCGAGAGATTAGCCGATCCCCACTCGGCCCGTCATCCCGAATCCGCGCGTGGCTTTGATATCGCTCTCATTTATATACGTTGCTTTTATGGTTGCCGATTACAACGATTATTCCGAGTGATAACGAGCGTGTCCGTCGATTGACGCGTATGGAAATGACACAAGGGTTTAATGTAACCCCCTTACTCGTGTAGACAAGCGACGCGTGTACAAGTACCCCCTTGGAGGTGCGCTCGCGATTCCTCGGAGGGAATAATGTATACATTGCGCGAGAAATTGATGCCCCATCGGGTCGCCGAGGCATTCGAGGGGAAAGCAAAATGGCAAAAGAATAAGAAAGAGTGTATGTATATACGTACCTTCGGAGTGGCGCGAAAAATGAGAGTCACGCCGGCGACGACGTCGCGCCCCCGCCGACTTGTATGCCATCACACGGTTTCTGCGCGTGTGTACCTATATGTAAGACACGCGCTTGATTTATAAATTCCACGTCGGCAATTTTTCTTTTTCGTAGCTTCTTCTTCTTCCGGTTCCCGCGCATTTATTTTCGCCCCATTCGTGCTGGAACACCCGTGAAAAGAGTGTGCCCTCGATGTCTATTCATCGATAAGTGTATATAGGTACGTCTGCACGGCGAGAAAGGGATTTTATTTCTTTCTTTTTTTTTTTTTTTTTTTCATCCCCCGTACCCATGTTGCGTGACTAGTGTCGGCATGTCGTTCGAAAGTAGAAGGGAAGGTGTATATGCGCACATTAAGAACCGTATACATAGACACGTACGGCGATGATGTAGCAAAGGCGGGACTTGTCGATTGAAAGCACAATCAGAGCTGACGGCCCTTTGAGAGCTCAAGTGGATTATCTCGTGAAAAGAAAAATATTCGCGAATGAATACTTGTGATACTACTCTGTTGTACTTTTTTTGTTTTTTGCGGATAAAAAAACAATAAACGAAAAAGAAAGTAAGAAAAAAAGGTGTGCAGGAACGTGGGTGGTTGTTTTACGTCGTGCGCGAGAAGCAATGATAAATAGCGGAGGAAACAAAAAGTACGAAAACTAATGCAACAAAACCAAAGTCATGGAATAGTTGAAAAGGAAAAAAAAACGGTCGCTAGCGAGTGCAGAGGTAGTTTGCAGCAGCGGAAGGGGTCGCGGGGAGCGTCGCGTGATGGCATTTACCTTCCACTTGGCAAATAAATTACTTTAGCTTATCAGGAGTAATAGGAGCACGGGTATGTATGTATGCAGCCGCCACGTGAGTGCACACGCGGACGTGAATACGGATTGGTCGGCGCGGGACACGCGAATTAAAAGTTGTTTGCCCGTGGAAGAGAGTAGTTGGGGGAGATGCAAGTGTTTTTTTTTATTTTTATGATAAATAAATACTCAACTTTTCGAAAAAGCGATGGGATATATAGTCGAAAATCAAATTGGAAACCGAGTGGGAAATGTGAAAATTTCAGTTGGATCTGAAGCTGTGGACGTACTACGGTTACTTTGCACGCGCGTCTACGAAAAAATCCCAAATCCCAACCCTGAGACGAGGGTCGCAATTTTCAGCTCACCGTCTTCCGGTTCCCCTCTAATTCTCAAGGCTAAAGGGCAGGGGTACGCGTGGGCGAGGCTTGCAAGAGTCGGAGCCTTACGTGTATTTATTGCTTTAATTCGGCCGACCGGCTCGGATGGCTGACTGTTACCACTCGAGCTTAACTTGGGTATTTATGTCTCAACCCGAATGGGGCACTCTGATACGCGTACATAAAGGGCTTTACTTCCCGAGCCTTTTGCCGCTGCTCGCTTCCCCATACCCTCTTTTGTCTTACGTTACGTTTGTGTGGATCCACAACATTATTTTCGTGAGAGGTGTTTCCCTTTTTGACCCTTATCTTCCTATCTTTTTAATTTTCTGCATCCCTTTGTCGTTTGAATAAGATTTTGAAAAAGAGCAATTAGACTTGTGCAAGTATTTTGATTGATTAAACAAAAACAAAAAAAAAAAACAATAACTTGATTTTTCATTTTTCATTGATGTTTCATTTTACTCCTATCTATGAGCAATGGTAAAGTAGTGGTCTTGGTTTTGGTATTCCAATCTTACAAATTTTTATACCATACATTTGATATTACACTATTAATTTAATTACTATAGCAAAGCACATTTAAATAACACAAATCCAGTAGTAATCGCGTTGAAACAAAAACTCAGTTTCGAATAATTTTTAAAATCATTTTCATAGCAAGTCACTCCTTTGTTGAAAAACATTAAGCGTTCCCCACCGCCATACACATAAAAAAGGGGAAAAAAGAAAAAAACATTCATAATAAACAGCAAAGCTCACAAAACACGGCTCACCGTAAGCGCACACGGTCGAGAATCACAGCTCGGTTCCCATAAAGAACCCCCAGCGAGCCATCCATCGTCCCAAGAATCTCACCCAAGCAGTATAACCTACGGCAGCCGTAGCCACCGGCCCCAAAAGTGCCGTACACACGAGTCGAGATTTCCCCGAGACGTACACCCGCAATACTGACCCCTACAGCTCCTCGCAACGATCCTGTGGGGTGCGCGCGACCGAGAGAGAGAGAGGGACAAGCCGCAGGGAGTTCTAATTCAGCCACTTTCCGGAGAATCGTCCTCGTCCTGTAGCCCCTTCGAGTTCAACGGGGGAGGAGGTAGCGACTAACGTGGTACTCGCACGACTTGGCCATTATATTTCAATGTCCCTACAAGACGATCGGTATAGACAACTGTAAAACTGCGTGTTTTTATTAACGCGTCACTTCGTACGACAACACAGAAGCAACAAAACACCACAAGGCGCACGACACAACGGTGATTGCAACTTTGCGCAAATGTCAAATTGCGGCTGAGCGATAAGCTTCGTTTTCTAATGTATATGTCGAATTGCGGCTGAGTAACGTTCCCATTACTAATTGATATATAACGACATTTATCCGTCACACTTTACCCAGGCTTCGGACTGGCAGTTCTAAAACTGGCGTGTTTAAAAAATATGAACAAATAAGTGAATCATGGTCATCTCGGTCTTTTCACCATATATACAATCACACAGGTAAACATTTTTTGGATACCGTTTTTATAAAATTAAATCGAGTGCTCACTCCTTGTTGATATCGTAACATTTCAAGTCTTAAGAAATTTTCTTTTTCTTGCGTCGTCTTTGATTTTTCCCTACTACTTTGCATTTTTGCGTACACTTCTGATTGAACATTCTGGAGTAACGATACAAACGTAAATAAGTTCGGGTGTGCCGAAGGAAGCTCTTGATTAATTTTCGAGGGAAACGCTTCACAGTTGTTTGTTGTGCGACAAATGCTGGTAGAAAATTTTGCCCACATCTTTGGAGGATACGGCGCTTCTGCTACAATGTAGTTCAATAGAACATAGTCACAAAATTCATGAACCGTAGGATTGTCCGGCAATACGCTCATTAAATCTTCTACGAAGCAGTCTTCAACTTCTTCTGGGTCTAAAAAAGGCAGCCCGAAAAAGCACTTTAAAAAATTTCCTTCTTCTGAATGGTTTTTATACAGTTTGCTTAGACCAAGCTCTTGGATTCTTCGCCACCAGCTTTGGCCCAAATGAAACCTACAGGCCCAGATGTTTGTATTTGGCAGACTGTTATTAATAGCACTGTGAATTGCTGGCTCAAAATCTGCGTATATGGTATTCGGTTTGAACGACAGCTTCAGTTTCTTACATTCGTCATTCAATATATTAAAAACTTGTTCGTACAAAGAAGTAATTTTGTCAGGAAGTAAAAAAAAAGGCTAATGGGACATAAACATTACTTTGATGACCATGCACGATGAATAATGTTCGATGAGGTCATTATGTGAGTTAAGCTTTAAAAAACTTTTGCAGTTTTTCTGAGTACAAACCCAACGCTGTACTTCGTTGCACAAAACTGTATTGAATCTATAAGTGTATTTATTAATATATACAAGATTTCGTCCTTTCTCACTTATACGGAACTCCATTTTTTAAAAAACAACAATTAAATGAAAAGAAAGAACTAATAGATGACTGGTCAATATATACGTCTTGTTGCTGGCTCAGTTAACGCAAAACTGACTGACAATATTATTTTATGTCGATGTAATATAGATAAATACGTAAAAAACAACAGTAACCGCAATTCGACAGTAGATAAGAAAATGCCAGCCGCTTTTACTCGAGCCGCAACTCGACATCAGCCCAACTTTGCACCCAGCAAAAAAAAAAGTTGCTCCTCCACCCTTCCACTTAACAAAAGGAAAGGAATTCCTCGATCTCCTCAACAAACGGTAGTATATGCACTCATACCTGTGTGCGAGTGTACAATGTACAGAAATGCAGACAGAGAGAGAGAGAGAGCGAAATGACAATCGTACAACTACTCGAGAACTTCCAACCGGTCGGAGAAGGATGCTGCTAGTGGTGGTGGTGGAGGCGTGCGAACAACGCCGCTTAATTTCGCAGCCAGAGTTATGTAAACTATACGCGTATGAGGTGCATATACATGTGTATATATACGTATACCCGAGCGTGGGCGGGCTCTGCTGCTGGTGCTGCTCCTTTCACATTAATTTGATTTGTAGACCCAGCTCGTTTATGCGCCCCGTGTACGAGAAAGTGATGTAATACGACCAGAGGAGTCCGTTGTTTCCGCGCCACCGGTCCTTATTGCGTTTGCTCGACTACCGCGGCGTTTATCATCAATCAGCTTCTTCGCGTGATATTCGAACCTTGACAACGTGGCACCTGGTGTTTTTCTTTTCTTCTTTTTTTTGTTTGTTACTTTGAATTGGAATCCGTGGAGGAAATCGATCCGATTAATAATCGTATAGGAATGAGAATAAAACGTAATAGTTCGCTTCATTCTCACTCATCCGTTATTTTTGTCTTTTCAATGGCTAACTCGAACAAGTATTCTTTGGACAATCTCTGGAAGCCAAACCCACCGAGTTCTTTTTACATAATCACTTTCAAGGAAGTTTCGTTAACTGTATCAACTGTAACTTGCTTGAATCTACGTGTACATACGTAAAAGACGAAAAATTCAAGCAACCCTGAAAATAATCTCCCCAAAATCGCAACAAAGGAGACCATCTCTCTCTCTCTCAAATCGAGGGGTATAGGTACGGACAGGTGCAGTATATACCTGTGCGAGCACTACATACCTGCATCGTCGTCCCGCGCCGACATACCTACTCGCACTCGAAACACCACCCCAACCAAGGCATCCGAGGAATGCGTCGTCGCCCTCGCCTCATCCCACGCGGTAGTATCTAGTGTCCCTTGCGGAGAACGCCCGAGTCGCGAGATCAATCGTCGAATTCGCGCTGGTACCGCTGGATACTTTGGCACCCCTGGAAAATGGAAATAACCACCCCCCCCTCTCCAGATTTATCTTCCCCGGTTGCAGTGTCTCTCGCAGGATTAGAGTCACTTAGCGGAGATTCGAGCCGAGGACAAGTTAATTCGCGATATCGCGCCACGTATCTCTCCCTGTGTGTGGGTATATAAGCCGCGATCGCTGAACCCGTGGCTGGGATTATGTACACGAGTGCTTGTACATCACGGCGCTATAGGAGGAAAAGCTGATTTGCGAGAAATTTATCATCCCCCCAACAATAATAATAATAATGTATGAATTCGAGGATCGATTTATCCATGGCAGGTTATAACATTCCAAATCCTGAATTAGAGGGGTATTTTCGTTGCGAGAGGCGACAATACTAGATATATATACGTCGTTGATTCGATTGTCTCGACTACGGAGCTTTCGGCCAGAGAGAGAGAGAGAGAGAGCGTACCTCTACTGTATAAAGCTTGACGAAGCAAACGCGGAACAAAGAAATGTAACGTGATTAAATCGCGAGAAATAGCGGCCCCGTTTCATAAATCAATTACATCTCATGTACGAATAGACTCGATTGCTATCTTGAACCACTCGGTGTGATTAATAAATAGTCGATTTCGCCCTTCTTCGTTGTAACCCCCCTACCGATTAATCGACTATTCATCGACTTTGTGGGTGAATTATTGATCGAAGCCTAAACTTCCGGGCGCTTCGGCGATCGACGAAACCATACCTGGGAGTGGTGTGTTTTCCAGTTGCGCAGTTCGACCAATCTGGGGGGGTAAAGTACTTTCAGCCCCGAGACATAATAAACGACGGAGGGGGAGGGAATCTTTGGTCTTTCGCACGCACGTTTGAACTTGAAACGTTATTACCCGGTCCTAATTGCATTGAGCCGCGTACTCGGTTTGTCGAGGGAAAGAGGGTGTCGAGGGAGATACGGTATACATATGATGTAATGCTTCAATTTTCCGGGAAATTCGACGGTCCACTTGATAAGTAAATAAAATAAATGTTGGCCTGCCGATAACGAGCTCGAAGAAAAGCTCGTCCTTGAGATGAAGGGAGCGTGTACATAAATATACATATATACTTACATTTTTCGCCCTTACCTTTCTCATTGGCTTGTTACGAAGGGACGGGTGTGCAGGTGAGGTCGAAATTAATTTATCGACCCCGGTCTACTGAGTTATTTTTTGAGGGGGAAAAACAAAATAGGCTCTCGTGACCCAGTTTGGTGGAGGATACTATATTCCTTTCGTGAGATCCGATATCGTGTTGTAATTTGATTTATTACAGCCACCAAGAATCAAATCTATATTTACATTCAATCCAACGATTGCATTACTTTGTTTATAGTTTGGCACAAAGTATATGTATATATCGTCACATATATCGTGTCCACCATTTAATTTTGATGATCGTTTAATGAGCGACGATTGAAACTCCCATTAGCATAGCTGGCAGGGGGTAAATTTCAATCGTGGATGAAAAAACTTGGCAAACATTGGAAGGAAAGAATACGTACACGCAAAGTCTAGATGCGATGACCGTCAATTACGCTATACCACGTACCTCTAACCCGTGGGTACGAACCTCGTCGCTATGTACCCAAGGAATCGGCGGCAAATGTAATTACCAGTCTTGGCCTGTTTGTTAGTGGCCAACAAGCCCAAGAAACGAAGAGAGAGAGAGAGAGGGCGATTCATCCCACCTTCTGATGCGGTCAAACACATTTCGGAGAGTAGACGGGTGTATACGGGAGGATCGACTCGGATGAGAGGGTCGAGCTCGCGTGTCGCACCAGCTCACGGCTATTTGAGTCGAAACGGACACGAGAGTGCTTTTGTTGGCTGATGGCAACGGGGGTGGTGGGGTACCATCAGCGAGGAGGAGCTGAGCAAAGAGAGGATCTGCCGGTTCGCCGCTTGTTTTCGTCGGCACACAGTCGCACTGGCTGATCCAGTGCCACTTGGGGTTGATGGTACCGGATGCTTGGAAATTCAGATCCAGGGATCCAGCTTCCCATTGATATGTTTCAACTGAAAACGAGGTGTGCCGGGAGCTGGTGTTTTCCGAGGGTATACACCCGGAACATTGGGCGAAATCGAGGTACCCGCTTTTCCAGAGCTGTCCCAGAGTCGACGAATCTCGAAAAAACCACCGTGGTAGACTTGTGAAATCGAGGCAACACCATCAAGAACCAATGAGAAAAAATTTTTTTTTCTCCAAGTAGTACGAGTCGCGCTTTGCTCAGACACACGAGAGATTTCGTTGTTTTAAAATCCGAGCCGCTACAAATTTCCTTAGAGATCATGAAAATACTTCCAGGAAAGTCTTCTCCGGACTCGAGGGTGGTAACAAAACATCCGTCATCGCATCTTCCGGAGCCAAAGTGTCAGACGAGCGAAATTTCATTTCAAGCCAGCTGTACCGACCGACCGTCAGACTCTGGGTCGTGGGACTGTAACAGGAGGATGAGAAGGAGCGGCAAAGTTTGAACGCTCGCAAGAAGCCAGGAGCACTCGACGAAGACGTTCATTAAATCCTCGGGAATTCCTACGGAGTTTTGCACGAACGCGCCATCATCGTGAGCCCCTCTCTCTCTTTTGTTTGGCATTACCTGCAGCAGCTGATGGCACTCGAAAGACACGTGGGGCTCGAGTGCATTTTAATATGCTCCAACAAAGGAGAGGGGGGAGGGTCGTAGTGTATAAGGCGCGCGCGAGTTCAGGGGCTCTTTTACGGCCGGATGCGATCTCGGGGGTCATTGGAGCCCCGAGTGCCTCTGATGAGCTTGTCGCTGACGCGCCCACGCGTGTGCTACTCCCAACCCCACCCCCTTACTTATTCTTGATGAAAACACCGAAGGTACTCTTTTGGGACGCAAGGGTTTTTCTTTATTAATTTGCAAGGATGCTAGGGATTTTAGGAGAAAAGCTTTGGGTAAGCAAACAGTCAAGCGTACGAGAACATTTTAAAATTCTTTTTTTAGTGTAGCAACGCTCCAATATTATCTTGTACGACATATAGAAGCACTGATGTAAATTGGAACACACATTTGTAGTTCCTTACTACGGTTTATCCTTCGAAAGTGAGGTAATATACAATTAAAATGTATTTATCTCGATGTAGCAGCTTTTCGGTTTAATCGGCCCATCGAGTACCCCCCGAAAACTTGTTCATGCCCCTGCCGAGCTTCTGCGAAAATAAAGAAAGGAAGAAGCCCGGGGCTCGACGGCTCCCGACGAATTTATTCGCGCCTCCCCTTTCTTTGGTATCGATCGCAAAGTCGCCGGCTTTTCTCGATTCCATCCTTGCTCTCCTCTCCACCGGCTGCTGCTTATTCCGTGACGTCCGTCTTTCGCAGACTGCACCTACACTCGCCGTATAATCGCATTATGCGCAGAAGACGGCCAGCCGGCTTGTCAATCTTTTTTTTTTTTTTTTTTTTTTTTTTTTTTTTTTTCCCTCCTCTTTTCTTTCCACGGGGAGTGGCCCAAGTTTGACGGCCCCCCTCACTTTTTCGCGCGATTCCTCGGGATTTTCGCGAGCGTGTAGGCGGACTCGGGCTTTTCCGGGGCTCTGGACTTTTCGGGGGATAAGCGGGACTCAGATTTTTTGGGGATCATGGCACGGCGTGCGCGGCTACGGCCTGTCAAATTTATTTTTCGAGATATACTGCCGTGGACCAGGATTTTTCCGGGAAAACAACAGATTTTTTTTTTTTCGCTTTCTGCAAATCAAAGATTTCTTCATAATAAACTGATTTTTAAGGTGGAAGGAAACAACGACTACGTGTAGTCGCGATTGCCGAGTATTTCTCCGAATATTCATTTAGGGTGTGGATATGTCCTATGCTTGTGATACACACACGTGTTCTTGCATTGAAATCGGTATGTATGTATGGCGCTCGATGGCGAGGCAAAACGAAAAATTTTTTATGTTATTCACCCATTGCGATCTTATTGTCCTCTTTCTCTTGCGCAGTTTTTCCGTAGCCCCGCCTTTTGTATTCTTGTGTGGTCTTTTTTTTTTTTTTTTTTTTTTTTTTTTTTTTTTTTTTTTTTTNTTTTTTTTTTTTTTTTTTTTTTTTTTTTTTTTTTTTTTTTTTTTTTAAAGCTCGCAGGCATCAGATTAGCATTTGGAAAGGAAACCGGGGGGGAGTAACTTGATATTTTTATCGCGAGATTCATTTGCATTTCCTCTTCAATTGGAGGATACTTTCAGACAGCTATGAATTATGTTTGGGGCATTTTAAAGAATAAAAGAAAGAAATAAACAAAACAGGTATTTTGATTTAAAAAATCTTTATCGAGCTCTTCGTGGAACATGGGAAAATTGAACTGTCAAGAAATTTTCATACTCTTAGCACAACATTATTTTACTCTGTATTAACTAGTGCATACGAGTTAAATTTAAATAAACCATTAAACTAATATAACATTAGATATCAATTGAGATTTTAACGAACAAAGTGGTTCAACTTGGTGAATATTGATTGAAATTTGTTGCAAAACTTTGCTAATACAAGAACATTAATTAACACTTCCATTATTCAAATAGGCATCGTATCAACGTAACAGACACAAAGTTATTACTTATTCAACATTTCCATTACCGATAAAACTTTAACAGTTAAATTACCTCATTCAGATGTCTACCCAAACGTTTGTCAATTATTAGTTCGGTTAAAACCGACGAAGATTGGCATTTGCTATTGTAACGTTATTAATACAGTTGTCAACATAATACATCCATCTACCGAATTAATTATAAGTCAATCGACTGGGCCACTCGAAATAATTTAACTTGTACTTCAAACGGTAAAATTAAACATGTATGGCTTGTCGTCTCGAAAGCCCGATCAATTATTTACGTTGTAAACGCGCTTGATCGGTCATTTTTAAACTTTCAAGTTACCTTTGAAAAATTAATCCAATTTTCGTCACTTAAATTCGTAAAAGCCGTTAGTATACGTAAAGTTCACGAGCATTAGCACGACCCCCAGGGAAAACTTCCTTATTGCGAAAAGTGCAATGAAAGACTCTCGGACAATCGCATCGTTTCTTCTTGAAAAAGAATGGCGAGGGAGCTCGACACCGAAACAAAGTCTCATATAAGCCGGAACATATTTCGCGCGTAGTGTTAAAAAGAACACTTTATTAGTTTTTCTCGGCCAGAAAGTAGCGCCGAACACGTATATATATATACATACATACATACATACATACATACACCGAGAGACGAAAGCGGAGAGAAGAGAACGAAAGACACGAAATACATCTCACGAAGGCCTTCTCTACACCCCGGAGTTACTTTTCGTCGCCTCGAGAAAATATATTTCATCGCACTCTTTGTCCCTCAAAAGCTTAATTTCATTTTTTATGTTACCGTAAGGAATAAATTATTTAGAATGACTTAGCAATTCCTCAACGACGTCTAGCTACGTAGCGCAGATGGTATATAGGGAGACGGATTTTGTGACAGTGACTCTGAAGATCGGGTCTCAAACGAAATCTTAGGTACCACACCCATAGATGGATACCAAAAAGAAGTACCGTAAGCCTTATACTAGACAATAAACCAAGTGCAAATGGATATAATCTCCAATTCTTCGCGTAAGCATTAAAGTAACCAATTTTTGGTCCCAAATTGTTTGCGTGGCCCAAACAATTCAGCAAGAAAATATACACATATACATGCATCGAAGGAAAGAGGCGAAGAGGAGAAAAATAAAGAAATTCCTATTATCACATCGGGCAGGCGCGCAACTTTTCAAATTTAAAAACTCGATCCCTCACACCGGCAACCCAATACCCAAAGCCAGTGGTACACAGCAGCTATACCACCCCACCTTGGCCCTCTAAACTTCATTCAATATCA
Organism: Copidosoma floridanum; assembly: GCF_000648655.2. Next base: position 343,472 of record NW_019379475.1, read on the forward strand.
AAGTTTGGCCCCCCGCGAGTGAGGAGGCGTGCGCGCATCATAGGGATCGCCGGATCCAATCGAGATTAGTCCTCCCGAAAACTTTCCACCCCTGACCTTTTTTCTTTATTCTCGTCAACCCCCGGACACGCGGATAACGTAGATTAATTTACGTTCGCTCTACAGACCGCGAGATGATCCCTTGTCTAATTTTTCCCCTCCCGTGTCCACACCGGCAAAAACAAAACGAAAGAAACGAGGTTGGGCAACGCGACTACGAATAAAAGGTGCACGTAGACAAAACTCGCGCAATGAGTACCGAGGTGGGGTCTCCCTCTTTTTCCCTCCTCCTTCCCCCTTGGTGATCCGGCCACTCGGGTCGCAGCGAGGGGTATACTGCGCTACCCTACCTGGTTTCGGAGGGAGTAGCAAACACACCGAGTCATGCAGGCGTTGGAGCACTCCGAGGGGGATACACCCCGAGACGTGCGATATCTGGCTAATAAGATCTCCCCGGGATCGAAGTCGGGGGTGGCGGGCTCCGTGTATACATGGGGCTGATTGTAATCGCACCACCATACCGCTGCTTATATATCGCTGCAGCTGCTGCGACGGTAGGGGCTTTACATGCATGGCTGAACCAACTGCGGGATAGGACGTAACTTGGATGCATGTGCACACGGTAAGGGGAAAGTCGTCGGAAGTCTATTACACGCCAATGTGTGCACGCGCTCGAGGATACCCCTTATTCCACCTGCCTTGCGATTCGAATGGTTTTTTAGTGTGAATATACGCGACTAGTCGCTATAGTCTCCCGCCTACTGCCTTGTTCTTGTTACATTAGAGCACGAGACCCGAGACGACTGTCGCCGACATAATATATTGAGAACAGCGCGCGAATCATCGCCGAGGGTGCAGTACTCGAACGATACGTTTGAGGCGGCCTCGATACGGCATAACCCTCGACCGTTGTAAAATTCATCATCCAACCGGTTGAACGGCACCTCTGGTGTTGTATACTCTTGACCTCGCTGGTAAAAACAATCGCTCGTGGCTGTAAATTCAAAAGATCCCAAATTAGCATTCATCAAAGCTCCTGGAGGGTGTGAGTAATTACAAGAGTCATCGTCCAGTTGGCCGATTTCGGTGCGCCTGGCTGATACAGATAAAGGACTTTGGTGACACGCTGAGCCTTGGACAACTCGGTGGTCTCAAGCGTCTAGGTGTAACATGGCATAGGTACACCCCCATCAGGTCATTTGTTAAGCGCAGAGCACCATGATGATAACACTGGAGGATCGATAAATCGTGGATACACGTGTCATACCTACTTTGGATACAAGTTTTTGGCCCCAACAAGGGTGAATTCTGTAAAAATACAGAAGCGTCCTTCGTGCTCTTTCGGAGCAGTCATCCAATTATACGTGCAGTTCTCCGTGTCTGGGTGTAATCTCTGTTTAAGGGTGGATCGCTAACGAATTTCTGGTGGTGCCAGCTCGTTTGCTCGTCCCTCTCGTTCCGATGGGTTTTGCCTATTTGTTTTCACAGAGGATTTGCGCGTGTGTACGTCGGGATTTGCGTCGAGGTTTTGTTTTTCCTCCACCAGCCGGGGGATTGGTACAGAGTTGGCGTGTGTTGAGGCAGATGGTGCGTTTGGCAAAAAAATGGGATTTTGGGTATTTTTTGGCAGATGAAAATTCTTCCGTCAAGCCAAGCTGAATGGCTTTTGAGGATTCCGAGGGGCTACTGGATTATTTTAAACTCACATCTGTTTTACTGGAAAAGCGACGAGTGCGATATCGGAATTTCGGGTATACGCGAGCTGTCGATATCAAAAGAGCATTTTGAAAATACATATAACTATCTCTGTAGCCTGTATGTATGGGCTGGTAACATGTGCGACACACGAGATGGTTAAAGGCTCTTTTTCGCCAAACGCTTTTGCGTTTTGTTGAACTTTTGGCAGATCACGCGACGGAGTTGGCAAAACGCGTCGTATCGCCGATGACACCGCCGATCCAAGTAATCCTCGACTCTGCGTTTCGCAGCGTCGTAATAACTTTGGACGCTCCAGGGCGGCGCGTATCGCGAGAAAACATAATTCCAAGTGGGCGCAGAGGGGGAGACAAGCCCGCGATAAATATTAAACCGTCAATTTGAATTTCGCTTCCGCCCCTCGCGAGCGCCGGAAAAGAGATGAGAATTCGCTCTGGCGCGGCTCGAAAATTTATGCAATCATCATAGCGGGTGCTTAAGCCACTCGTTTGCCGTATTGCCCTCCTCCTTTGAACTGACGGGAGCGCGTGCACGCTTTTTGCATCCCCCCCCCTTTTTTTTGCAAAGCGCGTGGCTCATCCAAAATAGAAATTCAATTTCACCGCCCGTGGCGTTGTCGTCTTTTCTCGATATCTGTGTACACGCTCAATTTTACAAAGTGATGGGCTGAAATTTTTTTCCATTTCATCCGTGCAACAAAAGCCGTGCGTATCACTTGGAAATTTGGCTTTTGGAAGTCAGAAAAATTACCCATACTTTCGCACCGTAAATCAGCCCGGTCTTTGTTAATTTCGATAGCCGCAGCTGCTGCCGAAAGAAAGTTAATCATCAAACGAGTCTTGGGTCATAATGCGACCAGCGCTAATTTTTCTCCCAACTTTATTCGTTCACCCGGCAGGCAATCGAGTACACTTGTCATGGACTTGTGAGCCGTGGAGGAGGGAAGAAACACGCTGGGGTGGAGACGCACCCTACACCGCTTCTTTGCACAAGTTATAAAGGAGCTTTCAAAAAAGGGTGAAAAAGAAAAAGGATGAATTTTCCAAGGGTCCATTGAAATTTCGCAGCTGAAACGTCGTCATAATGTCCGCCTCGAGCTACTCGTCATTTCCATCAAGCTCATTCGACGAGACGACGAAGAGCACCGTCGTCGTTTTGCACTTGTTACTCTGCACTGCACCCCTCCTCCTCCACCCTTGCGACGGCATTTGCTGCCTCTCGCAAAGGTCCAGAGGGGCTCAATCTCGTCTTCCGAAATTGGAGCTCTTCGCGTCTGCAGGTGTTTATACTACACGCGCAGAGCGCAATTTGCATGTATATATTTACAACGGGCTCGAGAGACGTTGCGGGGCTCGCAATATACTTCACGATCTGCTTACGAGGCCACGAGTCCCTCCTCGGGTATTGCCCGTTTGCTCGTAGCTGGTGTTTCTCGCCCTCTCCCAACTCCTTGGGTGTGCACAGGTGTCACGTTTTGCTTCGTTGATTATTTGCCCTAGAAAGTGGTACGATTCACCTGGAATGAGAATTTTCATCATTGGCTTGATAATGAAGGATCGGCAGTGCGATTCATTGTTTTGTTTTCACATCATTGCAGGTTTACAAAACTGTACTCCCAGATACGAATGAATTGCATCCTGAGTTTTAATGGTGATCAAAGCAGGATAGTTTACTTACGAGTAGTGAAAACCCGTTGATCGAGAGCGTACACATGTATGCGAAAAAGCCTCCACTGCACTGAAAGTAGATCCTTTGGATTATTGACTCTCGAAGCGCGACTCCATTTGTTTGGAGAACAAATGATTTGGACGGCTGAAAAGGGCCCTTGTTTCCGGTCGCGCTGTGTGCTTCCGTATTGAAACGGCACGATGAAAAATAAACGCGAAGAAAAAAAAAGAGAGAGGCAAAGCGAGAGAAGGAGTAAAAAAGGGGCGAAATGGGGAAAAGTCTCATTTGAGAAGATACGGCGCTCGTGGCCTGATTGAGCCGGGGCTGTGTAAAAAAGAGCGTGTCCCGGGCGCGTGAGCTTTTTCCCCGTGTGCAGGTAAAGGCGGGAAAAGAGCAAGAAAGAGTCGTAATTATTTTTGCGCGCCGAGAAAGGGACAAAAAATTCGTGGGCTGTGACGCGGCGCTGAGGCAAAAAGCGGACAAACGAGGCGACGCGCGTATCGACGTACCACCGGAGTTGGAAATTTTTTAACGAACCAGGAATTCCGGGGGAGCTGGAGTCGATGCGCTATTTTGTAGCTTAAAAAAAAGCACGACTCAATCGGGAAATACAATCATGGTATGGTAAACAATAATGTTTCGCTACATTAAACAAAAAAAATGGTGGAACCTCCCTCGGTCATTAAATCTTAAATTCTCAAAAACTAGGTACACCCTTTTTTGTACAAATTTTGTAGATGAAAAAATAAAAAAAAAACTTTCCCAGAACAGCCAATGTAACTCACAGAAGCGGGAAAATGAGGCCAAAGGCACAGCAACAAACTAAGGCCAGGCGCGCCCCTACAAACTCGTGCGCGCGAGCGACAAAGGCTTGATTGCAAACACCCCCAATCCCCCTTCCACCCCTTTCAACCGAGAACAAGCCCGCACTAAGCTTGGGGCATAATGTATACTTTCATCACTGCACGAGTGGACATTCAGGTGCTGCACTGCTACACGCCCTTTGTTTTGATTCTGCGTCAATGGTATAAGAGTTTAATCTGTTTGGTTGTACATTATAATAATTATAGAGTGCACAGCAAGACTGATACGTAGAGTTAATTTTGCTTCCGTTGCTGTTTTCCTTTTATCCGATACAGCGCTATGAAACAACGATTGATGCACCGTCTGACCAAATCCTGACTACTACTACTTATTCTGGGTCCGCAAGAAACTTGGAAAGTATTTAGTTTAGTAAAAGTGGTTAAATAATTGGTGCACCATAAGGACGGTTGTTCTTAAAATGTGTATCAACACGACTGCAATGAATTTCATACTAAAGTGTAATATCCAATGGAAACGCTTCAAACGTGCCCTTTAACCCATTAGGATTTTTTGTACGAAAAATCCATAAAAAAAAAAAAAAAAAAAAACCCAAACGCAAGGAGACCTAAGTAATCACCAAGTCCACAATGAATCTCACTATGTACGTTTTCAGGTGATAATAGTGGCTGTGGTGGTGTCAGTCGGCGCATTGCAGCCACCACGGGCCATCGGTCCCCCAGGCTACCGAGACTCACCTCCCTTTCTCGACCACCCACCACCTCCACTGATCTCGAGTGGACAACCCGATTTCTACAGCAACGCCTACTCCCGGCCCGAGACTTACCTCAGGCACCCGCAATCCTTCGACGAGGACGATTCGATTGTCTACAATGAGCCTCCGCCATCCAGGTTTCGAGAGGACCGGATATTTTTCGACTCGCCATACTTTTCACCCCAGAGACCAAAGCCGTTCTACCAGGATAGCTTTCCAGCCAATGCGCTCGGCAGCGCCCGGGAGTACCGAGGTTAATATGACAAACGCTACCTCATGCTAAGTTTCGTGCATTTCGCACGTGGGCTTGGTGTTGGGAGAAAAAAAAGGTCAAGTATGCAGGGGACTTAGTTTTGACGATGGGTTGCTCTTGTTGCCAGCATACCGTGACTCCCTCGTAATGCTGTTAATGAACTTTGTAACGCAGGTCAAGAACCTATATACAGCGAGAGTGCTACTGCTGTTCTCTGTACTTGTTGGGTGTCTATTATATACTTGAATGCATGTCTGCTCGTGCGCGTGTGTGTATTTGGACACGCGGGTGAATGAATGTGTCGCGATGTAGCTGTATTCCGGAGTGCTCGAAGTTTACAAACTCGTGGGAGAGTCATGGCAGAAACATTAGGAGGGCATGAGTATAGTAGCTTGCGTGGTAGTAAGCGTCATGTCAATACCGATTTTTCTTGGCAATCCTGTTTGTAAGAACTTATTTTTATTTTCATTCAGTGATACACAAAATATCGTTTTCCAAGCTAACACGGATCAAATTAATACCAAGTGCTTCACTTTGTTTAAACCAATAATTACACAGTGTAGTGACTCATTTAAAAAGTTTGGGTGTATTATCATTTTACACAAATTATTTGCCAAAATGATACAAAATAGTCGCACTTCTTAATGTATTCAGTTTGGATAAGACATGTACATACAATGGGCTTAATAACACAGGAATTGTTAATTTTTAACACAAAATTCGACAATATTATAATTTATAACTTTAATTCAAGTTATTAATACTTAATTACTTTATTTAAATGAAATAACTAAACTAAATACNCTGCACGACCTATCGAGGGAGGAGCATGTGTACGTGGGGTACTGAAACCGGCTGATTGTGAGAGAAAAGTGAAGTGCGCGAGTGTCGAGGAGTAGAAAAAAAAAAAAAAAAAAAAAATTTCATAGTATTATTATGGCACCTGGCGTAGGCCGATCCTCGCATGCATGTACGCACGAAGAGCCCATATATATTCCAAGGGCTCCCTTCGGTTAATCAACTATCGATTGGCCTCCAGACGCTCTCCCGGATGGTATCGAATTTTGCACCACGCGCCGCTGTACCTAAGAGCCTTTTTCCCAAAACTCCGCAAGCAAATTCAGGTCCCCCCCATTTGCGTGTCGATCGAAGGTAAGGTAGCGATGAACGAAAAACGATACTTGAGCATAAAGATCCCATGAAAAAAAAGGTTGTCCTCGAATTATCGAGCGGCTGTAAAATATACGCAAAACCTCGAAAGTTTTCTTATTCGTGTGCTTTTAATAAGGAAAAAAAAAAAAAAGAAAGAAAATTTGCCCCACGCTCGCCCAACTTTTCGGATTGTACTTTTATCTACGTCCCCCGATGTTCGGCTTCTATTTTTGCCGCCCACCTCTCGCCTCCAATTGACGACTTTTCTGGCACAATTTACGCGGACGAAGCAGAACTCGAACTCGATTAATGAATACAAATCAGTTTAAAGGCCACAGCGGGACTCGGCCGTGACGGCCCAAGTTAAATGACTTTACGGACTTTCTCTCTCTCTCTCTCTCTTGACTGCCGCATGGAAAAAAAAAAAAAAAAAAAAAAATCCAAGAGGGAATATAAAGCCTGTCGCTCGCTCCCACGAAAAATCGGAGGTAATACGTGGAGTAATCGACGCTATATCTGCTCAGTTTTCATGATGGAGTTCTAAATAGCTGGAATTATTGACTAATTGCCAAGACCAATCCGAGAAGTCAAGATAGCTTCGAACATCGGCACGTCCAGGATATTAGGATACTCCCCGGTGCTGCTCCGAAATTCCCTTCGATGACAGCATCACGTCCCCGTCGCGTGCGATCCATACCCACCTACCCCCGTACACGCTGGAACTTTGCCGACATATGCAGCACAGAAAAGCATAATGCACCCCCCCCCTCAATGCCCATACCCCCAGTGAGAAAAAGAGACAGGGTGGATGGGTCGTGTGTAGCCGGGCAGAGGTGGAGGCTCACTTGGCATGCAGAGCGATCGAGAATGATCGCGTCCTGAATCCCGTATGGATTAAGCAGCCTACATGCAGCCCCGCTCCTTGTTTCTTGCACGAAGCGAGTCTGGAATTTATTTCTTCCCCTCTCCACCGCTATATACCCAATGTTATTATTATTATTATTTTTTTTTGTTTTTCGGAAAATTAAAGACGATCCGTACGGTAGGTAACATTGAGTTTGGTTAAATTTTCTGGTATCCAAACCTACGGATTCGCATTCGTTGGAGCAGCTTTGACGCAAATGTCGCGTAAAAACACACGAGGAGGCATTCGATAGAGCGGAGCGGAAAGGAAAATCGCGCTAGTCCGTCCAATTACACGAGCACCGTCCCTCGAATCGCGATAAATCCCGGCGGGCTCGGCTTTTAATTAGTACCGCCGATAATATCGGGCTGAGCCGTGGACACCCCTCGGGAGGAAAAAAAAAAAGCGGAAGAGAGAGGAGGTACTAGTTGGCCCCGTAATAGACCGAGAAGTCGGGCGAAATTATAGGGGAAGGTAGAGAGAAGGAGAGGGGGAGCGTAAGAAAAGCGCTTGGCTGGCGCATACGTGTCGGGACAGTCCGATAGACTCGGCCAGATTGCGAGGGCTGCACGTGGGACTTGCGAATTTTCGAGTCCTTCTTTTGCTATGCTCCCTAGCTCCCTCTTTTACTCCCGTACAGCTACGCGTTCGCAGGCACGGCTTGCACTGACTCGATGCGAAATTGCGATGTCACCTTGCTTCGTACCCCCCCCCCTTCTCTTGTATCTTTTTCACGTTCAAACGCTCTGTCGCGCTTATCTTCCTCGCCTTTCTCGGTTATCTTTCTTCTTTTCCGGCTCATATGGAAAAGGCGTGCCTATATACTCCCTCTTGGACCGTATCGATCTCAAAATACATACCTATACTCGCTTTTGGATTTATCTCTCGGTGATGGTATACCAACACAAGTGGGGAAAATCGATAGCAACGATGAAATAGTTATAGGCATTTTGAGGTTTCGCGCGCGCGCACCTGCATTATCCAATATTCTGGATTCCCGTGTGTTGGAATCGCACTCCCTCAATGTACATACCCAATGCAAATACCATCACAGACGATACTTACATTGCGATAACGCGCATTGTTCTATCATTCTTGTCCGATATAATTGTATTTCAGAAAGAAAGAAAAAAAAACTTGTCATCCACCCCATGTCTCCCATCTTTCCCGCCGAGCTATTTGCCGCGCACGCTCGCATCCGATTTGCATCGGCACGACCACCCACGCTGATCTACTATCCTCGCTTCTGTCCAGCCGATAAAACCAGCGAAGCGTATTGCACGCGCGTTATTTTTCATGGCTGGGCGACCCTCCCCCCACCGCCACCCCCAATATTTATATTTTTCCGCGTCATCCGAATTGCAAAACGGTTTAAACCCCCCTACTCGCTCGCGCGGGGGTGTATCGGGTATCGATCAAAAGTAGGTATATGTGGAGTCCATTAGAAGCGCGCGCTTGCTCCTTCCGCTTCGTTAGTGCTCACTCGCTCGCGTGCCGGCAATACGTTGTCGTCGATATTGTTACCGCACACGATACCGCGAGCAAACAAAAATTCAAGATGCAACTCCTCCCTCCCGTTTGGTCCCTGTGCTGTGCGCGATAGTGCCCCACGCGCCTCTATATGTTGTAAGACAGAGAAGGGGGGCACAACAAGTGAAAAGGACGAGGGTGGTCCTGGCAGAGAGCAGGTACGGAATCCAGCTTGCACATAGGCACACGGTGAATTCGAGCTTGGCCAATCTCCTCGTAAGACTTGTAGCCACAACTTTTGTGCGCGTGTGCGTGCACGTCCGATATCTGCCTTTATTATTTCTTAGGCCAGAGAGGGTGGCCGTTACACGGAAAAATAGCTTCTTCTGTGTTGGGAGATTGCGAGAGAATTGGGGTGTGCGTCGGTTGACGGCAAGGCGAACGGAGGAGACGATGATGGTGGGGTCCGGATAATTCGGGGAAACTGAAAATTAGGCCGGTGGAGCGAGAAGGACCGATTGTTATTGCTTGCCTGATTTACAGTTATGGTATATATATATATATANGACGGACGAGCTCTCGAACTATCTCGGAGTTGATCAGCGCAGTTTTTAATAGTCTGCACGACCTATCGAGGGAGGAGCATGTGTACGTGGGGTACTGAAACCGGCTGATTGTGAGAGAAAAGTGAAGTGCGCGAGTGTCGAGGAGTAGAACAGACATACGCTTCTCCGGAACTGTATTTTTTTTCCAAGGCTACCCGAACTGTTTTACCTTGAAAAAAAAAAAAAAAACAATTCAAGCAATGACCCCAATCTTATATATACGGGCCACAATCGTCCGAGGATATTACGTTGTTATCATGACGATCGAATGGAGATCAAACGAGTAGAAGGGACCTCCGTTACAATTATGCGTGCGAGTGTAAGAGTACATATACCTATGTATATATATGCACGGTAGAGTTGCGGCCCCTGCATGTCTGCAACAGTTTGGACACCACTGTCTGGTCGGGTACATATGTACCTCGGGCGTCTTATGTTGTGACACGCTGGTACCCTTGCATAGGCGGCTTGTATGCAGAGTCGGTCGAATAGACTCGAGAACGGGGTGGAGGAGGGCATCGGGCGAAATCATGACTGACCAGGACCCAAACGACCCTATCACCGTCGGAGGCTCCCTTGGAGTTTCTGGAATGCATAATTTCGCGTGAAAACACGAGCCCCCGGTAATTAACGTGTGCTCGGCGTGTGGAATAACTTTGCATGGGAATGGAAGTATTGTCTGTTGTGCAGGGGTCGGGGAATTATTTTAGGATTTTGGGGGGAGGGGGGGGGAACAACAGTTGTGCGGATTTTGATGGAACAAAAAGAAAAAGAGTACTTTTTCAATTGTTTTTTAAAATTTGAGTTTTTACTAATAAGTTAATTACTATTTTTACTCAAAAATTCATTTTTATTCATATTAATATTATTTGACGCAATAAAATTTTTTTGCAGCAATAATATTTTTTCACAGTTTAATAAAAAAATAATTTAGAAAAATCAACAATTTATATACTTGAAAAATTGTATAAATATTAAGTACTATTTAAACTTACCTGACAGAAACAAAAAAATGATTCTCAATATTCTACTATGGTACCACGCACATAAACAATGGGCAAAACAGTGCACAATGATGAATAAAAAAAAAAGGCCTTTATTCAAGAAAAAATTTTCTTCAAAGTACTTAAAATCCACAAATTATAACTGTGCCAGAAATTGTAGGGGAGATAAAGATTTTTTTTTTGATTGTCATATTTGCTGAGCTATCGCGGAATTTAACGACGTTGGCACGGGTCGATGATACTGTTACTCCGCGTCCATTGTCCAAGCCACGGATTAAACAACGTGCTTTTATCTGCTTATACTCGCGAGCTAATAAGTTGTACCACCGAAACGCTACTGAATTGCTAAATAATGCCGTAGCAAAGTTGTGTCGACGGGAAAAGGAAAAGTATACGAGTCGAACTCGCACAGCTGTCTATTCTATCTTCTGTCAGTGGAATCAAATATTAAGATATTCTATCGAGACAGTTTGAAGACTCGATTGATCGTCAAGCCGATATCGATCTGTCGTTTATTTGCATTGTGTTGTCGATATTTTCCAGTGATTCTCAAACTTGTAATACAATTGCAAAAATACGTCACAAACCACGGCAAATAAAAGTGAAATAATCAAGTCGGTGGGCCCCCACGTCAATTATTTTCATCCCAAATGAGCCGGGAAAATTTTTTTTCCCTCAATTCGGGTCCAAGTAGCGCGCAACCGGCATTGATTTATCATTGAGCTAATAAGTTCATAATTCACCGAAAGTAAGTGCAACCAACTCGATAAATGGCAACACACTCGGAACACTTGCTTTAATTTACGGCCCCCGTTTCGTGGAAAGAAAAAGAAAACAAAATACATAGGTGTGCGCCAGAAGAGGAACAAACAACAACAAACAACACATTGGGCACGATCAATCAGCGCGAGGGAGCATCAGATGCCAGCTGATTTTCACGTTTCTCCTTCCTCGTCCCCATTTACCCTTTTCACCGTGTCCTCGTAAAAATCAAGATATCCCAACCTCCAGACACGAGCCCGCGACTTTTGAGCATAGCTTACACGTACGTGTATTTATGCATGAGGGTTGGCGTGACTTTTCGAATATGGATGCGCATATACGCTGGTAACGCCGAGGGGAAGGAAGGTCGCTCTCGCACACGTACACACGTACACGTGGAGCTAACCTCGTGTGAACTTTTTCTCGAGGAGGGGAGGGGTTGGGGATCTCCAGTCTGGAGGGAACAGGCGAGGGAGGAAGGGGTGATTGATTCTTCCGTGGATCACGAGCTGTCTGCGACACGCGGCTCTCGTGGTGAGGGAAACAGAGGAAGGGAAGTTGGGAGGAAAAAAAAACGTGATAAACAGTAGAAAAAGATACGCATGTTTGTTCTGCCCTTGGTTTTCGAGATTTGTTATTGAGCTGTACCTGAATTTCAAAAGTGTTATCTGCTGCAGCTTGAAAACTTTTTTTTTTTTTTTTTTTTTTCACGTATGTTTGGCATTCAATATTTTTGCACCACCAGTAGATTGCATTGAGCTTTTCTTGTTCATTTCATTAATAACGTTACGTGGTGCATGCAAAAATAAGTCAACCCTTTTTTTTCATCTATCAACAACCAAAACGTAATTATAAGGGACATTTTACGCTTTTCAAAGCCCATAGTGTAATAGCCATGAGAGTAGTAATGGTAAAGATGGAAGGACAGAGAGAAAAAAAACAGCTACCGAGCACAAAGCGAAAGAGTGAGAAAATAGCTCGGGCGAGCGGAGGAAATAGAGTGCGCGTAGCGGGTGACGCTAAGTCAACGATTGTCGAGATTCCGCGAGAACTCACCGGCTCTCCCTTTTTCTCAGGGACCCCGGATTCGATACGATTGAATTATTGGGTGCACGAGTCAGCCTGGGAATTCAAATCTCGCCTCCTTCCCCGCCACCCGTCGCTTCTTTCTCTCTCAGCTTACGTGCCCTGAGCTCTCATTTATCTTTTTCTCGCTTGATTTGTATGCGCCTTTCTCTCTCTTCTCCCCTTTCGTTCGCTCGATATTGGAGCAAACGTGGATGCACCGAAGAACCTGGTTTTGTTATGTAGTCAAGGATCACGATAGCTCTACATACGTACGTTTACTTTGTGTATTATATAACTTGTCGTGGAGGTTAAAATTTTTTTCTTCCAGTACTCTGAGGATCTCGAAATTGAGTTCTATTTTTTTCAGTAGTAATACGTATAGTTGGTCAGACATACGCTTCTCCGGAACTGTATTTTTTTTCCAAGGCTACCCGAACTGTTTTACCTTGAAAAAAAAAAAAAAAAACAATTCAAGCAATGACCCCAATCTCTGCCGTCCAAATACACAACCGAGTGATACAATCCACTCGTCAACTCGATCGATTTTTCCTTTACCTGCGCCACAGCTTTACCGCCTCTTTGATTCTTTCACTTCGAGCTACGCACCGTTTACGCCTCGGATCTATTCTCGACCGCCACCTCCTCGAAAAGCCCCTCCCGCATTCCTCAAAATACCCGTACGTGGCACTTTTTTTCCGTCCTCGTCACGCCCACCCTGACTTCGATGGCTTTGCAGTGACGGTGCGGATTTTTTTTCGGTCTCATACTTTGTGTGTCGAAGTGAGGGTGCAAAAAAAAGGAGGAAAAACATGCGAGTTTCACGGAGGACCAAACGAATAATGGATGATATTGATGGACGCTCGTGGTGCGGAGTAAAAAAGATCGGAGGCGTGCGCTTGGCAATTAATGGTGGCGAAGGGAGTATCATTTTTAAAACGCGCATTGTGACCGAGCTGAGAAAAGATGCTTGGGTTGCCTTTTGTGAATTCACAGGTGTTGGATTTTGAAAATCGACGAGTATGAGCATTTTGAAAATTTTGTTGCTGTTTTCAATTGACGAAACAATGTGATGTTGGTAAAAAATAATTAAATTTTTCTATTGGTGAACTAATAAATTTTCTACCAAATAAATAGTACCTACTCGCACCATCAAAATACGATCAGCACTTTTGTCCCGGTTATTTATCACCGAAAAATTAAAATATCCGAAAAATGTTAATTTAGTGTCAAATTAAAGTCACTTATTTATAGCTGCACTAAATTACCGCGGGTCATTAAAATTTATCGCCCTTAAAATTAAAATTTACAACCACACGTTGAATTATCGAACTTTGGTTGGCAGCGCATATAGTTTTCGGGGGCGCCTATACAGTGAAATAAAGAAGCCCAGCTTCTTTCAAATTAATTGCCTGTTTATGCTCGTCTCCGTTGCAAATAAATAAGTTTCCGTCGAATTAATCGCATGGCTGTGCTTTTCCATTTCGAATGCGGTACAAAAGTTCGCTGGGGAGAAAAAAAAACTTTGCTCGGTTTCTCGAGACTGCACTCGTTTCTGTCTGCCATCGGGCGTTTCGTAGCTTCGCTGCTTGTGTAAGAGTAAACGTATCCAAAGAGAAAAAAAGGGAGAAGGAGATCTAAAAGAAGAACGACGTCGAATTAGATGAGTTAAGGTACCTACACCCACCACCGAGAAAAGAGATGTTTTCAATTTGGGTATTGAATTCCTGTTTGAGGAAAAGTATTTATAGTGGTAGGTGAGGTCACATATTTCATAAACCAATAAATTTTAGTATTAACATTCATAGCAATAATGTGTGGTCTTGAATTCTTTATCAACTGTACGACTAGTATTTCATTCATATTATGAAATAAATAAGTATGAAATTCGAGTTTCCCCAATTTTTAATTCTATCAGTCGTTATAACCAAAGTACAAAAAAAAACATCCACGCAATTTTCATACTGCTAATTATTGTTTTATCAGTTTATCAATCATCAAGATTTTGAAAAGGAAGTCCCTGGTTGATAATGGAAGCTCATCAATACTCGATAACTTTCATTATTCAGCACTTCATGTCAGCATCTATCAGCCAAATGTAATTCGATAATTCATCACTTCATTCGAGTCGAAAATATCAATCCCATCGAACAGCGGGTAAAGGACGTTACAATGAATATTTAATTATTCGGATTTCTCAATTACGGGACCTTACCTACATCCTTGTAAAGAAAAATATCGCCAATACAATAACCGTTCAATGTATATTCACCAGCCCCAATTGGACTGCAGCTCAAACAAGAGAAAATCCAGAGTTTCCAAATCCCTATCGCAACCCTCGTAACCCTACCGGTAACTAAGAGTCAACCGCGAGACAAGGTGCGCAGCAGTAAAATAAAAGAGCCCCCGAGCATGAGGGGGTCCTGAATCTCACGGCAGTGGCAGCCCCGGCGTTGGGCGCGTGCGCGAGGCGGCACACCGGGACGAGTCTCCGGTCGTTCGTTCGCCTGTGCGAGAGAGAAAGACGACGCGGGCCAAAAAAGGGGGGGGGGGCAAAGGGCCACCGCGATATATCCCGGCAGGCGATTCGCGCCTCAGTCGACCGGCGAACTCGCGTGCCGAGTCTTCGTTTCCGGTGCAGCTCTGTCCCTTCCCACTTTTCTTGGGGATCGCGAGGACTAGCCACCCGCTGCCGTTTCTCCTGTCGCGTGTACCCGCGAGTGTGAACCAAAAACCACGGCAATGACATGCAGTGCGCAAATAACAACGGCTACTGCTCGGTAGTTCCGAATTTGCAAAATAATACCACCCTGCATCGCGTCCGACCGTACGCTGAGCTCGACCACTGCCGGCTCTTCCTTACACTTGGTTGCTCAACGTCTCATCGCTAGTGGTGTCTCGAGACCATCTCTACAGGTATCCCGCAAAGTATTTCGTCAACGTAGCTTCTCCAGTTTTTTAGACGAATGTATTTCAACCCGATCGAAACAGCAGTGCGCGCCCTTGTGATCCCAAGATCGCTGCTACTGTAATCGAGTCGCGAGTAAGTTTGCTCCACGGAACATGACGGACGAGCTCTCGAACTATCTCGGAGTTGATCAGCGCAGTTTTTAATAGTCTGCACGACCTATCGAGGGAGGAGCATGTGTACGTGGGGTACTGAAACCGGCTGATTGTGAGAGAAAAGTGAAGTGCGCGAGTGTCGAGGAGTAGAAAAAAAAAAAAAAAAAAAAAAAAAAAAGAAGAAGCGAGAAAGGAGACGGAGTGAGAATGGGAAGAGAAACAGAGGGGGACAGGGGGGCAGCGGGCGTTGATTAAAAAGTGCAAGGCGAAGAGGCAGAGAGAGAGAGGAAGCCTTCTGTCTGACAGGTAAATATTTACCCCCTCCCCTTCCCCGACTGGGCCCATAAACTCTTCTTCTCTCATTTTGTCCTTGTGAGAATGATTTCTTTTTTTTCCATTCGTTCGTTCATCCTCCTTTGGGAAACTTTTAATGGCTCGAAGAGCGGCAGATTAATGCACAGGGCAAGAGCGTCAATTAGTCCGGCACGAGGGATATCGGAATTCCAAAGCTGTAGCAGCCTCGGATGAAAGTTATATACCACTTCGTGAATCGAAAAATTTCATCAAAGCTCTGATAAAGCGCTGGTACGCGTAAGGGATGGAATATTGATAGTCGTACCGACAGGGTTTCCACGAGAAACACCGAGGATTCAATTCGAGTGTCGTGATTCGATCGGACGGGTGCGGTGAGGAGTTCTTTGTAATACTGACACGGTCTCGTTCTACCATGTTTGTGCGCTTGCGATTGCTCCGATTGTTATTTTTTCGGTGGGTTCGGGGGCATCTTGGGCAATCGACTGTCGAAATGCATCATTTGTCGTATCCGTCTGCGATCCTGGAACAGCCGCGTTTAGCCCGTGTGTATAGGGAGTCCGTATAAAACCGCGCGAGGAATACCAATGACTCTTCTACCGGTGTATAGAATCGCTGAATCGGGAAAAAAGTACTTTTAAAGTGAGTCTGACTCGTGCAGCTCACGCGCAACGAACGTTGAAGTAATTTCCCCGAAGAAAATCGTAATGTGGAACACATCAGGGCGACTCTAAAAACTAATTTCTCTAATCCAAAGTGCTGCGACACCTGAGAAGGGAGGCCCGTATCAGCGATCGCGGGGCACGGCACGCCATTTGCCCATCATTTAATTCAATACTACACTGCGTGGCCCCAAGCACGGCCTCGTAATTGCACTCGCTTCCGTCATTCCTGAAATTAATATCTGCAATTGTTTCTCCCGTCTTATTGGGGGGAGGGGGGTGGAGTAGTTACTGTGGCTGCTGCTGTGATTATTGTAACCACGCACGCGATGTCCCCGGCTTCAATCGTGCAATGAAAAACGTAGACTCGAGCTCGACTTTTCGTCGGCTGTTTTTGTTTTTGACACGATAGCTGACGTTGATATTTTAACGCTTGCTTTTTGTGCACCTTAAGGGCGATTAAAGGTACAAAGTTTTGACACAGCGGAAAAATTACGTGCCACGCAAGAGCGACTCTCATTATTTTTTGTTTTCCCTTTCAGAAGAAGATTTAACAATGTTCCGAAAAAGCAATTTGCTGGATTTTTGGTACATGGAATGTAAAATAAATGTCATTAAAAATGTATGCTGAGACGTTAAGCCAAGCGTTTTGTGCAGTAACGAGATGAAACTGAACGGACGGGAGAGCCGAGTATCTCGAAATTCATCCAACTTCTCGCTCGAACGACTCAAACGCAACATGTACGAGTGCTCGTTTCCGTTGTATACATTTACGACGCCATCGTCATCTTTCGCGGGAAAAAAGTTGCTCGAGAACCAAGAATCCGTATAAAATTTTCCTCATGCACGGCTTGTAAAGTTTTCTTACTACCGAAACTCCGAAAGAAAAAAAAAAAAAAAAAGACCGCGGGGAGAACAAAGGGAGGAGGGAAATAAGAATCAGGCACGTAACGCCGAGCGGTTGTGCGCCTCGTGTTGCGCTCGATTACGAGGAGAGCTGCTGTTGGGGTAATGCGAAATGGCCGGGTATTACCAACAAATACTTGTGGGCTTGGGGAGTACACATCGGAAGTGTGTACGAGGATGATGCGATACGATATTTTATCGTTTGGCGTATTGCTTGTCTGACCTAAAACGATGTTTTCTACTTAAACGCAGCTTACCGATTACCTCAGCGAATTGAGTACGATAAACCATCTGTGAGGGATGTACTCGTACTTGACCACTTTTACGTCGACTCGGAAGCACCATACAGTAAAATTGGACAAAAAGGGTGGATATGGTTGTGCCATTTATCGGGCGACCTTCACGAGACTCCGAATCAATCGTGTGTTATCACCACGACTGCAGACGACGAGGGTCTCACGTCTGAATGAGATGACAGGAGCCTACCGAGAGACAAGTGTCGGAAGAAGAGGAAAATAACAGAGAAAGGGAAAAAAGCTGCATCTCGGAGCGTCAAAGGGTCGCGGGAGTGGGGGGGAGGGAGAAGGGTGAATGAGCCCACTCGTCGTGACGATGACGCGATGGATAAGACGAGTGAAGAACAAGAGCGCGGAGAGGGATATCTCTAAGGCTGGCGTAATGAAGCTCGTCAGCGTGCATCGCGATATCCGCTCGAGGAGTGTCTGCTGTGTATACCTGGAGATATATAGTGGGTAGGAGGTATCATTTTTTTTTTTTTTTTTTCGTCTCAGCGCGGTGTCGCTTTGATTGCTCGATATCGGATATAAGGAAGTATCCGTAGGGTCGAAGAGCTTGCTGGCAGCGCTCCTTTTTCCCCTTACCTAAACTATTTTCAAAAGACAAAGGGATGATGGTGGCACAAAAAAATCTAAAAAACGTAATTTGTTCCGTGTAATTTATGCTAAGATCAATGTCACGTCTTCGTAATTTCTCGCTTGGCTATAAATTTATCACGTATTACGCGACGATACACACGTACGTGTTTTCACTACATCAGAGGAACGTCCAAAAAGGTCGTGTTAGCAATGAAATAGTTTAAAAAAAGTTTAATACATAATAATTTGAAATGAAAATAGCATAGATTATTTAAAGTAACGAAAAAAATGTGAAAAATAAACATCGTAAACAGATTTGCTCAACCAGCGCTCAAAGTACTGAAAGAAGCAAGCCCTGCGGATCACGGGGTAAACACAACGTGGAGAGAAACAGCAGTAGTCAAGGGGCTTATACTAATGAAACGCAGTGGATCCACGTACTCTCTGGAATGGCAAGCACCCTATACCATACAAACTGCCATCATCTGCATCCAACGCACCCTCTACCCGCCGAGTAAGAAGCCTAGCTCTCAAAATCAGACGGAGGGAGCTTCGTTACCCGATGGATAATTAATTACCAGCATTGGCGTTTAGCCTTCCTGCCTGTATCTGTGTCCCGCATCCACCGAGTGGGACAGGATGAAAAATGCCCTTTGTCTGGCGAAAGCGCAGGGGAGAATGGCTCGTAGGCAGGGATGCCAGCCACCTCCCCTTCTCTCTCTCTCTCTCTCTCATCACTTCCTGGAGACAGCAACTCTCGAGATGCCTGGATTTTCAACTTTAAAAACAACTCGTATCAATGAACCGTCGAAATTTTGATAATTTGCCAAAGGAATTTATGAGTTTAAACATTAGCTTACTTCTTTTTTGAAATATTACGGTGCTTGACCTTGTCATAAAAGATACGAACGTAAATTCTAATTTTTCACAACTCGATATCTTGAAAATCTTTGTACGAGTGTATATTTATATTTTTTGTAGATAAGTATTGATACTTTGTGGTATTTTGTGCACCTATACATCTTTGTCTATGATGCACTCTTGCAACAGATAAAAATCATCCAAGTAACTTACTTCTAGGACTTTTGGTAAAGGTTTTGTTTAGGCAAACCATAGAACTACTTCTTATTATCATTACTGTTACAGTTATATTGTTATTTAAAAAAATTTTTTTGTTATTCGATGAATAATGTTTCACTTGTATTATTTTTATGGTCGAGGAGACATCTTCCACAACATTACAGGTCAATCGTGACTCTCTTAAAAACAATAGACCAAATCAACTCTTTTATTCTCCACTTGCCAATTTTTGATAATTTAGATACACCAACCGGTGCACGCATCATGATCGTCATTGTTTGGTTTGCCGCTGGCTCCTACTGCTGCTGTTGCCAGCTCGTGCTGCCGCCGGCTTATCTCGAGCGCGTGAGGTTCTCTCATTATGCTGCTGCGTGTGGGATTTGCGTACGGACCGAAGGGGGAGCTTGCCGCTGTAAGCTGATGTACTGCTGGATCGGCCGAATTTTCGGGGCACTTTGGACTGCGTAATTACGGGATTTGAATACTAGAACTGGGGGGGGGGGTGAAGTTTTGAGGTTTTCGTAAGACCAACTTGAGAATTCAAAATGAAAATATATTCAGGGGTATAAAAAAAATATTTACAAAGCGTCAGAGTACACGTAGAGAGATGTACACCTGCGAGACGTATCATATTCGCCACGTGCACTGGCAGTATACGTGCAGTCGGTGCTCGCGTAATGTCCGTGGTCTCGGGAGTATGAAAAAAACCTCTGCTGTGAGATGCCACCACTGCTGGCCGGGAAGTAAAGTAAATTGGGTTCGTAAAAAAGGGGTGTGCGTTGCATTTACGTGCGCATAAACTCAAGTTCTCGAGAGGGAGTCTGTCGCTAATTGGTCGAGAAATTTAATAATAACAGAAAAGGGAACTCTTCTTCACCTCTCGAGCACTACCTGTGGATTAGGCTGAATGTGTTTTTTTTTTTCTCTCTTTTTTCACGTGACTTTGCTTGGAGTCATCATTTTTTTACAAACTTTTACCAACATGAGGATAAAACAGGGGAGCTATAAAAAGCTTGCGAATACTACGCTTTGCTCCGTCAAAAATCCCAAGCGCGCTTTTTGAAGGCTTTTATATTTTATCAGAGCTTTTTTTTACGAGGGATGAACAAAAAAAAAAAAACATTTTTTTTTACTTTTTAATTGACAAAAAAATACGAGAAAAGAAACTCCTCGTTTTTTGACAAATTCCCGAATTGCAATAAAACTTTCTGCTTCCGAAAATAAAAGGTTCATCGCTTATAGAGCGCGCATTTTTAACTATCGCCACTTTTATTTTCTTTTGTTTTACTTTTTTTTTTTTTTTTTTTTTTCTCAATCACGAACCATTTCTCGTGTATAAGTGCGAGCCCATGTGCCCGGAATTTGGGGAGAGAAAAAACCGAGGCAAATAAAAGAATGGACAAAAAAAAGGGAGCCCGTGGCTGTTGGCAGCCGGGCCACACCTAATTTTTTTTCATATTTGAAGTTTGCTGCAGTACGAGCATTTGAAACATGATTCGTGTGAGAATCGTTGAATTATACCATGTATGATATATTTCCGAAATTTCTTGGTCAAACGAAATAGGATGATGAAAAAAATCGAGAACATTCATTAGTCTGGACTAATAAGTAAGGGAAAATACGACAGGTAACACGATGACACGGCAAGGGAGCCAAAAGGTACGAGTCGCGAATAAAAGAAGAGACATTTGCTCCAAACGCGAAAGAGATGCAGTGAAAACTGTAATTTTATTGGAGGAAGGGGCCCGGTCGTCGAAGGCGGAAAGAGAATCCTTGGTCGCAAGTCGGAGCTGATCATAAAGTTGAACACTGGTTGGAGAATTTAATTAGCCGGCGTCGTGTAACTTTCGCGAGCAATTTAATTTTGCGACTCGAGTACTGCCGCTTCTTCTCTCCACCTTTTCCTCCCCCCCCTTTTTTTTTTTTAACTAGTCCAACCTCCTTGACTTTTATTATATACCTTCGGCCCTCCCTCGATATCCTTTTTTTCAAGAAAGAGCTTTTTTCACGCTCATCCGAACCTCGTTGAATTCATATTTTCTCCTCGCCAGCTTCGCTTTTCAACGACAGATCACGAAATTCTCTGCTTTCGATGTGAATTTTTCTCTTTTCAGCAGTCACTTGCTACTTTTTACGGAATTGACCTTGTTTCCAAAATAAATGGAATACCTGTCATTATTTCTAAAGGCAAGAGGTTGTGTTTCTGGGTTGAAATGGAATTTTGTTTTTTGAATGTCGTACAACCATCAAAGGAGTCAAGCAAAGTGGGATTTTACTCGAGAAATAGTTTCTGATTAATTTTGTTTGCTCAATAACGCGGCTATTTCAAACTAAATTACAAGAGTAACTAGTTTGGTTAGCACCTAATTTGAGTTAAAGGTGTGAGTGCTTTTATACCAAGCAGATTAATAACATTGACCAACAGTTGTGTTTTTTATTAAAGAATGCACTTATTTGACAAAAAGTGACAAAAAATAAAATTGTTGCCAAGTTAACTGTAAATTCACACGAAACTTTGTACTTTTCTAACTCATCAACAGTCTCGTGCACGAACAATTGCTTACGACTAGTGACCTTTACCTGCAGCACATCGACAGCCACCGCCCAATTTTCCCGACCCACCTTAAGCGCGTACCACTGGCACTTTCCTCATTTTGACGTACGAGTTTCCAGGATGGATCGAACAATGTGGCCCAGTCACCCCGTCTATCGGCCTCGCTCTCCTCTCGCCAGGCCTTTCATTGCGCTTTTGCCCTCCTTTCGCCGAGCACACAACGCGAACACGCCCCATCCTCATCTATTTCCATGTCCCTTCGACCTAAAGACCTTTCTCCCGAAATTACACTCCCACACGCGCGTACGCGCCCAACATCAACGTCAAACACACAGGCTCACCCGTGCCGAAACAAACAATCAGCAATAATACACGCTGTTTTCCTCTTTCCGTCAGCTCGATCCCTTGTTTCTTTGTTATCACTCGAATGTTTCCTGGAGCCCTTTTTCCCCCTTTCGAAGGTAGCGCTCATCAACCTCGAGAGCTACGTATCTTTTCACAAGCAGTTACGAGAAAGCCGAGGCATGTCTGACCCAAGATTGACTCGTACTACTTGTGTACCGCTTAATAAAATGCCACTACTGGAGGGAAGGGCTAAGCTGTTACCGTTATTGTCCTGCTCCCTTGACGTACTCCATTACCTTTCCGGTGGTAAAAGAACCTCCCGGGTTCATCCTTTTTCCCCTTCGTGCCTTCTCGCCTGTCAAGTGCGCCGGAAGATAAGGAGCTACTACCATCCTACCGATTATCCCCCCTTTTTTGTGTATTCCTCGGCTCGTCCGTATGTGACCCGTTATTGCATAAAAAGTTTTATTCACGTATTCACTCTCAACCCCACTTTTTTTTAGATGCGTGGTGGGGACGCCGATAATTTTTTTCCAGTTTTATGCGAGAGGGGAGTGGGTTTACAGCGCTGAATCTTGTGTTTGATTTTTAGGGCGCTTTTTTACGGTAGCCTCACGGAAAGTCGTGTAAATTGGACGTGGTTTTGTTGGTACTCGGAATGGAAATGCTTAATAGCCCGATGGCCCGGTATTTTCAACAGACTTGCTTTTTTTACGGCTTTTATGGAGCATAAAGTTTACATTGGTATTTTTCAGTAGAAAAATAAAGAGAAACCAGCAGCTTTTAAAGTTATCAGAAAAATTTCGTTGATACTTGGCTGGCTCGTTGAATGTCAGAAGCAGAACGGATGCTTCAAAAGCTCGTTTTAAAAATATTTATTTCGAAATTATCCAATTTTCATTGTAACATTTTCCATTGGGCGTTGAAAAAAGGAACGAAAAAAAATTAATAAAACGACGTGCCAGCGAAGGTGAATGCAGTCTCGCAACTTGTCGAGGGTTTTGTACAAAGTTTCTTTTCACAAGGAACAAGAACAACAAGGGACCACAGCAGCGAATATATCTATTCTAGCCCAGCAAATTTTTGCCCAGAATGTCGTACTTAATTGGAAGTGCCGCGTGTATTGAAAACTCTGGAGTCACACAGCGGAAATTTATCTTAAAACAAAAAACGTACAAAAAAAAAAATAAAAACTAAAACCACCAAGATACAAGGGGTATGAGCGTTATTAAGGAGGCTAATTAATTTGGCTCACTTTGTCATTATCCTTTTACTTTTCACTTTTGGATCGCATAAAAAGCGACTTTGATTACGAATTACTGCAAAACTCGTTTTTTTTTTTTTTGTTTTTTTTTCATTCCATCACACTTTTTCACTGCAAAACGGCGCAGGTGGTAGAGCGTCATAAATTTTTCCAAGACCCGAGCCAAGGCTCTCCTTCATTCCAGCCCCTGCCCTCTGAAGAATGTCGCAGGAGGTGAAACGTCCGTAAAGATGTAGATTGAAAGGAAGCAGTTGGCTCGCTTTTTTCCCCAAGGGGGGGGGGGGCGGAATTGCACCGCTCGAGCGAGCACGACGAGACAAAAAATTAGCCAGCCATTTTTACCTACGTCCCCCCACCCCTTTCACCGCTCTTTTTCATCCCAAGTTGACGAAAGCTCACTCTTTGGAATTTTTTTTTTTTACCTCAGCACTTAGCGCCACTGCCGTTCAATTACTCGAGTTGATTACAGTAATTAATTTTTTTTTCCGCAGTTCATTTGTTAAACGCGAGGCCACGAGCTTAGAAAAATCCATCGATGGGAACGCGCAACAAAAGTACCTCAATCGAGCAAACGCATCGTCCCTCCGTTCTCGCGCGCCTAGGAAAAAATAGTATCGACCCCGCGCGAACGCTCCAGTAGACTGTTCTAACGAGCTTCATTGTAGTCCCGTTCATCGTTATTTCAGCCCTCCCTCCGTGGCACCCTCGTGCACACTGGAGCACTCGAGTAACGGCTACGTGTAGCGCTTATACGTCGATTCTCGTGGATGCGGGGGGGGGGTCGGAGATGGTTATCGCTTATAATATGCGTAAGGGTATAAATGTAGGGAAAGCGCACAGTTGAGGGAAATTTTTATTATCACACGCTGACGCTGCAAAAATACAGGGGTGGCACGGAAAGAAACTAATGGCAGATTTATCCCTCTGGAGATGCACACGTACCTGCAAATTTTGAAGCTCACGTTGGCGAAGGCTGTTTTTTCGGTTGTTAAGGAAGAAGGGGACCGTTGTTAGGTTCTTCATTTCTTTTGCACGTGAAAAATATAATGATCAATTATTTGCACCGGGGATTGAGTTTTATTATAATTGAACCGTTACCATTAGTGTCATAACCAGATACATGTCATATAATATTAATTCATGGGGAGTCATTTTTTTATTTCAGTATATTACAGTAATATTGGAATTTTAATTAAAATAATCTCATTGCATGCTCTGAAATATAAAATGATCATACACAATTATATTCCTGAAATTGCAATCTGTTTTTAAATAAAATGAGTAAGTACCACGAAATGAAATAATAACTTTGATAAAATAGCTTTTTCTTTTATTCTTTATCAGAAAATAGGAATGTTGTATCGCTATAACGAGCAAAATATACGTTCAATAAAGTAATGCAGCAAATATACACTCAATAGGACTTTTTTTTGTATCCGTAGCAACGATGTAGTGGGATCCCTTCGTGTACTTTCTACATGACTGAAAGTTTGATTGACCTTACAAATGCTTCTTACAACCACTAGAATAAGCAAAAGTTTGATCCTGTGATCAGGCGCACGATGAATTATGGATCCTAGTTTTTTTATGTTGATTCCGATGTTGATTCTCATACCATGTTCCATTCGCTCTAGTGTGAGATGTTATTCGGCTGTTAAAATAGCCAAACTTTCTTAATTATTGTATTATTATTGTTACATGGACTTAGTTAAAATTGTGGTAAATATTCCTAAGACTTGTATTAGAATCGAAATTCGGTTCACTACTATCAGGTACAGCATCCCAAAATGGGGTGCAAACTTTTTGCTCTAAAAAACACCACCGAAAACACTCAAATTACAAACGTGTCATCAGAGTAAACACAATCAAAACCTTTTTCTTCGTGTTATTATTGGAGAATACATTTATATCTTGAGATAGCACCTAACGGCGAGGAAAAAAAAAAAAAAAAAACACGACCCGATAGCCATAAACTGAAAAATCCGCGAGAGTACAAACGTTTATTTTTTCCAGCTCTCACATGTAGTGTGCCCCGCGCCTCATCTACCCCTCATATCTAGCTGACACGCGATATTTCACAAAAGACATATCGCGCGTTTTCATTTTCACACGCATTCCCTCGACCCTCGCGATGCGTCCTTTCAAATAAGCTGCTTACCATGCCTTTGAATAAAATATTTTCCTCTGTGTTTTTGGCGTGCTTTGACCTGCTGGAGAAGCAGCGAGTTATTTTGAAAACGGCCTCTCTCTAGTTTGGATTTTTTCTCACGTGCATATACCTACAGTGCTTGACTTTTTTTGCCTTTGTCTCATTACAAAGTGCATCAGGCTCTCTGCCTCTTTGAGATACGGGGCTGCATTTGCTCCCACCATTCGACAGATAACACATTATAATTCGTTGCTTTTTTTTTTCTTTCAAGCAATCACTACTTATTTTAATGGATATTATCGTGTATCTGATTGTTAATCTTTTTTTTTTTCTTCTGTTTGTTGCAGGTGAGAAGCAGTTATCACGATCGTTACTAAATTACTGCTACACCACTCGTAAGTGACATTTTACGATGAAAAAAAAAAGAAAAAAAAGAAAAAAAACAAAAATCAGAAACTTTAACCAATATAATCCCAAGTGCTCAAAGTTTCTCCTCACGCTTCCACGTGATCCCCATCAATCCACACCACCTTCCCTTCCCCCTGAAAGCGCGATCTAAAAATTTTGATATCCCATTTAAAGAGTGTCAATCACGGCGGCTCGTTACACGTGCCCTTCCCTCCCTGTGTACCCGCAGCCCATGCACGCCCGTAGGGCTAGCGCAGGGCAAACTTCTGGGGCCGTCCTTTGGCCTCAGCATCGTTCAACGTGATGGACGGGCACGCGCTCGCCGCTGAAGACTTAATAACTGCATTCCCGAGCTCCTCTAATGGCTTCCTCCACCCCTCTTTTCTTCCCCGGAACAGCCAAGAGAAAGGCTGTGTAAACGTGCGCGCGAAGACACGTTACATGTCTAACGAGGGAAGTGACGGCGGATGGGCGCAGTAGAGAGAGAGAGAGAGAGCAGGACGCTAATCTGAGTAGAAACGGAGCGCGTGCTTGGGTCGCTTCGAGTTTCGGGGAAGAGGGGTGGAGGGCCAAGTTTCGATTCTGTTTGACTTGCGTGGTTGGGCGTTCTCCTGTCTTTCGTTTTCAAGTGAAATTTTGATCCATCGGGAGTGAAATGCGTGGTTTATTTCGCAAAAAAAATAATTTTTTTTTTTCCCCCGTAGTGAGGGTTTTTTCCCTCTCAGGCCCGTTTTCTCGTAAAGGTTGAGTTGTTTGGTCAGCACGAGCTTTAATGAAAAAGCTCTTATCCGCTCAAGCTTATGGTTACGGTTATTTACTTTGAGTACACGAAACTGGCTTTTCACTCCACCTGTAGACACGCGTAGGGATTTTGAAACCAGAAGTATGTTTTTCTTCTACAGGTACTTACTTGGAGTTGATGAAAGTGATATTTCGTTTGCATTACGGTAGTTTATTTCATTTTTTAAATACACCATGATAAGTACGGCGTGAAAATTTTCATCCTTGAACCGGTAAAACGGTGATTTTTTTCATATGATGCTACCTCATCATCAAATCGAAATACACAAGAGTAATTTTTACTTCCAATACCTCTTAGTCGTACATTGAAATGCAATTGTTCACGAAAATTTTGAAAAAACGGAATACACACGCATTAGAACAAGAGCGATAAGGTACCCAAACACTATGGATGCTTTTTACACTTTTCGCATGAAATAATAAGAGAAAAGCCAAAAAAAGTCCGAGGGAGACTTTTAGGCACGTCCCAATCTTCTTATTTTTTTTACAATCAACAAAAAAAATTCTACCCTCCTACCTACACCCCCCCCCTCCCCGCCAAGAGGAGCAGCGTCAAAAGAATGCAGTTCCAGTCCCACCTCAAGCTTGGCTGAAACTTTCTCCATCCCACTGCCGGAGAAAAAAGACAAAAGCAAAGTCTGATCTAAGCAACGCAGCGCACACGTACCCCCTGCATTCATGGAGCACCAGCGCGCGGGCCATTAACGTTTATGAAGCCTACGTGCACGCGGAGTCAAGACAGGACGTTTCCTCCAGAAAACACTCGCTTCGCTACTCCGCGTTGGATACATACAGAGACCCTCCTCTTCTATAGAGTACGAACAGAGTCATCCGTCTCCTGCTCGCACTCTCGTGGGGTGCTCCGCCATCCCCGAAAACCACGTGTGTGCTTTGGCACAAGAGTTTCGAGCACCCGGAAATACTGGCGCGTCCTAACGAAGGGGTGAGCCTTCCATGCGTGCACCTACCCACGCGCAGGGATTGATACGACACGCGGGGAGCTTCGGGACGTGCGGGACCTCTGACTCTATTTCTCTCTCCTTTTTTCCGTCCTTTCGTTTCGGAGCTGTGGGGTGTGCACATTCTTCCCGCAGACGCGGAGGGTAGACGCTGACGGTGCGGGGGGGGGGCGAATCTCTCGAGGATCGAGGTTGCAGTTTGGCGAGGGTGGATAAGGAGAAGGGTGGAAAAGGGTCCTGACGCTGCTGGTGAGCAAAGTTCGCGACTGCGTCGACGGGGGTGACGTGCTTCGATTCACTCGAGGGCAACTCCGAATGCTGTGACATTATTTTGCAGACTCGGTGGATCGAGTTTCTCTTTTGTTCGCGATTGCTGTCGTTAAAAATAGAGCAGGGTTTTGCGTCGTTTTACAACGAGACTTTGTACGACGAAAAAATATTAGCAAAAATACGTGGAAAAAGCAAACTACCCCCAGTATTGTGTACGTATTGAAAAAACCTACAGATGTAAAATGGCGAGCGGTTGTACGAATAATTGGAGCGTACAACATTTTTTTTTTTCTAAAAAAGCTGGGTTGCCCGAACAAACGATGATGCTAGGCTTGGAAAAGAACAGCGTTGAATGGCGAGGTTTACTTACAAAAATTGCGGTGGGAAAACGTCAAAATTGAAGCATCGCGAAAATCTTTTGACTTAAAAATCATCACGTGACAAGAGTTGGAGCTAAAAAAAAAACCAAGGGTCTTATTCTCATTCGTTCGAGGTGCGTTTGGAAACGTGGTGGGCGTGAATGGACACGTTGCGAAGAAGATCGAAGGGCAGGAGGGAGCAGATAGAATCGGCGACAAACATTGCACCCCAGCCAAATGGAGATGTCTTGTTCGGGGATCCTTTCTCACGGGAGTCGGGGGAAGAAAGAAACGAGAAAGAATGTAAGTCCAAGGCGATATAACAACGGTACCGCGCGCGGAAGCCTTCGTGGTACAATAAGCCGGTGAAAGGTGCACCCCCTCCTATCCTTTTTTTTGTTCTTCCTCTGTTTTACTTCGAACTGCAAAGGGTGGGCACAGAGACGAGAGGTTGTGACAAATGGCACAGGATATGGAAAAGAGAGAGGCCTCTGAGAAATCATTTATTTGATCCGAGATGCTGTGTTTCACGTGTTGAACATTATGGGGTGAGAATTGCAATTTTTACTCTAGAACTCTCAGATTCGTCTTCTTTTGATGTCAAAGTAGCGGAGTAATATTCCTTATTCTTTTCCAAGTACGTAATATATTTTTTTTTTTTTTTTTTTCCTTACTACACACTCCTGAGCGAGATGATTAAAGTGTGTCTGACCATACGTAGATCCATACTGCTGTTTACTTTTGCAGGCGGTTAACCAACAAGTACTCGATAAACAAGAGTTACGTAAGTAATTATTTGCATTCACCCCAACTATGTCAAAAGATGCCCTTTGTAAGATCTCCCATCCCTCCCGTTTTACTTTTCAATTCCAGTTAGATTTAAAAATTCATCAAGACGACTCGCCGTAACAGCGCGATTGCCATCTCCTCTTCTCAAAGACATTTCCTCCCCTCTGACAACTGAAAAAAAAAAAAAAAAAAAAAAGGTTAAGAGAGAGAAAAATCTCAGATTGGCGTGGGATGAAAATTTGTCGCAGGGGTGCGCGTAATTTGCGATACGAAACAGCCAAGGAGACAGGACTGGATCGAGTTACACGCAACGCTGGCTCGCTGCAGCTGACTTTCCCCCTGCCCATCCTTGCTAGCTCACGCTTCGATTGAGAAAGGAGTCCAGTTCTACCTTTGCTCGCTTTTTTTTTTTTTTTTTTTTTTTTTCTAGTCGCGACCCTAACGCAAACGTAGTCCTCACAATACGGCCGGTGATACCATCCAACGGGATGACGAGGCTATCTCTGCTCGTCTTCCTTGCTATTCAGGGTTGCTTGAGATAACAAACGGAGGGGCTCACTCTCGGGAAAGTAAAAGGGTAAATGAGCTTTTCCACGTTGGTGCGATCGCAAAGGTGTAATGCGCTATTTATCCAAGCCGAACATTTTACGTGATCATCGTCCTGCTATTTGCGCACGATGATGAGAATAAATTATCCCTACAGTCGTAAACAATGACAAACAAAAGCTCGCTCTTGGAGTGTTGTGGAATACAACAGCGTTACCCAGCATCGTTTCCACGAGGTGGAGCGTAAAATATAAAGCAAAGGTATCGATTGGCCAAAGAATTTCCAGGCTCAGCTCTCGTCGAGCCCTCCGCGTGTGCACACTTGCCAAGCTCGTGCCCTTTAAAAAGGTAAAAAGGAACCTCTACAGCGAGTAGGGGGGGATAAAAAGAAGATACGCGATGAAGGAAGGAGAAAAAAAAGACCCTGGGTGCAGTAGCCGGTTTGTTTGCCAACGACGGAGGTAGAGAAGCGAGAGCTCGTCGCGCTTTGGTAGCTTAATGAGGCAAGAGAGAGCCCTCGCGCGCACGTGGAGTCTTTCGCGACCCTATCTCTATGTGCTGAGCGTACGTGATGCACGCGCGACGAGTTTTCGTTCGAGGGGGTGGAGGACAGACGCGAGGGACTCTCCGGAGGGAGGGGAAAGAAAGGCTTGCGGAGATGAACGGTACGGCACGTTCTTCGAGACTCCATGCGAACTTGGCTCGCGACCGCTGTTCGAGGGGAAGAACACGCGTCTCGTTGTCTCGCGCTATACCGAGTGTACGTTTTTTCTTCAGGGGAGTTCTGTTTTTGAATAATCTTGACTGTCGTTGATGGTGATACATGTCGTTGTATACAATCCAAAACTAGTGTTTCGTTGGAACTTTAGTTTTCAAAAGTGATTGCAAAAAAAAAAAAAAAAATTATGCCAAAGTACATCTGTCCCAAAAGCAGGGTCCTCCCCACTCGACTACCCAACCTGTCTCTTACAGCTCGATAAAAGCTCTGAATGTTTATCAATTGGTTCTTGCGCGCTAAGATTAACTAATTTGAAATTCAGTCCTCTTAATTAAAATGGCTGGGAAACCCGCCGATGCGGTTATATAAACTTTGAAAAAAATTGGATCTCCCGATGAAACCAACAAAAATGTAGCTTCGCTTCTTCTTCCCTCCTTGGTCTTCATTTTTGCTTCCCTCGCGATAAAGAAGATAATATTTAATTAAAATTTACCCCGATAGGCAGCACCTCCCGCTGTTTTGTTATTCTACCCTTTTTCATTTACCCTCGAACCTTATTAACTGCGCTCCTATAGGGATTCTAGGGCGGGGGAAAAGGTGTTTTTATTATGTATTACGTCGATTGAAGGAGCGTGCGCTACGTGTCATAGCTTTCGACTAAGACGACAATGGAAGCTGCCTTTGCTTTGACAGCGACGTTAATAAGCGCACCATTGCCGTGTAAAAGTTCGCGAGCCACCAGCTGTTGATAAAACTGTTCGTTTTCAAATAAAAAGACATCTAAATTAAAAATATCGATCGCCCCTCTGCCCTACAGTCGCGAAATAATTCGCGCTCATTTGCCTTCGTTCAATGTCCCCGTTCTACCCTTTGAGTTGGAAGAATTTCTGCACGATCAACGATTTCCGATGTGGAGGCTTTTAATGGCCGCGGAAGATGTACATTACCCCGAGAGCGAAAATTCGCGCGTTGAGTTAATTTTTTGCGAAAAAAAATAAATAATGCCACGCCCCAGTGTCACTTACGACGTCGTGTAGAGAGAAGCAATTTTTTCCCCTCCACCTGTCGTCTTGGCATCCCCCGTTTTAAATTAAACTCCCGAAGCGGGTGGGGACCCGTCGAGCGGCTGATACTGTTATTTTTCAATTTAGCCAGGGCATTTAGCGCTCGAAAGAAATACCAGAGGGGCCCTCTGTTTTCTTCTAATATCGAGATGAAAGGCGCCGAAAATGACATCGGATACGATTGAAAGGGACGAGTAATTTCACCGAGGAGGAGCGACGATGATAATAACAACAACAACAACAACTCGGTGCTCTAATTGGAGCACTCTCGTATCGAGCGGGGGTCCCCCGGGTATTGCATTTGTCCCGGTGTCTCGGAAGATTTTAGGTCAACCATCGTTGCGAAGAAACCCTTGAACGATTTGTATTGTCCTCCCTTTGAATCGAAAAAGAGAAGAAGAAGAAAAGGAAAATCACACTAATTGCATCCGCTTTTCATAGCTGAAAAATAACAGTAGGTATATCCTCTTCTCGGTTACTCGATCCACTTGCGGTAAAAGTAACAATTTTCCACCCTTTCCATCTGAATCGCTCGCCCGACTGACCTATCTGGACGTATAAAACACCGCTCGTCCTTCCTTTTCCTTCATCAACGTAGGCCAATCGGTTTTCCGGGCTCGCAATGTCCCAACCATCCCCCCGTTTGGAATAAACGATGATTCAACGCTCGTGGATTGAAACGCCGCGCCCGAAGACGCAAAAGGAAGAAGGAGGTGCGAACGAAGCAAAAGAACTCGCGCGAGGTCTTCATTACAGGGCGTGTCTCAATCGCCTTTACAACTCTCTGCATGCGCGGTGCTTGTTTTTTCCCTTATTCCCTCCTTTGCACTTTCAATCAAACCCTTCCCCCGTTTTTTTTTTTTTTTCGCGAGTCGCTCCCATTGTTGGTCAAGCTCCTTTTGTCGGAGGGGGAGACTCGCCTAGTGCGCTTTGCAAGACGCACCGGATAAATGTTGTCGCTTCCAGCTGCTTCTACGGCAGCACTTAATGAATGAAAAAGAAAAGGGGAGACGTAGTTTGTTCTTACGAGGGTCGCGCTCGCTGTGTCTTTACGTGTGCACATGTACATGTTGAACAGAGAAAAATTAATTTTTCACCGACTCGCAAAACGCATTTTGTAATTTCATCACGCTCCCTTTGCACTGAAAAAAACACCTCTCGTTGTTTATTACGTATTGTTCAGTCGGCAGAGACGAGCTCTCTTTTGTAAAGAAACATTACTCCATTGAAAACACGAGTTTTAATTACATTTTTTTCAAACCAATGAAAACAGCTACTTCCATGGCTCCTATTATTTCTCAGTCCTACGAGATTCGTATGTATAAACGCGAAAACAGTGCGACACATCGAGAAATCGTCACGAGGGGAAACTGATCGTAAGCGCTTTTTTACTACTCCGTGCAGCAGTGCGCCAAACTGCCGGACGACCGAGAGGTTTTACAAGGCTCGATTAAACTCGCGAAACAGTGCTGGTGATAACTAAACGCTGCAGCCGAGCACCGGTGGTGGTGATAATTATCATTGTCCCCTTGGCAGCCGCGAAATCTGGCTCCCTCGGCATTGTTGGGCTCGCCTCCTCGGCTGAACTTTGGCCGATCTTTACAATGGATCGTTCCTCCTTTTCGTCAATCCTTTGGTTTCTTCTTATTTCGGCGCTCCGTCCCGGCTCGCGTTTAATTTTGTTTTTGACATTTAATTGCGCAGAAGTAATTCAACCCGGGATCTCTTTGTGTGCGCGAAACGTCCCGGAGAATGTTGAACGAGGATTATATACCCCACGGGTTCATTTGAGTTTCAACCGAAGCTCCATTCGAGCGATTGTCTCTTTGGTTACCACTTTTTAGTGGGTTTAATTTGATTTTCATACCGGGGAAAATATTGTTTTGGACGCCCTGAATTCAAGTCAAATACTGATGTGGAAATGCCAACTTTCACCAGCAAACATTGGACTTCCACATGCACACTCGGCGAACAAGCAGTCCCACGAAGGGTGAGGTATTTCTTCCTCGACGCGACATCGATGCACCTAATCAGGTCGCGAGAACCGATCGATCCAATTCCCGCACCAATCAGTCATCCCCGACGTCTAGTTGTTCATCCTTCCCTTTTTTTCTGGTGCCAATGATGCGCCTCGAGCTGCACCCATGCAATGGCATTATTTTTACAATCTTGGAAGCTTTTGTTGAGCAGATGATGGAAGGGAGAATAAGATTTGGATGCCAGTGAAATTAATCAAAACGTCAATTTCCAAAACGCATACTCTCGTCGATCGGCAGAGTAATGCCAAGTGTATCCACCGGAGCAAAACTTGTGCGCAAACTACCGGTGAACGCATGAAAGCGAGTGTGTATTAGTGTAATGGAGTTTCCGCGCGGTTCGTTTCAAAGTGTCAATTTAATTAGAGTACCACAAGTCTCTCCTCCTTTCGACGGAAGTCTAAAACAAACGCAAAACTCCCTTACGTCACTCTCGCGCTCTTGAACCTCGAATTCCCAAGACGCGCGAGGCTGCAACCTAAATGGGTGGGGCACGGAAAATCCGGGAAATTTTCAATTTCGGGAATAGAGGAGACGCGTAAAACGCGAGGGCGCGAAAGACAGAGTGCGGTCGGTGGGTGAAAATGCGGGACAAAGACGAATGGAGACGAGGGAAGCCTAATGAAACACGACATTCATCTTACCAGTGTGTACGGCTCGGCTCGGCCCAGACTTTCTCTCCTCGAAAGGTGTCAACGACACCCATGGCTGACGTTTGATTCGAGAGTACCGTGACGACGGCGTCTTTGGACCTGTGACTCAAAGCATCACTGCTTTAATTAATGACTTTGATGTTCGAGTACTGAATATTACAAAGACGAGGGTATCATGAAGATGATAATCATCGAGAAAAACTCAAATTATGCCTGACCGAATATTGATCTCTACTACTTATTCCTTGATTTGATATTTTTTGCATTCAAAACAGTACACGACGGTATTATCCTCGATACTTGGCCAACTACTACAGTTTTCCTATTGAAAGAAGCAACCTCCTACCACCATTGGTGATAAATATTGACAAAAAAAGGAAGAAAACAGTACACTGTGTTTAAATTCAATATTGGTTCAAAGACCGATGAACCCGGGTAATTGCTTAATTTTTTTAAAAGAAATATCTCACTACCTTCCCCCTTTTTTTTCCAGCTCCCTTACTCGTTTACCAATGAGCAGCGTAGCAGCTCGCGTCAATGGCCAGCTCGGCTCTTATACGATTGGTGTGCAAATGACAGGCAGCTCCGTGCGGTTATCGATAGAGCTTTCTTTGTCTTTTTTTTTTCCACGCGCACTGCTCGTACGTGTCAGAAGCGTTTTTTTATTGTTCCCCATGGTCCCGTACTATCCCCGTCTTTTTATCTTCATTTGCCATAAAATCACAAAGAAATCGGTGAAAGGAGCGCCGTGTAGGTGGACGTGCTCTCGAGGGTAAAGGAAGAACCGGAGGAGAGGATCATACGCGGGAGGAGGTACAGTAATTATGCGGGGCGAGAGGAAAATAATGGGGTTGGTTCCGTGACTGCCGAGACTACTACATCAGTGGCGCTCTTCTTTTCCCTCTGTGCTCTCGTACGCGCGTGTTTACAGCCTCGGAGCGAGGAGTGGCTAGAGTAGTCGACGATAATGGAATTTGCTCGAGACAGCTTTCACCGCTTTTCCCGGGTGTGTTTGCCCACGTTGCTTTCCGTACACTTTTTCCCGTTTGTCGACGCGATGATTGATTAATCAATAAATTGGCATCGTGACTCCAGCTTCTGTGTGATTTGATTCTCTATTGTCGCGAGCTGAGATGGACATTTTTAATGCCACGAGAAATACATGTTATTTACAAAAAAAAAAAACAAAGTAGTTTCCGTTTTAACTACCGACGCGAAGAATATCTTTTGACGAGCACAGAATTTTTATTTGCTGTATAAAAACAATGGTTGTGAAAACTGGAAATCTTGTCGATCGAATGAATTTCACGAGACCTTTTTTTTTTACTTTTTTACGGCTCAACTTGGCTGGTTTTCATTTTTCAATTTCATACGGAACTCTTGCCAAGAAATTCTTCTAACACTCGCGCGCTGGAAAAATCAATGGTCCTACCGGTACGAGAGAATCGGGGGAAGAAAAAAAATATCACCAATTTTATACTCTATCAAGTAATGAGTGTGCAATAACACTTTTGATATTTTTACCTGAACTTGATGTAGCAATTAACATGAGAAAGTTGACTTGGCTAAAGAACACCATCCCGAAAAAGTCACCCCCGTTTTCACAAAAGAAGTCGAACGCACTCAACACGAGCTACCTCCGTGATACGAGTAGAGCAGTGCGAAAGTTCCGAGCTCTCTCGTGCGAGTGTGCGTTCGTACCATCAGCGCGCGCTCCGAAAGGTATGCCATTGACATTTCGTGGCAGGGGAAAAGGAAAGAGAGAAGCAACGAAGACATGCCGCGCTCGGGTATTTTTGCTCCCACAGTTTTCCTACTTGGGCAGGAAGTTCACGGTACCGTTGCTGTTGTACTTTTTCTTTTTTTATTTTCCCACGCTAGTATCACCCCAGACAACTTTATTCCACAACTTTTGCGATCTTCCGCCATCGTTTGTAAAGTATGACAAAACCCAGCGATAGATAGTAAAGGAACGAACGATCACTTAACACAACTTATTAATCGGTTTCATGAAACCATTGTAAAATTAAGTTCTGCAAAATTTCCATTGGTTTTTTCACAATCGGAATATATTGTTTTTGGCACATTACCATACCTGCAAATAACGTGTCGGCAAAATGACACCTATCCGCTTTTATTTCCAACGATTGACGTAAGGAAGGCTGTAGAGAGAGAGTCGAACATTCCTGTCGCTGGTTTTACGCACTTGTAAGCCAAGCTTCCTACTCTGTAGCCTCAACGGCAATTCCGCTGCAAACGTGTACACTGAAACACATGTAGGTGCATACAGTGTAGCAGTGGGCTTTTCGCGAGAGTTTTCGCCGAGAGAAATCATTGGGTAACGAAGCAATCACAATCGAGGGTGCGATCGACGAGTGCGGAATAACAACGAAACGAGCGCTCGGCCGTCACGTAACTACACGGGGCCATAAAATCCAAAAGGAGGTTGCGCTCGTGCGCGACATCGGCGAAGGTGAAAAGCACTTTGGGACACCACCTCGGGTCGCGCGGCAGGTGGAATTTGACCATTACGCGGGGCCAGGGGGGGGACAAGCTCCCACAGCCGGACAATGCTGGAATGAGGTCGGTGCATTCAACAACCCCCACAGTCCGTGCACACACCCACCCAACACACACGTGCTCTTGGAGTTTCCGTTTCAATCTGAATTCTCTTTCGCCTGCTTTCGGCTGGTTTCTCTTCGCCAACCCCGAGCCTCGGAAGGTCATTGTTCCGCTCGCCGAGTGCGCGGAATAGTGATTTTCCCAACGAAACACTTGGGAATCTCGGACAAAGCCACCAGCCCCTCTTTCGTACA
Organism: Copidosoma floridanum; assembly: GCF_000648655.2. The sequence continues at coordinate 380,315 of NW_019379475.1, forward strand.
CATTTACTCTTTTAATTCCCATCGATGAGATCCGTAGATCTATATTATTTCACTCTGTTTGGCCATTGGGTAAACAATGTGATTTACAATAACCGTGTCTTTTTTGTTCCCTCGAACGAAGAAACAATTATAATAACGGGGTTGTTCCATTGGGGTGGTTCCCCAGCGCATGTTTGCCGATGAATGAAAAAACTCGTGAATTACCAGCGTTTTATCGCGTTTCACGAGCGATAAATATATATGTGGTGTATCAACTCTGGTTGATTTATTTATGAATTTTAATTTAGTCGTGTGACATCGTTCAACCGGATGACATTTGTAATTCTCTAGGAGAGGCTGGGTTTTTAAAAAGACATCAAAAACGTCGATATACCCGTGCACGCGCACAAGAGGGGATGGAAAAATTAATTTCGTTCGCGGTGGTGCTGCTGGTGGTTGTTTGTCGGGCGTACCTGGACAAATTTGCATAATCGGTTCGATAATTAATATTGCAACAGGCGATAATCGATTATGCAAATCGAAGAAGTTGGCGCGATTATGCAAACATCGGCGATTAATGAAAATTCAGGGCCATTGCGCGGGTATTACGAGGGCACATTTGAATGCTGGCGATCTGGTGTTTGGGGCTGTTTCGATCTCTGTTCGTCTCGATAATGGTAACGCGCACATTTACAGTTTATACACAGCGTACAGATGTAATATATGGTAACTGCGGTTCTTATGAAAAAAATGTGAAAAAAGCCTCACCACCACCGAAACTGTAGGTCCAAAATTGAAAATGCTCCCTCGAAAGAGATATCCGATCTCGGAAAACCAATAACTCGGAAATCAATCGGCCCCGAGGCCCTGCTATTAAAAACGAGCGCGGTGCAGATAACCCCGGGGGTGCACCCGCATAGCATCGCGGATAAATCGACGAGGCGGAGCCCAAAACCGCTCATTACAGTCAGCGGGAAAATCGAAAATCCTATTACGCTGCTCGGGGGAGGTACAAGATCCCGTTGGATTTACGCCTGTGCGCCTCTTATCGCGTACACACACCCACTCGCTCGTTGCGCGAGTTATCCCGAACAGAAAGAAAGGCGCGCTATCGCAAATCGAATTGCTCCAGTGATTAGCACCGGGAAGCAAAAGAGATGGGGGTTTGCGAGGGCCGTGCGTGTTGTGGAAAGGTGCGTGTCTGGCTCTTATCTGAGATGGAAGCGTCAGATAGCGCTCGGACGTTTAGTGCCTGCAGGACAGTGGTATACTGGCAGCGGAGCGCTAATCCTCGGCTGCAGGACTCTCTATGCCGCAGTGGCTATCGACGCCACTCGTGATTTTAAACTAGGCTCGCCAACTCCCTTCCAATAACACACACTCGGGAAGCGTGTTGATCCTTGTCTAGGAAATTTTTTTCATCGCTGGTACGTGTTTTGAGTTTCGAAGCTGTCTTATCGTCAGACTTTTCTTTTTTTTTTTTTTTAAGCATTTAAAATCCTATAAAGTAATTGTACCCAAGTTTGTTCATCGTTCGTTCAAACGTGAGATATTGATCCGTTATTTTCAGCTGGTAGACCCTATATTCTTGAGATTTGCGAGACGTTAAAGTGCTACAATAGTTAAAATGATCAACAAAAATGAAAAGTTGCCAAGAAAAACTACTCCCCCCGAGATTCGCGTCGGAATAATTAAGCCGTCGTACGGAGGGACGCGAGCTCGTAAAAGCCACGCAAGTTTTTTCCGCGCCGTAAAAGCCGAAGCGGCTGCAGTAAAAGTGGCCCTTTTACCGTCAAAAGGAAGGAAAACTCGCTTATTAATGAGGGCGCCCGTAGCCCAAGAAAAGCTCGCTCGCCGCGGATAATTGACGACTCGACGGCATCAAAAGAAGCCCGAGCGATCGAGCAGGAAGAAACGAAAGCTCGGAGAAAAATGAAAATTCCAACCCGACACTCTTTGCCCCGGAAGTGCATTCCGCTGCTGCGGCTGACCTCATCGGGACCTTTACTACTTGGCGCACCTGCCCGTTCTATCCCAGCTGCGACTTGGAAACTATCGGCCGCCTTTGTTCCGAATATGGAGGCGAACGAGGCTCCAAGCGCACACGTGTGGTGGGACACCGATTGGCTCGGAAATCGATTTTCATCCCCCCCCCCCCACGAGAATATGAACTCAAAACTATACGTTGCGTCCATCCAGAGGGTACTTGCGTGCTTGACTTTTTTTTCCCTTGTCGCAGAGCGATCGATATTAGACAACATCCGCACCGATACGGCCTCGGAAAATCTCGGGAATGCGGTCGCTAAAAATCACGAGCGCAAAAACCATCGCGCGCCGAGCGTCGATGAAATTCAATGCGAAATCACGTTGAATTCAGTTGAGCCTCGATACAAAAGCCGCAGTGGCAAAACTGCGTCTGCCTTTTCGGCGCGCATCTCGTATCGTGCCATTGCCAATGAAGCGATGCCCACACACAATGCGACCGCCGGCAAAGTCCCTCCGAATGAAAAGCACCTCTGTGTGCTATCTCCCGGCCAACAGCAGCGGCCATTGCGAGTATAGTTCTTCGGGTGTGAATACGGGGAGGGGACGATACACCCTGAGCTAATGGCGATTGTTTCTCATCAACCCCTTCTATAAAGCCCCGAAGGTGTGTGCTCGCTGCTTACGGACAATTGCCGGGCGGTCGATTTGGAGTTTAGGGCTTTTACGCGAATGTCTAATCCGGCTGCTATTTGCAAAATTCGTAGCGATTGTCGAGGCACGAGGAAATTACGACAGGGGCGTTGGAAATACGTAACTCCATGATTTTTCCGTGCTATTCCAGAGTGAAATAAATTCATCCACGCCAGGCTGGATAACGTGCGAAAGACAAACACCGGAGCGACACCCCCCGTTCGCTCATTCCAAACTCGCGGACGAGAAGAAGCGCCGTCACCGTCTCGTAGCTCTTGGTTTCGCGAGTATTCACCCCTAGACTGGCGCAACTACGGAAACGCTAGCAGCGGAACAAGAATGAAAAAAAAAAAAAAAAAAAGAAAGAAATTACGGGAGAACGGGAGTGGATGGGTGTATATATATACACGCAGCGATGTAGACGCCGTGCTCATTCAGACGCCCCCTCTCCTTTGCGTTTCTCCTAGTGCCACGTGGTGGAGATTATGTTTTTTCGCGAGACTTGCTTCTGAAAGTCGAGGTAGTGCCTCTTTCTTTCCTCCCGGCTCCTCTTCTGTAAGCTCGCTCGCGCGCTCGTCTGTTGCTTGTTGGGCAAAAATTTTGTTTGACGTGCGTGTAATAAGCTGCTGCTTCCCAGCACTCGAAGAGGAAACATATCGTCCAGAGTTTGTGCTGGGCTTTACGCGAAAATCAGGCAGGTCTTTGGCACTGCGGGGCCTATTGGCACGGTTAATCGTACGGTTTGAGTTGTAGGGGTGGAAAAATGATCCATCGATGTTGTACACGACTGCAGGGTAATCGGGTCGGTGACTCCGAAATGTGATTACGAGCTACTTTTTTAAGTCATCTAACTTTTTGTTTATTTGAAGATTTTTAATTGTTTGCTCACTCTATTTACTTGTGCAAAAGTACAATTTATTACTCCCGTTACACTTTTGGGATAATAGTTTACGTTATACGAGGAAGGTTACTTGATTAGTTAAAAAAAATTTTTTTATTCACCCCTAACGCAACATAACCGTACTTTGTCAATTATTGAAGAGTTCAATTTTAAAATACGGTTTGGTTGTGCACTACAGCTGTAAGAGAATTTTTTAATCAAATCTAAAATATACGTTCACTCGTAAGGTCCTTAAAATAATTCTTTTTTTTTTTTTTTTTTTTTTTTTTTTTTTTTTTTTCAGCACATGAAATAGCCTTAATTTGTAATCTGTTTTTTTGTGTCCATCTATAGGTTTTCGATCCTTTACAATATACTCTGATCTGGTGGTAATGTTTTTAATGACTAATCACACTGCCAAGCATTTCCACCGAGAAATTTTTTTATCGTTTTTCCCGATAGTGCGACCGGTCTACTTGTACAAATACTCGATTTCGTTCTACTTAAATCATTCTCGGGAAAGACACAAAAAAAGAAAAAATGATGAGTCACAAGTGACGAGCAGCGCGTACCTGATGTTCAATTAATGCTGCAAAATGCCTCGATTAATTAATACACATCAGCCCGCTTATCCACGAAAGAGTATATCCCGTTCCACCCCCTACCCCAATGACCACTAGCTTCATTATTGACGTAACAGCGCCCACACGAAATTAACGCTCCCCTCACGTGTACGCACGCTTGCACGGATGACGAAATTTTTCGATCAAATGCGGTTTTTAAACTGCGAATTATTAATCACCGAACCGAATACGATCGCTTGCTTTTTTCCCATCAGCCGCGACGTCACTCGAATCTGGGTCAAGCGCCCACTTTGACCCCCATATACACACTGAATACGCGCAAACTAGAAATAATTAATGAAGAAAGCGCCGACGTGTGACAATGATTCGTCCGTCACCTCCAAACAAACGAGCCGAACAATCAATAGTCACACAGGCGAGAAATAATAAAAAAAAAAAAAAAAGCGCCCCCTTCAGCTCGGATGTACGTATATGCACCCATGGCAATTCAAATCGGACCTTTTATCGCCCGAGCGAGCTCCCGTGCCTCGGATCCTTCGGGAGGCGCGGCGGAGTACCCGGGCTCCCTGGGGTGCAATTCGTTTACGAGCGCCGCCGGTGCGCAACGACACCACCACCCCTCCCTACCTCGCGAAATCCCTGCGTACACCTACACGTGTAGAGATACACACACGTACGGGTGGTATAAATGGACGGGAGGTGGTGGACTCGTCGTCGGTGGTGGTCTCCCGTGCATTTTTCACGAGAGGAGACACTTTGGAGATCCTCCTCTACGGCAGCGAGGAAAGGAGGGACCCGCTTCCTTTGCTAATCTCGGGCCCGGGGCGAGTTGAGCTTGATGTGCTTAAATAATTGATCGGAGGGCGGGCGATGGGAGGTTTTTTTTTTTTTCAACCGGAGATCGAGCTTTGGGCGCGCTCGAGGGAAACTTTAGAGAGGATCGGATAACAGTGTGGTGTGTCTGTTGATTTAAATCCACGTGGTTGATGGCCTTTGTTTTTTCCACCTCTCCTGGGACGCGTTTGGGATCCATATTACGTGAATGATTTTTTGAAAGTACCTACCTACGGTTAAAAAAAAAAAATGACGAATCATCATGGTTATTTCCTTCGCGAGGATACACGTTGATTTTATACATACTCCCTTTCTTTTTTACACGAAACAAATAAACGAGTATCCAGACAACGCAACACGTAGTCATTGTAAATTCTCCCCTCGGCCAAAAGACACTCGATCACCTCCATACACATACACACTCCGGATATTAAATTCCGTTCCCGGCCACATGTTACATTCCCCTTGGCCGCGTAGTTCTTATCGACGCATCCGTATCTATTAAAACGCTTGCCTCATAAATCGAAAACACCGGCACTTGTGAACGCAACACGGCATATAATCGGTGGGGGTGGGGAGGAGGGGAGAAAAAAAACAAACAAACAACAGTTCCAAGAGAGTCGAGAGGTGGTGGGCGTACGTAGCCGAGGCATAATCTTCCTGTCTCCCAGAGGCACGCGGGTCTCGCTCCAGCGGTGAGACATGATACACAGTCCTCCCTTCCGCGTGTACACGAAGGAGGGAGGTAGTCCCTGGCCCCGGTCCCAGTAGTCCAGGCGCGCGAGCTCTGGCACTTGTTCAGACATTTGTTCCAACCATAAATCCAGAGTGATATACGCGGCCAGGGAAAATACGGGCTCCGTCTGGCTCTCCCCCTCTACCTCGTTTGGATGAGAATTCTGTTTCCCCTGCCCTCCTCGACTCCAAGAGCCCTTACCCTTGACAGTGGTATTTTGCTCGCTCCCTGCTTGCCCCTTTTTTATTTTGATTTTAATTGCTCGGGAGTGCCTCAACGGTACACGCGTGATTTTGACTTAAACACGTGTACAGGTGAGTCGGACTTTTGCTTGAGTCTCCTCGCCTATGTCTTAATTTTCTCTCTTCCTTTCTCCTCCTAATCCCCAACTCGGCGAGCGAACTTTGCTAATAAAGTTTCATTTGTTTAGCTGATGATTTATCGCCCTGGTTCTCGAGCGTAACGAAATAAACAGCAATTATCGTGGCAGATTATTAGCCCGACTCGTGAAACAGATTCCACCAGCGGCGAAGGAGGGAGCGGGGGAAAAAGTTTCCGCTTTCATTTTCATTTTTGCGAGTCAGCTCTTTCATTACCATAAATTTTCCCTCCCGCCGACGCGCGTCCATGTCCCCCGCACGGGATTAACATCGCTTGGAGGAACACGTGTTACGTCAAAACTGAAAGAACGTTTGACTTGTTTTTACTGCAGTTGAAGACAACGAAAGAGATTACCTGGGCAGATCCGATATAATCGAACCATCCCCGTGTGCTTCGACTTTTGGATTGTCTTTCCTTTTTTTGGAGCAGCGTGGAGTGCCGATGACGTGGATTTACACCCTCCCCGAATTGAAATGAGGGTCGACCCCACCCGTTAATCACGCTCGCTCGAGTTTTCGTCCCGGCGCTTCGGAAACTTTGTTCCCCGAGTCTGGGCGCCACACTCGGCGAAGAAACTTTTTTTTTTTTTTTTTTTTTTTTTTCCGTCTTGAAGGATGTCTTCGAGGGGTTAGCCGAGTGCATGGGTTTGATGGAGTGATTTTCGTTTACCGGGCGTGTTTCTCGATAGTTGGCCCATGACCGATGAGCCGTTTAGTGGTCTTTCTTTTTATGTTGGACTATATTCCCATTGCTCCGTTCAGTTTTTCTCTGCTGTGTCGTACTTTCGATCAAAAGTTAAAATATCGAATTACATTGGAATTTTCTCGTACCTTCCTCTGTCTTGGTACCAACAGAACATACAATCGCGTTACTTTTTAATTAAAAATTGAAAATAATGCAAGTAATTTTGTTCGAGATGTTTTTTGTTCACCGTACGATAAAATGTATTTCGATACATCGTGCTACTGTGCAAACTTCCAAAATATTACTTAAAAAGCATTGCTACTTTGTGATCTAGAGAAACCATATGAATAACAAAATTACATCCTTCCAAGAGTGTCTATCGAGCTGTGGAAAACAATGCTTGTTTGAATAAAAAATTCACGCAAACGGAAGGGCATAAAACCAACGACCTCCCCAACTGTCTTTTCTTATCAGCCCATCCTCGTAATCTCGCGCGTGCCATTGCATACACATGAGCAAACGAGTCTCGGCGAGAGGCATCTCGAAGCAGCATTACAAGACGCTAAGTTGGAGACAGTAGAATCGGAATCGATGTTCGATGCGTATTGCGTCCAATATTCTCGCACACCATCTCGTTCCCTAACCGGTAGTCTGCTACACTCTTTGTTTTCCCCTTTCTTTTCCCCAGAGCTTCCGCGCTTCTTTCACACGGCGGCGTATACGTACGTTGTTTGCGTCTTAGTATCTATTATGCCGCGACGACTGCTATTGTATTCTCGTTGAGCTGCTACGACTACTACCACTGCAGCTTTTTCTCGTTTTCCAAACGATTTTTTTACTCCCTTTTTACACCGTCTTGTACTATCTCCGTCTGTTATTTTTTCTTTTTTACCACGCACTTCTTCCACTTTTTTCTCGAGGCATACACTTTTGTTTCCACCCGAAACCAGAGCTCAATTATTCAAAGTTTGTTTTTTTTTCCAACCTTGCAATCAATCACACTCTGCTTTGTCATAAAACTAATTATCAATGCGATCAAATTTCATTAATTTCGAAACAAGATCGTATAATTTGCAAACCGAGGAGGAGGGAGGAGGTTAGTACGGCGCGGCTGACCAAACTCGATCTGTACTACTGAAAACGGATACCGCGGCGATCAAGCGGAATGTAATTGCGTGGGTCGTTGAAAATTTTCCTAATTAGCTTCACGGATAGCCAACTTCGTTGCCCAAAACACAAATTAATTCACTCTCGCGGGGGAAGGAAGGGGTGGCATCCCGTTAGAATTGAATCAACTGCGCCTAAACGCCGGCTTATCGCTGACCGCTAATTTGGTAATTACCAGACGGGCCGGGGGGGGGGGGGGGAAAAAGAAAACACAACCTAGCAGACGAGCACTGCTTACATCGGTTAGCCCGAGGCTATTTTCAATTCTCGCTTCCCCGTGGCTCCTTAACGAGGAATCCAAGGATACGGTACGGGAGTGCAGTATCGCCCCTGCCAGCGCTACCTCCTCTTTAAGCACGGGCTATCTGTACACGTGCTGCCACGACATGATAAGGCTCCGTAAGGAGTGCAGGCGAGGGGGAGGGTCGAGTTTTGCATTTAGATATTCCTGACCGATAGGGGCAAAGACCCTCTTTCCCCGCGAGCAAAGAGAAAACGACGGAGAAGCGAGATAGAGGCCGGCGTCGCGACGACCCTCCCCCTTCCTTCCCACGCGCCGTCGAGATATCCTCTTTCTTTTTAGTTCGTGTCTCTTCTTTGTGCCGCGCCGCGGCCAAATATACATTAAGGTTATCTCCCGGCGCTGTGCCCTTTTCGCGTTCCCTTTTTTCCCTCCTCCCTACGGTCTCGTTACTCTCTCTCTCTCTCTCGTGGCTTCACCACATGGGCTGCGTTTTTACACTCCAGCCAGAGTAATTACTTTTCGATTAAGAGCTCCGAAGGAGGTGTACGCGCCGCCTCGCCACTTCATTTGCCCCGACGCCCTCCTCGTGGGTGCCCTATAGCTATTGGACCGTCGCTTTTTACGTCATTAGCGGATTTGAATACTCGCGCGAGGGCCTCCCCATCCACGATCGAACAGGTATTATTATTTTTTAGATCCCATTGGGCAAATGTGGTCCTCATTTTAATGACTAGTAGCGCGATCGCGAGAGAAAAAAATAATCGAAACCAAATACCGATCGGCCCAAGAGGTGCAACTCGGTCACTCCTATCGAGTATCCCGAATTCCGAAGCCCACCCCAAATAAACCGTATATAACAAGTTGCCGGGAGCTTTGCCACCTCGCCTGGAATTCCCGGAATCTCCAGGAACGCATCGCAGTCCTTTGTCCCCGAGTCTTGCGATTGTCTTGGGATCGCAATAATGCACAGAGGCGAGGTCTCCACGTGGATGAATTGTTTTTCACACCTTGGTAGCTTTGTTCCGGCTGTCAATGGGCAGGGCTGTCGTATAATTGTGGGGTCTCGATGACTCGATGAGAGGAGCTCTTGAATAGGGGAGTATACGGCTGGGTTGATTTATTGCGGCTCCGTAGGGTATAGGCTTAGATGCTGGCGAGGAGTGATGCGCGAAGATAGGGGGTTGTTTGGCACTATTGTCACGTATAGGTGAGCAAATACGATGTATTTTTCATTCGTATGACAAATGAGTCCAAGGCAAGTTTGATTTGCTCGGAATTTGTAACTCACTTTTGAATCGATTTGCACGGATTTCATAACTTGATTCGATCTGGTTCTTTTGGATTTGGCACATTTTAAATTCGATTTATTTACTTTGATTCATTTGCACGAATTACTAGCGAATTTTACGTATTCTTATTATTTTTATTATTTTAGTACCTAATACAACGAAGAAACAAACGAATCGTAAAGAAATAATACATATTGTTAAAAGTGTTCATATGAAAGATCACAATATATGCAACTTTATTAAAATAAATGAAATATAAAGCGACAAATCTTTGATTTTTACCGATTGTATGATATACACAAGCAATTTTGTTTTGATACTTAGCTAACAGATCATTTTACATCGGATAATTTCAATAAGCAGATGTGTGTATTATGCAGTAAATTAAATAATGTATCAATTGTACATACTTAAAATTATAAAAATTAGAAGAATCGCCAAACAAAAATCCTAATGCACTGATTTGACGTACTATTATCTCTCTCGATTTTTTCTTCGTGCTGTTTCTTCTCCACCTCGTTTTTTTTAATCCCAAGTCTAACTGCACGCATTTATCTAACCTTTCTCGGTTGAAATTTTTATTGTCCCTTTCTTTCCACTCTGTCTCCCTTTTGTTTTTTTTTTTTACCATCTCGTTCCACCATGTTTATGTCCTCGAATGGCGTTAAAGCGTTACTGCCGGTAATTTACACGTCTTAACAAGTGTACCGAAGCCCGGAATTCCTTCTCACCCGAGAAAATTCAGCTAATTACCCGTGGCGGATTACCATTGGGGTGAATTTAAGGTGCTCAAACGGCAAGAGGAAAGAAAAACGTTTACTTAGCGATTACCCCTCGAATCTTAACTGCTGCTCTCTTATTACGCGCGAATAAATACCCCGTTTGATTATACATCGGAGCCAAAGTTTAAAATCATAGTATTATAGGTATCTTTTCGATGGCATTTAAATGTAAAAACCGGTGCAGTATTTATTGTAAAAATTTACGAGAAATAATTTTAAAAAACATGTTGGCCATACAGTTGTAGACGTACTAATCGATACGTAGTTTCATCCGCATAATTACACTACATATTACATATTACATTTTTTTTTTTTTTTAATATTAATTTGTGAACTTTCTGTCATTTTTTGATATTCTCGAGGGTAGTGAGCTGTCCTACACAACTACAAGGTTATCTCGTGCAAAAGATAACGGAAAAAAAAGTATGCATTTGTACATTTGACATTTACGGCGAGAGTTTGGCATTACTCTGTTAGAACGAGCACTCCACACTAGTTGATACCGCGGGTAAATGAAAATCCCACTTTGATTAAGCAAAGTACGGGCATTACCAGCTAGGCCGTACCCCGGCTCTCTCCGGTACGTCTCGCAAGCGTCTATTACGGCCATTGCAGCTTTTTCGTCACATTTCTCTTTCACCCTCCGCTTCCTGAAAACCCTCAACGAAGTCACACACCCACACACACACACTCTTCTCGTGCACGTGCATACATATGATCACATGCATACGAGCGACATCATATTTTCGCAGTTCCGGTTGGCGCGTTTTTTCTTTCTTTTCGCGCTCGTGCGCCTGTAGTCGTTTCCTCTTTTTCTACGGATGAAGATTGCGTGCCCTCCCGCTTTCATTTTTTTCTCCCCCTCCTCCTCTCTGCTACTGTATCCCGTCGTTTTGTCTTGACTTTTTCTCTCACTTGTTTTCCACCCTCCCTCCTTCTCTCGGCCAAGGTACAAAACGATGACGATGGTTTCACGAGAACGTCGCTTGGGGGAGAATTCGAGGATCATTTAACGGAGGCACGAGCTCCCTCGTGTAGCAGACGTTTTGGGCTCCCTTTTTTTTTTTTTTTTATTTCAGAGGGTGAGTAACAGCAAGGGAGCCCCCCATTCGGTGTTTACCGCGCATACGTGATGCGACGGCATGAAAACGCACACATAAAATCAGTTACTGTCGATGCGGTTACGAGCAAAAGTTCATTTTTTTCTTCTCAATCGCAGTTCCCACGGCTACCTTTCACGCGTGGGGTCGCAGAGTCGTAAATCCAGGCGCAAGACGGAGCCATCCTCCTTCACTTGTCACACGACGTTTATAGTAGGAAAAAAAAAAAAAAAAAAAAAAAAGCACTGACGGATGGAAGCGTACGTGCGCTCACGTGTAGCCTCGGTCTCTCCGTAAATTCGTGAGCTCAAATTAATCGCGTACAACTTGGACGAACTTGCGACTAAGAGGAATTAAGGGCGGAAGACGTCGTTATTTTACCTACGACCGTGTCTCTCTGGGTTCGTGCGTGTCCCGATGAAGCCAGGGTGACTCGCCCGCTCATCCCCGGGGAGTTTCGTGCGCGAGCGCAGTTCCGTTTTCTGCGTGGCACTGGGGTGGAAAGTACAGGGACGTGATTTTAGAGAGCGTTTTTGCAGTCTCGGGCATTCGACTCTGTTGCGAGGCCGAGGGACTTTTTTCTTTCTTTATTTTTGCCAAGTTACTTTATGATGATTTAACGGAAAATATTGTTTTTTTCTTTGTTTCAGGTGAGTCGCTGTGTTTTTCATTCGACCTACTCAAGTCCGTAAGTTTCAATGCAGCGTGCATCATTAAAAAATGCAACTTTCTCCCTGTTGCGAGTACGATCGCAAACATTCGCCCCCCCAAAAATACGACCACCACCCCTAATTGCCAATGTTTGCGAACCCTGTTTAATAATGTTTTCATTTTCCCAAAAGTAATAAAGTGTACCAACCCCCTTTTTTATTATTTTCCCCCAACAACATCGTAAGCTCGCAAGTTGGACCAAAAAAAAGAAGAAAATATCAAACAATTCGGGCTGAAAAATTTTAATCTAAAAACATCCCTGCCATTCGTAAATTAAATGCAGCCAAATATTCAGCGCCAAGCGCCCGGCTCGTGCTAGATAAAGCCAGTGGTGTATGGAAGAGGAAGGGGGCGGGGAGTATATATATGATGGGGCATAAAGCGGTCCCCGCGTACAACCATTCGCAGCTTGGGAGTACACAGTCATATCTGCAGTAAACAGAGAGCCCAAAAAGGGGAAGGATGAGCTCGTATTATTCCGCCGGCATTATTAGGGAAGGGGCTAAGTAAATGCTTTTCGTACAACACACGGCCGGTGAGCCAATAAGCCTCCCCCCCCCCCCCCGCTTTTCACCCTGGCAGTGCGCAGTTGCGAGTGTCTTGGAGGAAGTTTTCGTCCTTCCTAATGTAGCTGTGGCCTCTATTGTTGTTTGTGGTCCTTTCAAAATGAGCTGGATTGTATTTTTCGAGGTTGCTGATCTCGAGCTCGTCTTTGTCACTTCAAATGCTAATCGAGCCCATGTACAAACGCGACAATATATTAAATAAGGAATAAAATCACCTTAGTGTTTGTTCGAGGTACATTACGCGTACAACGTTTTATTACAGCTGAAATATTACGTGGAGAGAGAGAGAGAGAGAGGAGATTGCCAAGTGGCCCGTTGGATTTTAATTTCAATTTCCAACCTCCTCGACGTTTATTGTTTCAAAGTCCTCTTGTGTAGCTCTAATACGATGCGTATATCGCTTATTGCTTCGCAAGCGTAGAAGTATGATCATGGCGTCTCGTAATTTTTTTTCTTTTTACTAGCCTCGCAGTTGCTTCTGCGGTGGTCCAGAAGAGAAAAAAGGCCATTGTGGCAAACTTATTCCCTATGTGCACGCTACTCCTTTCGTCTCTCTTTATACGGAGGCGCACGAAATATTCAGCAATAAGCCAGGGGGTATTTGCTCCTCTATGACACAACTTTTTGTTCTCTTTTCAAATGCATTCATGCTTCTTTTTTTTCTTTTCTTTTTCTTTTTTTTTTTTTTTATTTCATTTATAGTTTCAATATTTGGAATAAAAAACAAAATATTGCTTAAACTGGCAATATTAGTTAGATTTTAATTCTGAATAATGGCTAATTGTATTTCCTCATGTAAACCTTGTACTCACTTGGTATTTAAACTTTAATTCCAAATTAAAATTTTTGTTGTTGTCAATCAAAATTTAATTTAGTTTCATTCACGTAATCGTTACTTTGATTTTGAACTCCAGCTGTATTTTGTGCACGTGTAAAGTAATATAAGGGCTGCGAGATTCGTCAACCACGATTGATTTTTACGCCAAATATTTGGGATTACAATATTTTTTGGGAATCACCAATATCCTGCAACCGTCCAACACACGCAAAACACGCAGGCACAATGAACTCGGTGCTAAAATTAATTATCTAAATCCAAATACACCTAACCTTGCGGAAAATCACATTCCACCGACTTTATTACGACCCGGCCTGCGGTGAAACGCATACAAGTGCTTGCCTCCGCTAATGCGAAAAGCTACAAAACGGATGGAAACTACCACGTACTCCATACATGGTGAAACGCACCCTACTCTACCCTCGTTTCGTTTAATGCTCACGTGATACGTGTACCTACAGAACAAGTTTTTCATCCCTATACGTTTAAAAGCAACAACTCAATGCATACGCAAAAATGACGTGGTCAAACTTTTTGGTCATCTCAAACTAAAACTTTGGACTTGATTCCTCATATACTCTAAATCTCATAAACCCCTGCGCACGTCATAGTGGCGTCCTGAATTAAAAGAGAAAAAAAAAAATATAACAACATTCGCCCACCCACGCGAGCTTGTCAACTCTGTCCAAGTGAAAAAGTTAATTTTCGCCACGAGTCAAAGCATGCATATAGTGGTACGAGGTGTAGGAGGAGGCAGCTCTGGTTTAATGAAACGTAGCGAAGAGCACTGTACATGTATATATGTATGTACGCACTCGAGGAGGGAGCATCGGAGAGCTCGTCAAAATATCGCGCGCTCGGCGAGACTGCGGCTGCACACGCGAGTCGACGACGGATTAGACACGGCGCACGGGGTTATAAAGCTGTATACACACACAACGAGAGTTCTCTCTCGCTCGCTTGAGCATACACACACGTATGTATAGACCCGTGAAATTTTGCCGGAGCCCCTCGTCCTCGAGAGCCGCGTAATTTAATAGAGCTGATGATACTTTACGGCGCTCGACGCGGCAATCTCGCGACACCTCGCGTCCCTTTCCTCCCTCATTTACTCGGTTTACGAGAGTTGCCGGCGCGAAATTTCGTCAAGTTTTTAAGAACCATCGGCGTTACCAGGAATGTTGGTTCTTCGTGTGTTGTGGGGCCACCGGTATCAGGTGGCGAGGGCCACATGGATCTTTCGGTGGAAAATTTAATTAATTTTCAAGCCAAGTGTGGATGTATGTTTTTGAGGAAAAAAATATGATACGAGTGGATGAACCAGGGAGTCGAGGCATTTTACTTTTTGTCTGAGATTCCTATTTTGTGGTAGCGTGCAGCAAAATAAATTTATATAAAAATTGGTGGTCGACTTGTATTTTTTCGATTTGGAAAAATAACAACGTACGATACGTATAAAGGGAAAAACAACCCTTTTTGGGTGGGACGATAAAAACAAACGCTGAAACGCAATTCGGCATTTATTTTGGGATTCAAATGTTTACCCGATGTTTTCGTGGTCAAAATTAACTCGGTCTCTTTTCGGTACACAAGGCAGATTTAAAAACTTTTTTTTTTTTTATTTCGCTCGCCGTGGTACGAGTTTTCGTACCGTTCAGTCAGTTTGTTAACGAGGTTTGGAAAAAATTCTTTTTTTTTTTTTTTCCTATAGGTATTCCCGTTTTCCAATCGGCAATTCGAGGAAAAATTTTTAATAAAAGCTCTCTACTAGGATTTTTCGACGACCTCCCAGAATCGATGCTACAAAATTCGTCAAAGTGAATCAAACTGCCCCTTTTTTCCAAATAAACACAAAACAACCATCATCCTCCCGCAGAGGAGCACACGGACTGAAGCGATAAAAGGGACAAAAGTGCGCTACAACCCCCATGTCACCGTCGCGGTGAGTGAAATTAAGCTTGAGCGCGGCTCCTCATTGTGCCGCATTCCCCGGAGGATGGCCAGTCTAGCCGGTAATTCATGCCAGCTCCAGTATTGGAGAAAGAGAGCCAGAGTAACCACTATAGGCTTATCACTTCTCCGGAGACATTTCGTGCGTGTACACGTGTTAATGCTGCCAACTTGAGCCTCGGGGAGTTGAAGTGAGTACCCGCTAACCAGGAATTTCACCAACAATAGAGTCCTCCAGTCAAAAAATACTTGATTCTCGCGCAGCATCCAAATCGTACACGGGCAACCGTCAATAAACAGCGCGCTATCTCCCGCGTCGATGCTCGAACCCAACTATCTCTCGGCACGTCTCTCTTTCTGTCGACGCCAGCGCTTGGAAATAATAATGACGTGGTTCGACAGTATCGTTTTTACCGCTGCCGGAAAATGAAAGGGTTCCGGCTGTGTCGCTCCAGTCAGCCGCACGATACCGATGCTCCACGTATGCGTCTCTTGCCCCGCTTTTGGGTGTGCAGTTGCTCAAATCGCGTGGGCTTACTTTTTTTTTTTTTAATGCAACTGGATTCTATTTATTGTGTTTATGTATTAACACGCTAAAAGAAAACTGTTACGTAAATCATGAGTAACAACACACATTGCATTAGTTAACCATCTTATCACCACATTGAGGAAAAAACAATAAAAATTACTGTGCCAGGATTGGTAATCTGGTGTCATTTCTCCACCTAAGGACTTTTTACTTTTGCCAACCTAATTTTTGCCGTTTATTGGCTGTACAGCAATTTCTGTTGTACAAACAGTAAAAAGTCTCTAAACGACCAAACAGTTACCAGATTACCATTTCAGTACGGTAATTTTTACTATTTTTTTCTCTCAGTGCATGTACCGTTAACAGAGTATACAAGTACCAAAGAGTATAACAGTTATCGCAGTTTTCGCAAAAATTTTCAGTGTAGGTATCAACCGCGTCGGTGAGTTTTCACAATTTCACGCCCAGCCTATCGACGCGCGCGAAGCTAACCATACGTTTCACGTGCAAGCCTCGGAGCTAGTAAACACGCGAGATGAAAAGAGATAGAAAGCCCGGTAGTATCCAGGGGTGCGTAACACCCATACACACTCGCGCGCAAATCGCTTATCAGGACGCACCGGCACGGGTGACACGCGCTAGCTCACACGCGATAGTAAAAGCTCCGGTCCCTCCGCGCGCACCATATCCACGGCCGTCCTGTACCACCCATTGTTCCCTACACCTACCCCTTCGATTAGCACAGGGGCTTTTCGTCACGCCTGTTCTGGGAATTCTAGCGGTACGAGGCAGCTTTGAGCGGTGATTTAGAGCGAGCGATTATGCCACACGTGCTTGTTTCCCGTGACTCTCTTTTTCAACCCCCCACCCCCGACTACCCTTTCCTCTCC
This sequence comes from Copidosoma floridanum, assembly GCF_000648655.2. The sequence continues at coordinate 397,135 of NW_019379475.1, forward strand.
AGCGCGCGTTTGTGCGTTGGCTTCTCTCGTCGATCTGCTGATACCGGCTCCTCTTGTTTGCGCCCCTTTCGTTTGACTAGATTTTAGTTTTCAGCTGACAAAGGGTTGTACTGGTTAGACTGTTTATAGGGTGTTTGCTTGACAAAATATATGAGGGGAGTTTTTCTCTGAAACATTTGCTCATAAAACAGGTACTTAATAATCAAATTGGAAACAATGGATCATTAATTCAACCCATCAAACTGGATTGACCCATTTTAAATGAACAATACGGACGCGTCTGACTAAATCCTGAGTCGTACTACTTGGGAAGCTATATTTTCGCCGTGGAAAATCAATACCGGTGTAAATGCACAAATTTAATTACAAGTACGAGATGATTTCGATGAAACACGAGATAGAAGGTAGATACTCGTTTCCCACGTTATCCATGACCCGATAATGTGCATCTCCTTATCTGTCCTTCTCTTTTTCGATTTAAAGACTGATTCTCCACTACCGGATGAAGCAAAAAATCAGCTCCGGGAGTGCGCCTTTCCCTTCTCCGTCGCCTGCACGTATACCTACCTCCGAAACCTTATCGAAAATTACACGGCCTCCCCGTCCCTCTCGTTCGGGGCGACGCGCCAGCTTTCTATCGATTTTCTCTATCGTTCAGCTCGCGTCGCTTCCAACATCCACTGCTCCCCAGCCTCGCTCTACCGTTGCATTCCCTTTTTTCCCCCCCTCCTCTTCTACGCTAACGAAGCCACCTCAAAAAGATAAACAGACAGATACATTACACAGTGAAAAAGCTCCGATGATGTTGTTGATTAACCGTAGGTGCAGCTTGCAAATTTATTTTGTTTTTGTTTGCAAAAGTTCGTGTATGCTCTTTGTAACTTGTTTTTACGTGGGAGGAGTAAATCCCACTTTAAACGGTATATGATTACGAGGGTGAGAATTTATCAGGAAAAAAAACATCTACGGTATATTCTTCCCTAGAAATTGTTCTCGTAATTTAGTTAGCGAATAACCGTGTATTCCATGGAGGAAGAACGAGGGGAGGATAACGTCATTACGCAGCACGAAAAAACTTGCAGCGACCGTGCGCGTACCTCGCAACGATCTCTTTGGCTCTCTCAAAGACTAATACCCTAATTGTATTTGCTCGGCTCTGTTAGCCTTCAATCTTGATTAAAGCACTTGTTAAAGAAAAGTGAAAAGCCCCTCTGAATTGCTCGACTCCACGGTAAATGCCCTTGCCCCCCTCCTCCCCCCCCCGTGAAGCTCATTTAGGCAGTGTTTTTTTTTTTTCGTCTCTTTGCCACATTCGTGTAAACGCGAGAGATGATAAAAATACAATTTATACGGATCGAAACGCCGACACAATTGATAAGCAAAACGGAAGATACTTTGAAAGAAAAAAAAAGAAAAAGAAGAAAAATTGGTCGATGAAAACCGGTGGCACTTTAGCTTCCCGGCAGAAACTTTTCAATTCTCGTCTTGGAAGAAGACCCATTTCTTTCGAGAGCATATTATTGCTCTCCCCCGCCTGCCCGGCTGTCTGCTTCCCTCGGCACTTTCATCTTCCGCTCTCTATCTCTCGTCCTCTTGTTCGCCGTTAAAAGGTCTTGCGCGTCTCTTTGCTCTCCACGCCCCGGGGTTACGTGTATATACATCCACGGGGTACGAGGAGGAGGAGGAAAAATGTCTCTCCATGCCTCAATTAGGTATGATTCCGCAGGCTCTTGTCCAACTTCCGGTCGATAAATAAAAAAAAAAACTGTCTGTCCCCTCCTCCTCACGGTCCTTTTCATCCATTGCCCTCCGTTACCCCCTTTTTTCCTCGCTCGTCGATACTTCTCCTCTCGTGCTTTTTTGTTTTCCCCCATCAATTTTTTTCCCTCTCCCTATTCACTCCCATCGCCATCACCTGATCGTTGGCTTTCATTGTTTTCCCTTTTTTCCAACGTTTCAACGAAGAAAAGTGCATACTAGCCACTTCCAACTCTTTGTGACACAATTTTAGCTCATTGTCCCACGATTTTATACCGATGATTAGATAAATATGTGGCTATCTGTTACCCCCTGTGTACTTAATACCATTTTAATCGACGGTGGTTGCCGAAATAACTGACAAGAAAATGATATCTGGTACGTAAACATTTTTTGGAAACACGATCACGAGTGTAACACTAAACATAGCGAAAAAAAAAAAAAAAAAAAAAGGTGGAGAAGGGAAGAGAACAGTAGAAAACATTGCGATTCTCTCAGCAGCCCCGTCCACCAGAGATACTCCCCAACCAGCCTCTCCTCTTTCGTTTTTCCTTGCTTTCCACCGCGTGCAGTATAATAGCAGTATACAGCAGCAGGAAGAAGAGGACCAGCGGGAGCAGCTCGGAGCCATTTCCGTTATCGCTTTTCCATTTGAAGCGACGCCTTCCACTCGACTTGCCCGAGCGAAATGTCCAGTGTGCCCCACCGGCCTCACCCCCTTCCCTCCTCCCCTCTTTTCTCTCTCTCTCTCTCTCGCTCGGCAACCAGCCGTTACCACCGTCTAGGAAGACACATAGGCAGCCCCTGCGAGCGTAAAGTACTCTTGCACCCACACACACGTGCAGGCGAGGAGGCAAGAAGGAAGGGAAAGAATAAAGTGGGGGGTGCATACACGTAGAGGCCCGAGAGGGAGTATAGCACGAGCCACCACTGGCACTCCTGCGTCCAGCCAAAGTCCGGCGGTGGTCGCTGCTGCTTCTGCTGTGTGCTGACCTATACCTACCACGTGTGTGTGTGTACTATACGCCACATCAGAGCACACCCCCGAGGCTACTTTACGGCCGTGAGTAGTATCCGGTGGGCCAAGGGGGTGGGAAGGAGTTGGGCGAGACTTTCTTCGGGTTGACACACATACGTGTGTTTGTATATAGCACCGGGTACATGCACTCAGTGTTAAATAAATACCTGAATAAAGGAAGCGTTTTCCCTCGTGTTCCACCCCCGTATGAGAGTTTGATGCGAGTCCACACTTTGATCATGATGATGCTCTCCCTTGGTTATGTATGATGGTTTTTTCATGTTTTGCAACATATAGTTTTTTTCCCATTTTAAAAATACGTATCATTTCTAAATTGTATATTATTCGTTTGTGGGTTTTGAACGAGCTGTACATCGAAACGACAAAACACACACACTTGCAAATCGTCACCCTCTCCATGAAGCCTATCAGTCGCGCGCCCGCGAGCAAATTGAAACATCGTTCCACGCGACTCCACTTCAACCTGAAGTCGAGTGTAATCAACAACCCGCTCAACCGGTGAAACTTCTCATGCACGCCCAACCTTTATACTTCATCAGAGTTCAACGTGTCATACGACGCCTAAAATCGCAAACGTTTGATCACCTGCCCGAGAGCGTCTAGGGCGCAACTTCCGAATAACATCACCATCGAGCTTGGCGCTAGATACACCGATCCTGCTGCTTTGGCATGGAAAACTCACGGGGTGAATGTAAGCGCGCGTTTCTCACTTCCTTCCGAGGACTATACGCACTTATACCTTATGTACAGGTGTGGGCGCTCACTGAACAGATATAATATACACGGTTTGGCAAAAAAAAAAATGAAACGAAGATTGATGTTACGATCGCGCGATTGTTCGTCGTTCAAGTAAGCCCAGCAAGTTTGATGAGCATTTCGTTCGTATACTCGGATAATCCTTCCTCTTTGTCCGTTGGATTCGAGTCATTCAAAGCCAACTAATTTCCAAAACGCGAACTTTCAAAAAGCCCCCGCACGACTACGGCTCAACGAATTTCGCTGGATATACCTGCGATTTGGTCCCTCGCGGTTGACCAATGTCGAGGATTAGCGAGGGGGATGATGGGCCGCGGAAAGCTGACCAATTTAACTTTGTCCCCCGACTCGAGGATTCGAAAGTAGTCACCATCCACCCGATTACCCGGGAGTTAGGCTAAAACCATAAATTTGATAAAAACGTGCAGTTGGAGCTGGGCGGGAAAAAAAGGAGGTCGCGATGGACGATTGATCATCGCTTGCATTATCTGATCGTTGGGGCATGATCAATTTAACAAAGTGCTTGCAGTGGGAACGGAGGCAGTAGGCATTGAAGGGAGCGGCTTGCAGGAATACGTACGCGTTTGCGTTTCGCGTCCACGGCGGGAGGGGGTGGGAGAGAAAGGGTAGCAGAACAGGCACATGGGGCTCAAAAAAAAAAAAAAAAAAAATAGAGGGTATAAATAATTTAGAAGTTTTTGCGCGCCGCGGAGTCCGCTGACAGGGTCCGAAACGGGGGGGGGAAAAAGGGCCGCGCGTCGAGATAAATTAGAGGTGGAAAATAGAAAATAGAGGGAGGGCGCTGGAAGGAGTGGGAGAAAGAGAGTTAGGACGAGCGATATATGGCTGGATAGAGGTGTGTATGGGTGAGGGGAGGTAGAAAGGGGATGGTTGTGAAGGTGTGCGTATGCAATGTGGAAAGAGAAAAGACTCGAATGGCGATAACGGCACCATTATTGTTATTGTTAACTGTGTGTCGAGCATACAGTTGTACGCGCAGACCCTACTGTGCTTTAGCCATACATTGTATCCTTTATGTCCCTCTCGTCAACATCATAAATTTACGTTTTTCTCGATCTCAATGGTGAACCATGTTCTCACTATCGTGTCCCATCTTGATAATACTCTTAGTTTTACGTGGATCTCTAGTACTGGCTACGACGATTGTTGAAAAAATATTGTATTATCCATTCCAGTATCATTTCCCTTCTTGCGCACAATAATCCAATGCTGTGTAGTTTAGCCCTAAGCAAAATAAATTTCATCACACTCGGCACGGTTACATGAATATTCAAGCGTTTGGCATCCAATGTAAAATTTAAATTTTCTCGAGGATTAGCAAGCGTTTTCATGATTTGTTGAGCAGCAACTATGAATATTTCACAACACCAGCCCGCAAGTTTTTATTGGAAATGTCGATAGGTGCAGATTGCGTGGTGAGAAAACAAAAAAACTTAAATTACTTTTCACGAATCATCGTATAAAAACAACTAGCAGTAATCAATGAACAGATACCCGCAAAACCTTTCTTTACGTATCACCATGCAAAACAAATACATGTCCAGCACAATTTTTTTTTTCCCACCCTCGAATTCCTTGATATCAGAGTCAATCAACTCGACTCTGAATTGCAAAGCCTCTCGTTCCCCCACTCATGGGCGTACCTACAGAATCCTATACAGTCGATTTATTCGACTCGTCACGGCTTGAAACTATTTGGCCGAGCAGGTACACCCGCCCACACACACCCCAGCCACACGGCAACTTTGCAGTATCTATTATTGAATTACGTCCTCGCGAAGGGCACGTTTTCGCACGGGCCGGAGGATGGTCAGGGAGCTTCATATCTTTCCCCTTCCCTCCCTCCGGCATATCGATCCCTCTCCACCCCCTGCTGGTACACGCGGGGGATTTATACATCGGAGCGGAGTTCCGTATCTTTCCCCGCAATAACTCGGCCGCGGGTCTGGCATACCAAGCTCCAATTATCCTCCCGGAGGTACGAGCGGGGAAAAGAAAGGGACCGCGTGTATATTATATACGCGATCGAAGTAGCGCTATGCGGCAGAAATTTCGGTAATATCCCTTGGTTCCCCCGACAAGATGATGGTCATCGATGAAGTTTAGGTTTTCCGGCAATATTGCGCCAGACAACCTCTGGATCTCCGGAGCGCCGACAGCTTAGAATTTTCGAGGTATACATACCTGACTGAACTACGGCGGAGATTGCCGGGCGATTAGAGTTGTTTGCTGTACAGTTTGGGTATGCGCGCAAACCGAGCAACGTCTCGGACGCGTCGTCGCGGTTGACGTTGAGTTTCATCAACCTCACTGATTGCGGGATTCCTACTTTTTGCTCCCCCCCTCATGCAAAGAAACATTTCGCTCATCAAAACAACAATATACGTTTACTCAACGGAGAGAGGGGCACAATACCCTTATTTACATCACCATTGGCGTCCACCGTCGGCTCGTACACGCGCCCAGTTTGCACGGGATGAGTTTAGTGTCTCGCCCTGCAACGTATAGGCAAATGAAGTTACTCCCCGTAACTAATAGTATTTGCATGCGAAGCGGGCCGATCTCCTTTGAAGTCGTCGTCCCACGCCCCCGGGTGCACGTGTCCCTGACTTTTCTTATTGTCATTTTCTCCCGGACGCCGGACACTTTGGTCCCCGAGGCGCGGGTGCACTTTGTATGCAGTGCACCCCGACGGCCTGAAAAATGGATCCCTCCGTCGCGCGAAATGAGTTTTCCGGGGTGTGCCCGTTTGCGAAAGGGATACCTTGCCATTGTCGTGGCCAGCTCGTGCAAATAGTTGGAAAGAAAAAACTTTTAAAAAAAATTGTGAATTTCGAAAAAAAAGTAAGATCAATCGATGGTGCGTTTTTCCCTGTATAGCGTTGGAAAACGAAAAAGAAAAAAATAATTCGGTGTCACTTTGTCGCACTTGGCATACCTACTCACAAGCTTGATTCGACTTTAAGGAGTTCGACCCGCGCTCGAGGTAAAAGCAAACGCACGGGGAGACCGTAATGCCCCGGTCATTACGCGTATACACATTACACGAGCCGTAATGGCCCCACTCTCTCTCTCTCTCTCTTTCCCCGTCGATTTTTTATTTCACATCGGCACGCAGCTCATAAATTACGTCCGACTGAAAAATAGTAATTTCTCTCCCCCCTTAATCCGTACACACACCACCAAACTGTGTGCCCCTGACAATTGATGGCTGAATTAATTCAACGAGCAACTTTTCTCCCTGTGTATGTATACGCGATAGCCCCACCCATACGTATCCCCTCCAACGATAAACCACCCACGCGATTAACCAATAATGTACTAACATTTCTTCTGTCTCTCCGATTTCAGGATCACCGATCTCTCCTCTACTCACCGCCTATACTAACAACGCGACTCAACTACTAACCTACTAACCGCTAGCAAAGTTGATAAAACCGAGACAGGTGCAACATTATACCTATAACAGTTGTATGTATGAAAAGAAGACGCGGATCAAGGGTGAGGAAAAGGGTGGAGATAAGCCCGACGGCGATCATGCCAATGGTGGAAAATGCGCCGAACGAGCAGCACGGGCCTGAGACTGGACCTGACGGAGAACACCCCAGATAGCTCGCTCGGTGGCTCAGCGCGTCTGCCCAGTCTCGTGGTCGAGCATGCCAACGCCACCACCACCGGTCCACGTAACCACCTAGATCGGCATTATCAGCAGCAGTACGGGCCGGGGGAGCTTTTGAACAGCAAGCTGCCCAACGTGGTCGAGGGCTCGATGGACTATGGCAGCGGCGAGCGCAGGGCCTCGCGCTACCTCGCCGACTACGACCCCGCGGCTCTCAATGGCCCGAGCCCCCTCAAGTCCATCTACCACCGACACCAGGAGTCCGCCATGCTCAACAATTACGGGCTCGTCGAGAGCGGCGGTTACCTCGAACGGGCTTACCACCCGGTGGCCGCTCAGGCCTACGAGCCGGCCGAGGGCAACAACCATCACCACCAGCGCATCTACCCGGAGGAGGTGGGGGCTTCGAGGTACGGCAGACCCGAGAGGACCTACCAAGAGTCGGACCTCGACGCTCCGTACCAGGAGCAACCGGCCAACCCATCCACCCGGATGATCTCGTACGCGGTAGACCCGAGCCAGGATAGCACGAGGCGCTACTCCCGCGACCTCACCGACTACGAGTACGCCCGCTACGCCGAGGAGACCCTCAAACTCGAGCCGAAAAAGCCCTGCAGTAAAGTCACGTACGAGGTGGTGACGCCGGCCAGCACCGGCTACGAGTCCGGCGTCAAGACCAACAGCCGCGAGCCGGACTACGAGCTGGCGGCCTACGACAAGTACCACTCGGTCGGCAAGGCTTACGGCACCCTGCCCCGTTACACGGAGTCCTCCGGGGGACCGGCCACGGCCGTACCCGTGGATTACGAGCGCGACGAGTCGGTGGTGGCCGGCAATCACCATCCACGGGGCTACGAGACGATGGGCCGGCCGGCCAAGCAGTACGAGCTGACCACGTCGAGGAGTTACGAGCGAACGGGGAGATACGGGACGGCGGAGGGTGGCAACGGGAACCTCAAGACGTTGGCCGAGGGCTCGGGTGGTTACGGGCGGAAGGGCGCCGGGGAGGAGGGCACGGCGCCGGAGAAGATGAACGGCTACAGGAAGAACAACTTCGAGGCGTACGGGGTGTACGCCCAGGAGCCCGAGGACGACCACGGCTTCGCGCCGGATAAGGCCAAAAGCGCGGCTCCCCGGTACACGTACAAGGGGGTCGTGGTTAACGCGAGCGGCGAGTCGAGCGTCGTCAAGCAGAAGAGGGCCAAAGAGGCCGCACGGACGGATGGTGGGAATCCGTGGTGCAAGCCGACCATACTGCTCCTACTGCTCGTTCTCTTGGTCATTGTCTTTGTCTTTGTCGCCGGGATACTGCTCTACTTCAACTGTAAGTCGAATCTCTGACTTGGACTCATGCGTATAAGAGATACTTTTGGTTTTTCATATCTTTTGCATGTGGATGTCGTACTGTTTGTGTTTGTGTTTTTTTGCAAATAGTAGTTGTAGTAAAATTCAAATTTACAAATGATTACGTGTATGACAAACTAAATAATCCAAATAATGTAATTGTTGCACGTGACTATTGAAATTTCAAATATGTATAGTCATCCCACTGAATGATAACGAGGTGCAAAGTTGGACCTGTCAATGGCCACTGAAAATCATGACCAATAAAAGACGAAAACGTGAACTCGAGTGTAGCCCAACAGAGTGGCACCGTTAAATCCAAAGTTTCCCAAAAGGACATCTCAAATCCATTTACTGGGCGTGTGTAACAACTCTTCCGTCAAGCCCTACACGTACCACGGACATGAGGCAACGGTCCCTTAATAGCACTTGGAGATCGACGATGATTATTTACAACTGTCCCGCGAGTCAGTCTTTCTCGGGCATCCCAATCCTTGGTTATACGTGTATATACACACACACGATACAGTTTCCATCCCACAGTCAGTATGGGATATACGAGCGGCCAGACAATGCCGACACGTGCCGGCGATACGTTAACCGACGACACGGCCCCTCGCCCGTGGGGGTGCGAGACCCGCGCGCCAGTTTTATGTGTCGAATTTGACATGCCCGGCACGTAGGAAACTTCCCGCTGGTGATATTGTTCGGCTAGAATTACAATGCGTCGACTGCTCGTAAAGACCGAGAGGCGAAAGGATATCGGCAGGGTGTACGTATACGTGTGTGGCTGATAAAACGAGCAGGGGAGGGAGAGAGAAAATTTTACCAAGGAATCGACGTCCACTGAGTATATCCTGACTCGTCCTTCGGTGGATGCTTGTATTATTACTGTTGCACGCAAAGTTAATTGCCGAAACTATTTTTCCGACCCGGTGCAAATTTTCTCGACTAATACCTTTGCGCTCGACATTTTTCACCAAGGCTCAATCCGGTTTTGGAACAAAAACGCGAGAAGTCCTCGAGGCTGTAATGGAGGCCGAATCCTCTTACCGAGTGCAACTTTGCTGGGACACGGCTTGTTATAGGTACCAGCCGCTGTTAATTCCCTTTGGCTCTAATCGTCCCAAACAGTCCGGGTGGCCCCGAACAGCGCGTATGGAAAATAATCCACCCGTGTTCTCGGGCTTTGCCGGAAAAGTCGAAAGAGCGACGCTCCATTGGATCCGATTATTGCCGCGGCGTCCCCGTATTTTCCCTCGGCTTAGCCGCTCCGTGTGGAAATCAAACGGGCCAACGTGGCCCTTCTCTTCCCCCCCCCCCCCCGAAGCCTCCGTTGCATCCAAAAAAAAAAAAGGAGAGTGATGGAGAAAAAGGCAGACAACTCGGTTTATTTGCCCGAGGAGGGGGAGGAGTTTTCACCTGAACGAGCCGCAATCAGTCTCGGCATTGTCCTTTCCGATGTTGGTGCTTTTTTTCCCTCATGGGCAGGAGGAGTTGGTTCGCCGGACGGACTGAGCCGTTGTTCCGGATTTTCCGGGGAATTTTCGGGAATTCGATTTGGTAGCGCGCTGGCGGAGGACTCTTTCTGAGGGCCGCGATCCACCGTGTCGTCCTCGTGCGTGGACCCTCTTCTTTTTGGGGGGGATTTGAACCGTCAGCGTTTTTTTCCATTTGTTGGGAAACGCGTCGGACGAAATTGCAATAATTGGCAAACTGACGCGACGATTCCCATGCCCGTCCTAATGATGGTCGTGCCGATCGCTACATGGACCCCTGGGGGGTGGGGGAAATGAATTGCAAAGTCGATTTGACGCTGGAAACGCGACTTGAAATTTTCAGGAGGCCTCTGGTGAATTGGACGGGTGGAAGGTGGTAATCGAATGTTTCTGGGTATCGGGTCGTTTTTCCAGCTCTGGCGTCTCCACGCTCATGGTTGACGGAGGACATCCATTTGAGTGATAATGGTGTTGCATAGCATTTTTTTGAATTTATGCGGTATCGTGTTTTGAAGGGAAATCCATAAACACTTTTTAAGCCCATTGAATTAGCGACGGTGAAGAAGAAGCTCTATAATATACTTCCAAAGTCTGACGCGATGAAAGGGTGCATTGTTGTTTGATAATTGGCGAGCAGCACCCTTTTGTCCGAGTCTTTATTCATTTTCATTCATTACCCTTTCCATGAATTCGTAAGCTCATCGTTGAGGTACAGTATATACATCTCCAAGCCTCTTATTTTCATTGAATAATAAATACACCGCCAAGTGATGGAAAGCCTAGCAAAGAATAACTTGGAAAATAAATTGCGACGAACCTCTATCGTTCGGTCAACTGGGGTATTTAGCTCTTGGAACAAACTTACTTTGCTCAGCAAAAAGTCCCCGTAAAGGGACCAGAGATCACAGAGGGCTGGAAAGCACGGCTGGTTAAAAGTGAATTTTGACGCTGCCCAGCGACGGTCACTCCCCTTTGAGTGAGAGTCAATTACGAGGCTTTTTATCGTGCTCCCTTGGTTTACCCCATCCTTGGCTAATAGCTGCTCTCAGCCAGGTAAACTCGGCTTGTAATTCACCTACGCACGAATATCAACCCCACCCTCGCTCGTTTACCTTCTCGCTTTTTTTTTTCCGTGTGATTAAAGCAATTTCATAGAGAAAATCCTCACCTCCGATCTGGTATCAGTCCCAGTCAGTAAGTGTGCAATGTTTTCCTCCCTTCGAGTTGCCTGCTCTCATTTTCCCCTTCCCATCTTAATGCAAGATAATACTCCTAAAACCATCGTCGTCGTCGACACAGCATCAGCTCCGCTGCCTTGCAATTTCAAGTAGTTAAGGAACGTTTACGGCAGCCGACAAATTGCAGAGCACCTTCGCCCCGCCGCGACAGGCTTAGCTTTCCCTCCTGCGCCTCGAGACCCCCCCCCCCCGTTACGAGTACACATGGGTATATGTACATATATACCTCGGAGCCGGCGGCGCGCTCTGCTCGCAATTCAGTCATTACCTGGAGATTCAATTTCACCTAGGCTGCGTACGTGGCGCGATGGTTTACGCAGCCGCTTGGAAGGGAAGTGCCGGGCTATCTCTCCCCCTTTTTTTGTTTCGCCTAACTCTTTATACTTGTTTTGCACCAACAGTATAGTTATATGTACGAGTAAAATCAGGAAATAATGATCAGATCAAATTTAGACCTAAGATTGGTAAATGAACAATAATATGATAAGGATCGAGCAATCCGAGAGCCTTAATGGCCCACTGAAACGGGAGAAAGGTGAAATCGCGAGGCACCGCTAACGACTGTAACAACGCTTTGTGCCACAACAGTACCCCTCCCCCGGCTTTTTGTTCCTTACCTCTCGGAAAGATATAGCGTGTACAATTTCTCTGGCTCTGGATCCTCCGAGCTGCGAGGGAGGGGGGGGAGTCCTTGTTAGCGATTGTTCCCGACCGAGTTATCGGTTCGAGTTTCCGCTCGTGGAAAAGAGAGGCTTTCCTTCGCGGCTCGTTTCAGGTGTCTCGGGAGATGCCGAGGGTTGCATTTTTCGGTGGAAACAAAAACGACGGTGCATCCATTCTCGTTAGAAAGTATACGCGTAGGATGAAAAAAACTTGCATCTCGTGAGAGCTTGGACAATCCATCACGAGATTCCTATTAATTTGTCAACTATTCGTAAAATCCAGTCCACGAACTCGAGGGTTGAAAAACGCAGCTTCGCGCACTCGCGAAAAGGCACCAGTCCCCCGGAATTCAAGAGGGGAGGGGCGAGGAAGATCCAGGCACGTGCGTCGCGCGTAAAATGAAAGATCCCTCCAGACGCACCTACATGCCACACGTACACACCGCAACAGATGCACAAGAAACAGATGAAGAAGAAGAAGAAGAAGAAGAAGCTTACGCGCGCATATTCTCCCGGTGGAGCGGGAAGCCGAGCTTCCAGTATGTGAGGCACGTGTTCGCGTCTGCCTCCGTGGGAGCACGAGTTTCTCCATTTCATCCTCATTCTCGGAAATATGTAGTCCGGGGTGGAAGGCGAGCTTCAGTCAGGAGGAACGCGAAGGAGAGCCAAGACGTTCGTGCGCGTCAGACAAATGCACGCGGCGAGGGGCGCGGCTGTCTGGATTATAAGGACACACCTCACACGGTTCACATTGGGGCTTGGCTATGCGCTGCTTCCTCTCACTCGCCTCGTTTTACATCGAGGATCGATTAATTTTATACTGTCCCTGTGATATTCATCGCATATATACCTACTCGTTAAAACTGTGTGTTGTTTTATACATTCAGCGTATCCTCACTTGTGCATGCAAACTTATCTTCGTATCAGCCAACCGGAAGGGGAGAAATATACGACGGGCGTGTTTATGCGAGCGATTGGAATATCATCGTTCGTCTCACTCTCCCTCTCTCCTGGGCACGGGTTGCAAATAAATTATACCCTCCCGGGTGGTTCGCTGTGGAGATATGAGTGAGGAGCCGTGCGAGGGCTCGCGTGCTTCAAGTATAAAGATCGTTACAATTACATATTTGCCTTTCGTTTTGCTTGATTAGACGTTCATGCAAGGATGAGCCTTTTTCGAGATTGTTTGCCCTCCGATGTGATAGTTACCTCGTACAACGTGCTTATTATATCTAAATGGGTGCCATGTGATTTTTTACGGTAGGTTTTATCATTCTAGTGTATGAATCGGATTCAGGTACGTTTAACGGGTTATTGTGGCGTTTTTAACGTCGAATACATGAATTTCAGGCTCGTCTGACCGAATACTGATTTTTACTACTGAATGGCATATTTATCGGTATGATGGAGTTTACATAGACTCTTGTAACGTGTAAGATAATTTGGTGTGGCTGACCAAATACTGATCAATACTACTCAAGATACGTACTACTGCCAATGTAAACTTTTGATGACGGCTGACGAGATACTGATCCTCACTACTGAGTTTAGGTTTGCTGTGTTCACTTTCTATCAACTATGTAACGCAAAAAATGTTATTGCGTTAATGAAAATATATTAAATCAAGTTATACATGTGTTTATTAAAGTGCAACATCTCAAGTGGGATGCAAAATTTTTCATCAACAAGTGGAAAATACATGACTCATTTAGGTATAATAAAATCAATCAAGCATTTTTTTTTACTCACACTCCTATAGGTGCAGGAAAAGAGGTGATAATCCGAGCGACTCCACAGGTGGCAAAAGTAAAGATCGGCCACACGTCGGACCATCCGTCGCCTCCGTTGCAATTAGAAGTACGGTAGCTCCGCTGTCGCTAGAATCTCTCCTCTTTCACGGCTTCTTCGGCTCGACAAGTCGAATTACGTGCGACTTAATGGAATTTTGTAGTGGCTGTGCGCCTCCACCTCTGACCTGTGTACCAGATGTGTCAGCACCTGTTGTATGATGGAAAAAAAAAAGATATGGGAAAAATAAATATTGAATCGCACTGAATGATTGATACTTGTGTCGCTGATCAAATAAACAAGGATGACTGGTTAAGTTTTTGTTTTTCCACCTTCGAGAACGCGTCATTCGACCCACGTTGCGTAGACTGATGAGTTTGGGAAATAGACGATTCGGTCGGGGGCACTGTAGATGCCTCAGGTTCACCACTGTTGGTATGAGCACGCATGGATGCGCGAGAGTGAGTGTACCTAATGGTATATATGCAAATTTGCTTTTCACGCATTATCACGAGGGGTTCCGCTTGTCAATCAATCAGCCTTGGGGCTAATGGAGCTACTGCGTGTATATACAATTGTTTATGAAGATTTTTGTAAAGCTGCTTGAATTTCAAACAAACGTGAGATAGAGAATTAAAATTACAAGTATTTAGGTATTGGGATAGAAAAAATACGAGTTCTTTGGCAGAATACAGTTCAAGAAACGTCAGTGTCGTGAAAAACTTGCAGCTCATATTGTTGAGCGTAAAATTTTTTTCCTCCAACTGAAGAACAGACAAAACCAATCAGCACAAGTGTGCATAAAACCGGGGCGTGTCAGAGAGGACGAGGACTAAAAATTTCCATATAACTCAGTGACGTCTGCTCGGCACATGTGTGCGCACAGGCGCATATAACTCTTGGGATAAAATCTGGACTGGGTAGGGGAGGGGGTGGGGGCAAGAAGAGCCGTTACAGGAGAAACGTGATCGCGAATCTCGGGGTAGAAAAGTTTCCTCATTTTTCACAGACCCGGATAGTCCAAAGTTTCTCTCACCCACCGCGAGCTCGTACCAGCTCCATTGAAATATAGAGAAAATCAATCGCTCGCCCAGGAACAATACGCGGCTGCCGCTCTCTGCTCTTCCTATACTCCCCCCCCCCTCCACAACTGCATTTTCGCACCCATACACACTCACGAGCGTCAGCTTTCTAGCTCCTTTTGGTTTTTTTATTTCTACCCCCAACCCCCTGCCCCTTTTTCTCTGTTCGGACTTTTTGTTCGGCTCGTTTCTCCTTTCCTGACTGCTTATCGTGACTGGTATATCTTCCGACTTGTTCGAGCTTGTAAAAATTTGGAGCTTTCTGCAACTTGTTTTATGCTCCTATGGCAGGTCTGTTGAGTTTAGCAGTATTTGCTACGTATCGTTTCCCACGAGAATGCAAATCAAGCCAAAGTGGACCCGTCGTACGAATAAAAATGTCCAATGCGATCCGGCATTTCTGCAGCGGCTCGTTGTTTCCGTACATCAAGACATGCGATAAGTAGCTCAAGAGCCCCGTACACTACTCCTCACCCGTTTAATTACGAAGGCAAAGCTGTTCGCGTGGTACAATTTGTATGATTAGTTGCCCCTCAACGCCCAACTGGCTCTCTGATAATGAGAAACGCGAATAAGTAGTGCGTGTCAGAGTATGGTTAGACACCCGTCCAACGAGTACAAAGACGGATAAATCAAGTTTTTCGCCTCTTCAGATATTTGTCAGCCGAAAAACAAAATCATTGTGTTTACCCCGTCGCTTGTTGTACGTATAGACTGTGCGTGTTATACGCACTCGTGCGATACGAGTATCTCTCTCTCTCTCTCTCTTTTTCTCTGGGATTCCATCCGATTTCGTTCATTGGGAAACTTCTAATTATTTTCCGACGCGCCCGTGCCTCCTTTCTTCTCGCTAATGGATTCCGAGGGACGGATAATTAAAAGTTGGTCCATGTACATGTCGCACGTGTTGTCTTTCTCACGTGTATAGGTCGCGTCACGTCGCGCGTGTATGAATGTACTCGCGTAAATCCGCCCACACGCACACGTGGGTATTACCATTGAAAAGTTCGTTTGGTTGTGTTCACCCTCGTTCCCGATCCCTCTCGGTTCATGCGTTTTTTTAAAAGCCAATTCTGAATGAGACATTTCGTGTCACGTGTCAGCGCTCGCGTACATATTGACGTGAGGGACCCCCCCGAGAATCACCGTTCTATTACCATTATGGTTCCAGCGTTTTTTTTTTTTTTTTTTTTTTCGTAAAATTGTTGAATTGAAATATGATAATATATACGTGTGAACGACTATCTTGATTGAGAATCGGACGATTCAAATGGCCTCGTGTAGAAGCAACACTCGATGGTCGGGCACCAAAAGAAAATTTACGTTCATGCTCGTATAACCATGTGTATGGATATGCTGATTTTTACGTCTCCGCGTCACAGGACGTAAAGTCAGCAGGAGAAAAGCCAAATTAAGGTCACGCTCCAGCCCCACGCGCAGACACAGCTCAGCAATATAATGGAGAAAATTAACGTGTCGCAACGCCGCGGCTCGAGACGACGATGACGACTTTTAATTACGTCGTTAACTCGCTCGCCACTCCGCTGCCCCATATTTTTCGAGTCCAACTCCTTCTCCCCTTCGTTATTATCATCATTACTATTTTTTTACTCGTACGCTTTCACGTATGCATGTGGTTGCAACTTTTTTTTTTTTTTTTTTCAACCCAAAAAGGGAGAGCAAGTTACGCTGGAGTTTGTAAACTAGTCGGTACGCCCGATATATGTATACACAAAGAGTAAGTTTCACAACACAGTATATTATAACTAAGGTACTCCATACTGAATGTTTGTGCACCCAAAAATGCATACACCCAGACAAACTAATAATCCACGCTCGTTTTATTTGTTCCAGACATGACCTACAAGCCACGTCATCCCGTTATCGAGGGTAAGTACCACACCCCATCACCTTTCTCGTCGATAATCCGCGAAATGGATGGCTACGTTTATGTGGACGCCGCTGGCTTTGTGCGACGCGTCGAGAAATAGGAGGGAGAAAGCGCGGCGTGAAATTCGGGGATAATTATCGTTTCCAGGGACCGTATCCAAAATCCGTCGGATGAAGCTACGGGACCGCGAATAATAACTTTGGGACCGAACGGGCAGAGAGGGTGGTGGGGTCACGCGCAAGTTTCGTCAAAAGCCTTTGGGGTGAGCGGCATAACTCAATCAAATCGAACTCCCGTCAGGGTCTCGGGGTGCGAGTAGTTTTGGGGTGGGTGGGTTGTATAGGAAGATAGTCGCATCCACCGGATCGAGTCGCTCGAAAAATCATAGATATAACTGGAATCGTTTCAGTTATCGCACATGGGCCGGCTGGTTTGAATTATTTTTAGGGGTGACGCGTCAAACAACATTTCACCCAATCATACATTGCAATGAACCGAAAATTAAATTGTTCACTAGCTATCGTAAGGTTTTAATTCATAAGATTTCCTCAAACTTCTTAGCAGCAACATTTCAATAGATAAACCTTTGCACGCATGAAAATTGTATCACTTGGATTATGAGCTAAAGAGATAACAGGTTCCTGTATCATCGCATTAGGACACACTAAAAATACATAGCTCATATAATAATAATAATAATAAATGTATTAAAAGAAGTCAGCTGATGATTATTTTGGCTGAGACCCCCCTGATAAGCAGTAGTCCGGTTCAACAACCCTCGCCCCATCAAAAGGCTCGCGTCGTTCGTTACATGCGCCCATTCGCTCCCCTTGCCCCGAGCGCAAACACACACGCTCCAAGTGGTAGAAATAGTGCATGCAAGCGATATCGTCAAAAGCAGAGGGAGAAGGGGGAAGCCCAGCACTATCCCCTGCGTACACAGTGTCTGGCCGCCGTTGTTTGGCTAACCCCATTCGCGAGGCCAATAATTAACAAAGCACCGACAGCGACTCTGCCCCGCTCGCGTTAAACCGACGACATTCGAACATGATGTATGCCATTCATCGGCTCCCCCGTTCTCTTGATCCTCTCCCGCACCTTTAATCATTATATTGGAGCCACGGGCTGTTTCGAGAGAGAAAAAGGGGGGCAAAGAGACAGAAAGATAATGGAGCCGTGTTGTTCCGGGAAGATGTTGGTGGTGTTTTTTTTTTCCTCGTACAGAGATTGCCTTGGCCGTTTAATTAAATAAAGTGTTAAGTGTTACAACAACAACTTCGTGCTGCGTTTGGCCCCTCCTTTCCGCGTTTTCGGTAAATGTAATTAGATGCGCATAGGAGATGAGACTACTCGCTTCGGCGTGAACGGAGATAGCGCCGAGGACCTTTAATTAGTGAACTTCTTTCCTCCCCCACTTTTTTCTCTCCCTCTATCTATCTGGCGGTGTTTTTGAGCGATTTTCATAAGCTCTTGGCAAAATAAACTTGCTTCAACTAACTTTCCGAGGTGAAATTTTTTTTTTTTTTTTTTTTGTAAAGCCTCCCCTCGTTTTCACTCCATGGTTAAGCGTACATTTTCTCAACCCAAGCGATCTTTCAATTAAAAACAGCTCATCCGATACGAAACAGT
The DNA here is from genome assembly GCF_000648655.2 of Copidosoma floridanum. The sequence continues at coordinate 415,461 of NW_019379475.1, forward strand.
TGCGTACACGTCACTTTACTTTTTGGGTCGTGCATCGAGTAAAAGATACGAATCGGTGTTGCTGGGACCTGTGACGAGTTCAAGGGTAGTTTGGTACGTTTTATTTACCAAAGAGACGTAATTTTTCCGTAAATCCAATCCCACCGAGTATCTGAATATATTTACCCATACATTATAAAAATCGCAAATTAAAAAATGTAAAATAAGCATTATCCGCACAGTCGTGCCAACAGTGTACGCAGACCGACAATATTTTCGCAAGCGAGGGTGAAGCGGCTTCTCTCTGCTTACTATCGATCACCAACAAATTTGTCCGAGCGCCGGTTCCGTTTTTTTCATCCTTCCCCCCCCCCCCACCTCTGACGAGAAAAGAACAACCATAGAGATCCCATAGAGACGCGGGGTAAAAAAGATGCGCGCGCGAGGGAGAGCGCCCGGGTGGAAACTCTCTCGCGGAGGGATCGAATATTTATGAGCGGAAAAATAAATTCGGTCTACATCGGGAGGTGGGTGGCCGGACGGACGGGCGCGCCGCTGGTTTCCTGCGTGGTTCCCTTCCTCCAGCCCCGTTACACCTATACGTACGCGTGTGAAAGGGCTGGCGTGAAATATGCCCGGGCACATGGGTCAATTCTCGCTTACAGCCACGCCTTGGCTCTTTTTCTCCCGAACGGGTATGTTCCGGAGGGAGGGGGGGGGCCACTTTTATCCTCGGTATTGCCCTTTTGCGCGCGCTATTTTTTTTTTTTTTTACATGCGATCTGCATCGAAAATAAAAGCCAATCCAGTGGGGCTTAGCCCCCAGACGGTTCGCGGTTTTTCAGCCGAGCTTCTTTCCCTTCTGGGGTAGTTCTCGCGTTTGGGACTATTAACACTGTGGCTCGAAAGTCCGACGTGAATTTGAAGGAGCTTCACACTTTGAAAAATAAATAAATTCACCGTCCACTCAGAGAGCGATATAATATTTTCGAGCGGAGGTGGGGGCGAATGAAAAAATTTCCAAGTAAAATTACAAAGTAACTTTGCGGTGAATCAAGCCAAGATGGAGTTTAGGGGTTGGGGGCGAGGAAAACAAAATTTAATCACGCAATTTTTCATCCAGCCAAGATTAGCCAAAGTTATCCGTCTGGATGATGGAGGTGCATCGGAGGCGATTAACCCCGGGTGGCTGGAGCTTTTAGAAACTTTTGGAACTTTCTTCGGAAAAATGTCAACGACGACAACACAAAACAAACTGCAACTTGCCGGGGAATTTTCAAACTACGCGACACTACCCCCGTGTAATAATTTGTTGCAGACGAAGCATCTCGCATGTGAATTTTTTATTCGACTTCAGGACAATTTAAATTGAATTTATCGAAGTAACTATTATTTTTTCAAACAACAAAATAACCAATTCATCCAAAGTCGTTTCAAGATCTGAACCTTCGTCTACTTCATATAACCCTGCAAAAAATAGCCCATTGTCGATCACAAACAATCAAATCTAATCAAATTAAGTGTATGTTTTGACATTTCGATGTAATAGTATAGGTTCTAAATTAAAAGAAAAAAAAGTAAAATCCATTAGACACCTGACAGCTCGCTAATCGTCAATTTTATCGGACAACGCACAGGACACCCGATCAACAAGCTGCAACAGTGTTTTTGACGAAATCCAGATGGTTGAACGGGAGAAAAAAAAAGGTTTTAAACACTACCAAAATATTCCTCAGCGGAAGCAGGGAGGAAAGTTGGTGGTACGCAGCAGCGGTCGTTATAAATTGGCTCGTAGCATCAGCTCCTCTCTCTTTCCCCGTAGGTGCATGCCGCGAAGCTAAAAGCGACGAAAAAAAAAACAGAGCACCACGATATAGGTTTAACAAAGTTTGGAAATATAAAAGCACGGGGGTAGGGATGGGAAGAGTTGACGTCCGGCAGGGCGAAAGAGAGACGATGGTGGGAAAAAAGGGAATGCGGGAGAGGGGGGAAAGGAGGGTTGGAGCAGAAAAAAGGAGAGTTGCTTCCCTCTGCATAAAAGCTTTTGAAATTCCTCGTGTCCTTGAAGTTCGAATTTACTAGCTCGGTCACGTCGAGGGGCCGCAAGGATTAACGGCCTCTCGCGGTGGGAGAACCACGCGCTTTTCACGGCACACCCAGCGGGGGAAGAGGAAAAAAAAAAATCAAGCGGTGCCGTTTAATTTATGATTTTTCGTTTCGTTTGGTTTTTCGCGAGCTGCGCCTATTCGAGGGGAAGAACAGAGAAATGTTGGAGCGAGAAGAATGGAAGAACAGGTACATACAAAAGTGCTGGGAACGAGCTTCGAAAGAAAAGTTTGTTTTTTTTTTGTTTTTTTTTAATCGCCATTCCGTACGCGTAGGCGAGTGTGGGCTCAAGTTTTCTGAAAGAACATTTCGCGGAAGTCAATGGTGCATTAGATCTTTTGTTCGAGTAGTACTGATTGGACAATGGAATAAATCTTGGCAAAAAAGGGATTCTAACTCGCTTTTTTACAGCGCCAGCTGCAAGCACAATAAAATTTGTACTCGTTTTATACTATAATCATTGCTTTGTTCTTACAAATTATTACTTGCTTCATACAAATGATCAATTACATACATAGTACGACTTAGGTTCGACTGTCCCCAAATCAGCTGCAAACGATTTTCCATTTATTATTGATGTTTGCATGAAAATGTTTTATAAATATTTTTTTTAACAAGTTAATATTTCAAATCGATTAAAATAAAAGAAAAAATCGATGGTGGCCCTGAATTGACATCTTTTGGCATTACTGGTTGTTAGTTGCTGGCATCACCTACCCACCCTTTAACAGAAAAGAAAAGAACAAGTATAAACACGAGCATACACTATATCTTTCACATCTTTTTCATGCGAGCCCATCTGTTTCTCTCTCCCTTTTCCCATCAGTTATGCTCATCTTTTTCCACGCGTTCACGCACAAATGCGCTCCAGATCCTCCCGTCCTCTATACTATCGCGGAACATTCGTTTCCGCTCGAGTATCTCCGGCTTTCTCCGTCCTCAAGCGCTGATGTGTAACCTTTTAACAAAGAGCTCACGGTATAGACGTGTGCGCATATAACTACGGGGGTTAAGTTCGAGGGTATATACTTAAGCTTACCCTGGAGCCGTCATTGTATAAATCGTGCTTTTTGTTGAATCCTTAAAGAAATAAATTACGAATCCTTCATTGTTCATAGGGAAAGGCCGTGCTAATTAGCCGACGATATCTCGACAAAGTTACCGCGAAACCCATTATTCCTCAAAGAACGCTCTCTGATTGGGCCCTTCCAGCCACGCCGAGTTACATAATACACCGACATCGGTCTCCTTAAGCAACAAGTGCGCCGTAATTGTTTCGCGCTCTCGAGATTTTTTCTCGCACTGTGAGATTACCGGATTGAAAAAAAAAAAAAAAAGAAAAAAAAACGTGTAAGCTTTTAATTAAATATCCCTCCATGTCGGACTTGCAGTCCGAGCCAAGAGAAACAGAGGAGGAAAACAACGAGAACGACAGAGAGAGGGATGGAGAAAAAGGAGCCAGAATTATGAGAATAAAGTGGATTTTCGAGAAATAATACAGAGAACGAGAAAAAAAAGGTGCGCGAGACGGAAATACATTTATACATGTGCCCCGTATACGTGCCCGCACGAGAGTAAGGGGATATGTGTGTGGGGGGGGGGAGAAAAAATGAGAAAAAGTAGTCGCGAAGCACCTTGGAGATATAAAAGAAACGAGTGAGCCGGGGTGGCGGAAGGGGGGAGGGGGAGGAAGCTCGACAGAAAGCTGTGCGCTAGCTTTTAAATTTATGGAACGACGTACGTGGACTTCTTTTTAGATGGAAAATATATAAGAAACAGAGAAGCCGGGGTGGCAAGGAGGGGGGGGGGTTAAAGACTCCGTGCGGAGGAGGAGGAAGAGAAACGAGAGCCAGACTTTGTATTGGGAAGAATAGCAGCAGCAGCAGCGTTTCTAATCCCTTCATTAAAACATGTACTGTGTCGTCCGAGGGGGTGGAGAAAAAGGAGTGGGGGGATGAAAAAAGCTCGCCCTTACCGTTTCTCTATGTGTATACGATACAACTGTTGTACGGTGGAGGGCACTGAGTGGGAGACTTAGTTTACGCTGTGGACTGTGTGCGAGGCTTGCGTTAAATCAATTAGAAAGGCTTCCGTGGCTCAAGGCAATCGCTATCCACTGTCTTGCTGGAGCGAAAAATGATTTAACGTAGAGTGAGTTTAACAAGTTATAAAAAATAAATTCATAATGTAATCATAACCTTGATACATCTATTGTAGTATTTTGATGTTGAATCAAAGTGTATCAATGAAAATGTTATGAAGATCAAGAGAAAGAAAAACAGAATATCTGTTGAAACTTTTAATCAAATACTTTACAACAGCTTTATTTTCTCTAACTATATACATCACCACTTTTTGTTGAAGAAACATCATTAATGAAGAGGAAAAAGAATGTATTACATTTTTAGAAAAGAACCATACTTTATGGTGAGTTTTTAAAAATTGTTGAAATAAATTTGCAAAAAACGTGACCGTTATTCATTGTATACTATGGTTTCGTAACTCGACACTCGATTCCGAGGAAGGACAAAAAAAAGGCACTGTCCACCTGTTACCGGTGAAATCGAAGATAACAAAGCACATGGGACAAAAAAAAATGTGCGCACCATCACGACAAATACTCCCGGTCCTCGTGGAACGAAATTGAGTGAGTTCGCGCTCGAAACGCGATCGAAATAACGTTTGTCGAGGCTCCCTTTATAACTCCCCAACACAGTACAGCGCTCGCATACGACGACTGATACACACAACATTATTCCGTCTCCTCAGCGCGGAAGGTATAATTTTATTTTCACTCCAATTCTAAGGGTGCGTAACATTTTACGTGTACGTACATCCGGCTCCTTTCAATATTTTTACCATCGATGCAGAAACGCAAAAGAAAAAAAATAAAGGGGGAGAGAAAGAAAACGAGATAAAGGGTGAGGGGGAAATTATTGGAAATCTCTTCTGGTTAGAGGAAAAATTTTATTTGAATATTTCCGCTCGACAATACGTTTTGCGCTCGATCCGGTTATGATACGACGTGCACAAAATTTTTCCCGGCTCCGTACATTGCCCCTCCATCCAAGCTCGCGATTATGTAGACGGAAAATCTCCCTTTCACTCCTCCCCTCTCCTTTTCAATACACTTCAGGATTGGATTCGCTCCCAACGTGAATCGCTCTTGGATGTTTGTTTAACGAGAACCGAGAGGTTACTTTACCCGATGGAAAATAATTTCGTAAAAATCGATCCCCTCATCCATATTCAGTTAGTGCGTACACAATAATACTCATAAACTCCAATCTTACAGAATTTCGATAATTACAGCTGGGAATAAAAAACCACCCCCCGCATCGATTTAATCCATTTTTTTCAGCTTGCCATTCATATTGATCCTCGTTGAAATTCTCACGGTGCATGAGCCCAAAAAACAAATGTACGCCAAATATGGGCCGCAACTATTTCTCCAAAAGCTCCGAAAAGCCCTTCTCCTTTTACCCTATATCCCCGTCGCCGTAAATCACGAGTGTCTCCCAATTTGACATATCCCAGCGTGTGTGTAACACGTCTTTTTTCCTCTTTTCACGCGTGCAAAACCCCAAGGTGTCGGGGATTCGCCTCACGTCGTCGATCAGAGTCATCATTCGTGATCCCCGACACCTTCTTCGACAATGCCCGTAAAAAGGGAAAAGCCATCGAATGGAATAAAGGCCCCTCGTGACTTGGACGTGATGACGAATTTACGATTCCGCCACCAGTTCCACGACAGCGGCGTCACTTTTCCCCGCTAATGGTATTCCGGCTCTTTCTTTTAGGACCCACACCTGTTTTTTTTTTGTTTTCCGCCAGTGTAGATCCGTTTGTGATGTACTTTTGCCAAAACACCCTTATCGAGTGCCAAAGTAACAAATCATGAGGTGATTGGGGAGGACTGCGAAAAAATACTTCATTAGAGCTGGTGGGCTTCCAGTGACGTTATACATGATGCCGACCTCGTTGATTGTTCCTACGTATGGTTCATGTAAGCTTGAAGAAAGGCACGAGTATGACCGTAATTGTTGGTCGAGAAAGAAAATGGTGGATTAAAATTTCATCGAGTCCAGAACAACCCCTGATGGACTGAGCAAAACTCGCGTTATTCCAGCCCGTCGACCGCGTGTCGCAAGAGGCAGTTGAGCTACCCCTGTACCAGTTAAACTCTCGCGGTCACGAGGCTGTGACTGAAACACGATTCCCTCGGGCTCGGTCGTCGGTGAGATTTACGAACACCCGGACTCGATGCATCGCTCCGGGGCCTCCACTGCCGCAGAGCTGTCCCTCTCCCGTGCACCATCGTATTCTTTGCGTCTCGAGCGGCCAACTCCCACCTCTAGCGCCTTCCATTATCTCTGGAGCCCTTCTTATCGGTATTTGTATCTATACGCACTACTTTTCTTTCGCTTGATTTTCATCCCCGCGGTATTTCATAGCTGTCGATGGTGCCGAGGGAATTTTTATGATTGCCGCGCCAGCCGCCGAGAAATCGAGTGATTTAACGAGTAATGGTGTCTTTATCGGTTTTCCCTCCCACGGATATTTATTGAAGCGTTACCTCAACTGAATAAAGAAGCGAAGGGTGTTTGTTAATGGCGTTGATCTTTTTATATTATTTTCAGTTTTATAGGTATAGCTCGTGAAAAAACAAATTAATCGCATTAAAAAGCGCGAAACGCGTCTTTCGGCCCTACTTTCGCTCGTCCAACGTCGCGCTTGGTAATCTTTCTCTTAATCCACTCGTATATATACCCGCGGCAAAAGGACGATTTTTTCCCACGCCAAGAACTTTTTCCATCCGGTCGGCGACGAGCGTCAGATGCTCTCCTTGACGGCAAAAGCGACGAGCGTTGGTAAGGGAAGGAAAAAAAAAAAGGAAGACGGATCCACGATGATTCATCGCTAAAACTTTCGAGATTTGCGCGCGATAAACTATTCAATTACAAAGTTTCGCTCCCCGCGGAGAGGGGGATCTCCGCGCTTTTTTTCCCCCTAGCGAGCTTTCGCAGGGACATTCAAAGCAGCTTATTCTCTTCAACTCTTCTCCTTCCTTATTTTTTAAGCTGGGATGAAAAAAAAAAAAAAAAAACTTCGACTTGAGTGAGTGAGGGGGGTGGAAAAAGGCCGCAAGGCGAAAGAATAAGCGCGCGCGTGGGGGCAAAGTAATTAAACGGCACGACAAAGACAAATGGCAACGATCTTAATTAAGTTTTCGCGACAGGACGAAAAGAAGGAGTCCCGGAGACTGGAGGGGAAAATTAGAGACTGCAAAGTTTTTTTTCGCGTCATCCCGGGCCGCTCTCCAAAAGTCCGCTCGTTGGGCTTCAAAAGGACGCCCTCCTTAGCGAGCACACGGACGGACGAGATTGTTGTTTCGAGAGACGGATGTATACATTTACGGGAGAGTAGCTCGAGTGGGAAGGACGCCAAGCGTCATTCGAGAATTATTAACACTTGTGCTCGAGCTGAGAGGCGACTTTCTTTTGGAAGATTAATTCCACCCCGTGAATGGTTGTCCATTGTTATTACGGACGCTTGGTGGGAAAACTTTTCAGTGGAGGATGTCAATATTGCGTCAGACGCGGATTAAATGAGCACCTTTTTTTTCCTAGGTCCCGCGGTAATAGGATCGAAAACCACGACAATCAAAGTTTCACTGGGAACCTTACGGGCAAATTGTGCCGCGAGTACACCTAAGCTGATTATTATTTATGCAGCAACCAGCTTTACTTTCCTCGTAATTGACTTGGCGATCTGTTCTAGTTTCGCAACAAATTAGCGCTCCACAAAGTTTTGTCGCCGTTGCTTACAGGCTCGTACAAGTTGTACGTGATCTCATTACTCGTTCCTTTCATTACTTGCAAAATGGGTTCTTCGCTGGTTCAATAGAATTTCCACTAATCTCATTTAATACCAAACTAGGCCCAGAAAAAATTCTCAAATTCAACCCTTACGTAATGTGTACTCGGACGAAGATCGAAATGGCATGGAAATGCAACACAAAGGTCCAGTGTGTTTTGAAAGGAACTAGGGTACACGCGTAGATTGGAGTGCTCTTTTTCGGATTGTTTTCTACCATCAAAAAGACTTTACTTTTGGAGTTCGACGGGTACATGCAATTTTAAATATAAAAAAAGATTGAGACTTGGCTACAATACAATTTTGCAATACTACTAATGTACACAAATTACAGCTCGGCGAAAGCTTGCACTTGAGTGCAAAAGCGTGGGCATGGTTGTTTACGATTGTTTTTATGACGCACCGCGGGGCAAAGAGGAGAAAAAAACCACGGCTGTATACTGTAGCCACCTTTATCCAGCTCGTCCCTCTCCATCCGTTTTTTTTGTTCACGAGCTCCGCGCAATAGGCCGCAGTTCGTCAGCGAAAACGCTCTTTTATTTTCTTCCGCCCCCACCGAGGCTATTACGGGTCACGCTCGATCGCCCTGATGCGCCACTGACCCGCGCTCTTCTCTTTCCGTTCGCTTCTCCCTTCCAACGCTGTTTGTCTTGCTCGAATGACTTTCTCTCTTTGTGCGTGTACGCTGTTTTCTCCCTTTGTTTTGCATTTCGCGCAATTTCTGAAAAAAAAAAAATCGTTGCAGAGGGCTACAGATCTGTTTTACTAAAATAGAGATGCGTATATTGAATTGACGAAGGTCGATCTGGTGACTGGATCAAGAACTTTAAGTATATACTTCAGTTTATTACAGGGTTTAGTTTCGTTCCGTAGGGCAAAAAAAAAAAAAAAAAAAACATCGAAATTCTTCTGAAACCGGAGGCTCGCACCAACTCTTTGTAACATTCCAGCATTCCAGTTTCATCAAATTCAACAATGCCAAATCCAAGTGCGCGCCTTTCCCAAACAAACGAACAAACAAACTCTCAGTTTCCCCGTCACGTGAAATTTGAGTAGCGAAGCCTCGTAAAATCAGCGAGATGGCATCACAGTGCCCGAAAATGCCTCGTGTATGTGAGCGACGGTGACGCTGCCAGGGGTAATGGCCGAGGCACAAAGAGCGGCGCACGCGTGCCCAGTCCGGTTAGTTTTCCACGGAGGCTGATTTACGGGGACCGTTAGGTTTTTACGCACGATCGGCACGTTTTGTCCATTGTCCATTTCTTTCTTCCTTTTTTTTTCTCCTCACCCATGCGCATTTCTGGTTTTAGACCCTCCTCTTTTTACTCGCCCCTGTTGTTCTTTTCCCATTCCCATCCTTTGTTCACTCCCCCGCGGGAAAAATACAACGGGCCAAATGCGCTTGGCGCACCCACTCTCTGCTTTTTTTTCGCTTTGACTCGCTTATTATTGATGTTCTTAATTCGTGGTAGCATAATCGAGCCCATCCGATTTGTTCCACTGAGTGTCCAAGACTTTCAAAAACACAGTAGAGCTAAGAGACACGTAATCGAAGACAAATAGGAGCTTAGAGGAAAAAGCAGCCAGCCGCCTTGGGTTTCCCTTTAAAATTGGGAAAACAAACCGAGCTTGCTCGGTGGGAGCGCCGTGGGCGTCCATCGTCGTCTCTGTTTCTCTTGGCGCTTAATCCATCAGCGAAAAAAAAAAGGGAGGGGTGAAACGACGTGCGATAATTTTGTAATTTCGTAATGGCACCCCACGCCCCCTCAACCGCAGAGCGGGAAGAAAAGCAGCACGAGCTAAGTGGAACGTATTGAGTGTTGAGCAGCCCGTAGCTACCCCCTTCCACCGACTCCTTCGCCGTTTTCTTACTCACCACCCCAGCTAAAACTTACTTAGCGTCGAGAATTGTACTTCGCGGTGCGTGCTTTTTTTTCAGTCAGGACCCGAAGGAGGAGGAAGCTGAGGCGATGAAAAAAAAAACGGAGTAGGCAGGGGGTGGATGGGGGCGCTCCGTCATAATAAAGCCGGTATTACCTTTTAATTCCACAGCTTGGCGGAGCTTTTTCTTCCGAGGTTCGGCTTTACCAGCACTGAATAATATTGGTAGTCGAGGGAGCTTTCGGATGGCTTCTCGTCGAGCGTCGCTTACATTGGTTGGCTGTGACGTTTGTCACTAATTTATGCATTAGTACGCCGGCATTTTGTTTTGACAGTCGTCATTGTGCCCTCAAATCTATTCGTGGGGTACAACGTCATACTTTCGCTAAAACGAACCAAAAGTTAAAACGCCCCGAAACGTTTTTTCAAAGCCATCGGAAAATTTTTCCAAAACTCGTCGCAGTTCGCAGTTGGCGAAAAGCTTTCCCAACGCAGCCTATGGACGGGAGGATCATAAAAAGGAAAAGTTGCATCAGCCCGGCAAAGCCTTTCACGCGGGCTTCCCTCTCGACTCGCTCGCGTGTATACGTGTACACTCGTATATCCCAGTGGCTTCGGGCTCGAAGCCTCAAAAAGTTCATCTATGGAGAGGATCCGCGGCGAAAGCTCCCGAAACGAGGCCGGCTCCCATGGTTTCTTCCCTGCCCCGGAATATTTTCCAGATCCTCCTGGTTGACACAGGTGCGCCGCCCGCTGCTCGCGTTTTATGCCCGCGTCGTAAAGGTAATGCCCTATTTTACATGATGAAACGACACGAGTCCCTTTCTTCGCCCTTATACGAGGCCGTAAATAAAATTTTAGGGGGGGAAATGAGATTCGATGCTCGCTGCGGTGCAGTGCGTTTTACGCGCCCCGGTAGCGGTAAAGTAATCGAAAATTTCCGTCCGAACGCGGTTGAGGCAAAAAACGAAAGTAAAAAAAAAAATAGCCAGTTGGAGTAGGGTATGGAAGAGTCAAAAGCACGCACGCGGCTCACCGCAGTTAGCTAACCGCCGGGATACCAGTGTGTGGCTGAGCCTTCCTTTCTTTCTTTGGCCCGACAAAAACAGGGTGTCGCTACAGAGCGCCCGAGACTTTAGGGCGCACAAAGGAAAGCCGCAGCTTCGGACAAAAGGATCGCCCCCCCCCCTACCCTACTCTGACCTTTTTTTTCCGAAGAACTCGGTATCTCTCTCTTTGCTTTTTAAGCTGCAAGCTCCTGTAAGTCGAATGTCCACTCTGGTTCATTTTTTTTTTTACTTTCGAGAAGTTACTCTTCCCTCTCTCCCAAGCTGCTTCCTTTCATTAATCGCATCGCGTGCTCGAGCTTCCGTGTAAATAGCTGCACGCGCGAGTAACAGTGCGTGAGCCTCGCCGATTCTCTGTGTGAATACGCAAGCACGAGAGCTGTATACCCGTTTCTCTAATAAGCCAGTCTGCGCATCTCTCGCTTTGACTCGCTCATGCATCGAGACGTACCTTGGCCCAATGCTATATACGATTCCGTCGTGTGAATATCTAATGGCTGTAAATTTGCGAGTTGGGGTTTATTTTGCTATTTTTTCGTGTTTATCGCGTCACCGAGATTCCAGAGAGTATCGGGGCGCGGCGTGCTTCAACCCGACAGCCGAGCCGTTAAGCACACCTTCGCCAAAAGGAAGAGGATGAGGGGGGGGGGGCATGTGCATAAGCCTCTGCTAGGAAATTAAAGACCGGGATTAAAATTTCGGAAGGAAAACGAATGAATGAAAAAAAAGGTGGAGCGCGATTTTGTCTTGCTCGTTTTGACGCGCTGGTGTGTGCGCTCGATTTTTCGAAAACAAGCTTACTCGGCTCTTCTCGTCACTGATGCAGCGGACCTGAATTTTCCGTCGGACTGACACCGGGAGATTTTTCGGTCGGGCAGTTGGTGCGAAATTTAAAGTTTTCACAAAAATGCGCGAGAAAACAGCTAGAGATTATTCATCCCCTAAATTCGCGCTTGAGTGTCGCCGCACGATAAGGAGCTGATGGACGCAGCTCGTGGAAATACTCATAAACATGTGCGTTATTTTTTTTTTTTTTCCACGCGAGTTGTTGACCCCGTGAACGAGGGAAGGGGAGGGGGAGAAGAAAAAAAAATGAGCCAAACCCCTCGAAGCAGTAACGCGAAGGAAGCGCCGAAAGAGTCGAAATTATAATTAGCCTGTCGTGCGGGGGGTGTAAAAGCTCGGCTCGGAATTTATAGGGCGAGAATACACGCTGAACGTCCCCCCTGGCCCCTTACGCCTCAGCCCTCGAGCAACACACTCGAGTGCCCCGGGAGGGGTAGAGTGGCGCGAAGTAACGCTAGAAGTTAGAAATTAGTACTGTTGCCGGCCGTTTAAAAGATAAAAGCAAACTTTTCCCATTAATAGCAGCGCCGCCCTGCAAGGAGTCGGGGCGCAAAAAAGCCCGAGACGAGCTGGCTTTCAGCCCCTCGAGTGCCTGTGTGTATATACACCTTTTCTAGCCTCCCCCCATCCCCCTTTACGGGCCATCGAGTCAATTGTTGTATGGAAGTGCTCGAGAGAGAGAGGGAGACGGGAAATGGGAAGAAGAGCCTGTAATTATTTAAAAACTTCCCAACCTGTGATTTCGGCGCTCGTTTTTCGACCGACCCGCATACCACGGGCTTGCCCCTCTGTGTAACTCGATCCCACCCCCCATCAGATCCGCTGCGGCTACTGTTACGTCGCGTTTTAAACAGCACGAGTGGGCGGGCGCGTCCATACACAAGCTCGTAAATTGAAATTCACTGCGTATTTTCTGGCGTGACGTGCATGCCCGAGTATCGGGCAAAAGCGCGATAATTCACAACTTTTTTCACTTTTGAAGTTCAACCGCGTACTGCGACACGTACGCGAAAATTCGCACCGCGTGAAATAGAGCGTCGGCGACGTGGATGGTCGCGTGTCCCGGCTTGTGATGAAAGCTACCAGTGAAAGGGAGCTAACTGTACAGAGAGAGAGAGAGGGAGGGACGCGAGCCTCCTGTTTCCGGGCGAAATCTCTGGCCGTGCAGAATGGTGATGCGGTGCTGGCTGCGTGGAGTAGGCGTCTCTCTAAATGACACGGATCGCTGGCACCGATTTCGTTTCCGGTGCTGAGTTTTTTTTTTTTTTTTTTTTTCGAGCTAGCTTTACTGGCCCCGGGGTAACGCGTGACTGAAGCGAACTCGTGACGCTATTTGTCAGCTATGGACTCGCGTGTGTATATGTGCCGAATAGGTGCTTTTTCATTCCATTCAGTGAAATTTACTTAATTTTTTTTTTCTTTTTTAGATCTGTGATGTCAATGAAATGCATTATACTTTACGCTCGTTATTGCAGGTATTGGAGGTTCTTGAGTTATTGATGGGAGCTGATTTTCATATTTTGTAGATGGTTTAAGTTGGATTCATTTTCGTATACTTTAGGATGATTCAGAAGCGAAGAATAAAGTATTTAAAATCATTTTACCGCCAATAGTGTAATCGATTTCTCAAAGGTGAAGTTTCGAGTAGTTCGTTATGACTTTTTTGTAAAATCACGAGGGACATCAAAAATGACTCAGTAGAATTTTTGCTATTAACTAATGAGTAGCGTTATAAATACACTTCATAATGTCGTGTTTTGATTTACCAAACAAAAATAATTCCATGCCCTTTGTTCAATTAGAGCAACAATGAAAAAGAAATAAAATTATGGCTGATTATACGTAGTTTGTACTACTGAGGTTTTTTTTATTCACTATCTCTTTCGCAATACTTTTATTGACTGATGCACTGTATTTAGAATAGTTTCAAATTGTTCTTAGAAGTACCGGAGAAAAATAATATCACGCCATTTATACAATGATAATAATAGGGGGAACTCACGATGAAAAAAATCATGTCTGACGATGCGTAGTTTTTTCTACTTATTGATTTTTACGTACAAAATATACTTTGTGAAATTGTGTAGGGAGAAATAATAAAATAAATACTTCAAAATCCTCTTGATTTTGCATAATATTGTATAATACATATAAATACCCGATACATTCACGTGCCACAGTGTGATACGTCACTATCTGCCCTCGCAGCAACCTACTCGACTACATGGACTCTGCTTGCTTTTAATAGTTATTGCAAACAAACACACGCCGGGTTCTATGGGTACGAAGCTTTTTTTGCATTTCAGTGCCCCTATACGCGTTGATCCTCTCAAAAAGCATGTGCTTATTGCTGGTAATATTTCTTATCGCGACTTGTTTTTTCATTCACTCGCACAGGGCTGTGTGTTGGCATACACATTTTGTTTAGAAAATGTGGCCTCAAAAGCATTTTCTAGGGACTCTGCTGTTTACGCGCGTCGCTATCTTATCTCCCTTTGCTTTTGGCTTTTATCGCTTGTGGTGCACTTCTTGAGTTTCATTTCCTCGAGTAGACGGGTTGTAATTTAATAACGACGTTGGCCAACTTGTACTTGGTAAATAAAAGTATTTATCAAGTAAATTTTCATTATTTTAATTAAAACAACGTTCCGTGTTCAATGGGAGTATGAATTATGAAAGTGTACAACTTTGTACAAATCCATGAGCAACCCATCAAGTGGGGAATCAATTTTCATATTTTTAATACAAATATCTGTAAAATAGTAAATTAAACAAACATATTACTTTATCTCATTACATTTATCTTACTACTTATCACCTCATTGTGTACAAGTCAATAAATCAGTTCAGTTTATCGTGTGCGCTAGTAAATACAGATGGGTGTAAATCAAAGACGTCGAGCCTGAAAATCAAGTTGATCAATTGAGGAAAAAGTTGACTTTCAAAACGTCGTGAAGTGCTATTCAACCGATGTGGACTCATTCATGTCAGAAACAACCTGTTGCGTAATCATTACTATATCGATCTATCTGCCAGTTCTCCCAGAAGAGTTTCGATAATCTCGTGTCTCCCCTTCACTACGTCCGATTATTCGCCCCCTCGGCTGCTCTTTTTCCGCTCACCCTCGATTCTCCACGCTCGTCTCATCGCGCTCTTTTCAATCCACCCCCCTCTTTGTTGCTCTCTCCTGGTATCTCTGGCTTGTTTTCCCGAACGGAAAAAAATTTCACCCTGACCCTGCAAGTGATATTAGAGTATATTTATGATCTCTCCTACCCACTCTCCTTTTGCCCCAGCCAAGTGGGCTCGTTCAGCATGTGCTTCGCTTAAATGTTCCACGGAGTGCGAGAGTTTATGTGACGAGAGAACGAGGCCAAAAGATCACCAGACACAACCAAATTTGCTCCCTGACTGCGAGCATTAACCCGATTGATGGTGCTGTACTTACGATAACGTGTTTTCTCATCTGAATAATTATCAATGGAATATATTCGTTATAGCAAACGAGTTAAATAGCGTTCATCGGATCAATATCCAAATAATTTATTTAAGACGGTGGTAATGCGAATAGTTATATGTAACTCGGTCGACAAGAACTGAATATTTCATGAAAATTGGTTTCAAATCGCAATCCAATAGCAAATTTATTCAAGTGCTCGAGCCAGCGAGACTCGTGACCGATGTACTGATAAATTAAATTTTTTAATCCAATAAGAATATATTGCAGGGTGAAAAAGTTGTCGCAGAGTAAAATCAATAGAACGCGTTGATCAGCGTTATATTAATCAAGATTCATTCACGAGAAGTGATAATGTAAATAGAACAAAGTGTCGTGCTTTAGATAAGTAACGAATTACGCTTTTCGAGTTCCATATCTCATCCGCTAAATCCTCCGAGAATCGAGAAGAAAAATGAAAGCAATAGCCAGCCAGCAGCGGTAGATATGCCGGTGATTTGGGTCTGCTCTCACGAGAGGAACTCGATGACCCTCGAAGATGTCCTGACTGATAGCTGCCGCTACATTAATTCGAAGTATACGTACACCCTCTTCGCTTGACGTCCATTTGACCCTGAATAACAAGATACATGTTTGGAAAAAAAAAAAAAAAAAAAAAAAAAAAAACTGATCAGTGAGTGCTTTTTAAGGGTATAAACAGAGTCGTAAACCCAACGGTGTTGTACATACGATAGGAGAACAAATTCATTTCTATAATGAAAGTCGACGCAAGAGTACCCAAAGCACGAGATAGGATCGGTTCGCCGAACGAGTATATGTAGGTCGAAGGAAAAAGGAATGTGAGGGCAAAGCGATATTTAAGTCGCGGAAGAAACAGAGGCTCAGCGGGGGAGGGCGATCGTGGCGTCGATAAGTGACGCCGGGACTCGTTCGTCGCGAGAACGGATAGTACCGACGAGCCTCGTAAATCAGGATTGGCCTAACCCGGAAAGCCCACCGTATACCGAAAGTTTTCCCTTTGGTCGCGTTGGAAAGAATGTGAACTCTGAATCGAGTCTGGCAGTGTGCTTTCCGTTTTTGGCTTTTGGTTGCGTCAATTTTTGGAGGTGTCACGAATTTAAAGCATTACATTGTGTCTCAACAGAGTTTTTTTTTTCGTTGACGCAGCTTTTTAGAGAAATTAATACTTATTCGTAAGGTTTGTCCTTTTTTTGATAACAGTATCATAAAATTATAACGATTAATGGAAAACAAAGCTGTTGAATTTTTTTGACGACTCGAGCACTGAAAAATAATTAAATTGTATTTGAATTGTGCGAAATTCAGTTGGGCAAAAAGTTATGGAATTTCCTAGAACTGCCCTGCAACTGAAAAGTCGAGGTACAATCCCATGAAGCAGTAATAAATGGGCAATTTGGAAAGACACTTTTGTGACTGATATTAAACACTACAGCCCCGCGGAACGAGCCAGTTTCATTTTTAATTATCGCCCGAAGTTTCAAAAACTCGATACGTCCAATCCCTGAGCCATTTAGCCCAAAAAACTTCGGAAAAATCATTTCATCACGAGAGTCCAATATAACGATCAGGTAGGTCATGAAAAAAAGGAGCGTAAAAAAAGCACATTCGAGAGTTTCCTCAAAGCGCCCGACAGCCAATCTAATTTCCCGCGCGTCAACCACCCGCGTTTGTTCAGCGATATTAATTTCTGATTAAACACAGGAAGCCCTCCTCCCCCTGCTCGTCGTCGTAACAGGAGCAAAAGCCAGGGGTTACGCTCCGGAAGCGAGGAAAAAAAATCCCCGCGAGCCCAGATGATATTGGTTCATTTAAATATTGCAAGATCCACGTCTCGCCGACCCCGGCGACCCCGACCTCTCTGGCTCGCGCGCTCCTCGGGAATGTCGATATAATATCCCCACGGACGAATAATTTTATTCCCCGTCTCTGATGCCGGATATATTGGATCAGCTCCGCTGCTGCTGTGTGTACGTATACGTGAAAAGCTCGATCTTTTTCCAGACGCGTCTTTATTAGTCGCCGGATACGCGTATACTTATATTCAAAAAAGTACCACTTTTACATGGCTCGCGCATAATTTTTATCCTTCTTCGACAAAATGAAAATACCGAGCCAACAGCGAAACAAGAACTGACGTCGAGTTGATAACGCACGAAAGCTCGCCCGGAATTTCGAGAAATAACCGGAAAGGAAAAGAAAAAAGAAATACGAAACACGTACCTCGTATAATACCCTCGTTGCGGTAATAGCCAGTTTGGCCATTCGACGGAGAGGGCTCCTCGGCATTAGCCTCCCTTTTCACCGGCTTGTTTGCCCCGGTAAAATATAATAAAGCACGGGCGTACCCTCTTTCTCGTTACGAGCTCGCTGAAATCTTTATAAGCGCGCCTCCATTTCGAGGACTCGTCTTCGGTGCCCGATTGAGGTGTTTCTCGATAATATCCCCCCCATTGATTAATCACGTGGCTCTGATATTCCAGGCAAATTTATCACTTTATTGATCACACGCTATTTTGTCTTGTGGCAAAAGCAATGTATTTTATTAAAATCCCACTCATTTGATTGAATCGACATTCGTACGATTGCGTCATTTATGACGATCGCAGCTTTATACCCGCAAATCGAGAGCCATCGGTGGATTCCATTAAAATATCATTCGCGTGCACTCCGGTGAAATGGATTTTCCATTATCGGCAGTCTAAAATTACACCAACCTTTTACCCCCATGCATATACGTTGTTTTCCCGAGCTCCAAAGTGGATCTTAAGTTCTGATATGTGAATCGACGAATTGCCAAAATAGCCCCTGAAAGTTTACTCACGCGTATGAACTCGGCGCTCCCCATGAGGGGGAGGAAAGGGCCTAATTAGTGTAAAAGGTACAGCCCGCAAAGCGGCAGAACAAGCTCACGCGCGCTTGGCAAGAACGAAGAGCTTTCACGCAGGTTTTAGCGGTCGAAAAATCCCCGCAGTAGAAATGGTCAGCGTGCGGTCGGACGGCGAGATACTCGAGGAAGTAGGCTGTACATGTATACAATACGTGGGAGCGTATTGTTTGCCCGTGAAACAATGGGAGCACGGACCAGGCGATTATTTGCCATTTACCGGGATAAAAAGCCCCGAGTAACCTATACGTGCGGGGCGCGCTGCACACCAGCGGCAGAAAGTATACACGTAGATCCTCCTCTTTCTTTCATTCGTGCAGGAGACTACTCTCACTTGTTTTCCCTCCTCCCTCGTTCTCGTTTTCGCTTGGCAAACGGATTTGACATTTTTAATGATCGCGAGAGAGTTTTGCCCGCTTGCGACGCGTGTATATTTGCACGAAACGGGAATAATAAACGAGGAGGGTGGGAGCCTCCCGGGAAATAGTGCGCGATCTCATGCATCCTTAATCCTGTTTTTTCAGGGATAAGCGTCTTGGAGAGGGAGGGAAGATTAAATAATTCTCCTTCCCGTGTTCTTGGCTCACGCGAATTATGCAGGGGCGCGCGAGAACGTTTGAGGATCGAGGCGCGCATGCCGATAACGTCGAATTATCCGACCCGCGTTACGCAAACTGTGTCCGTGAAATTGGGTTGGATCCCCTTTTTTTCGTGGGAAAGTGTTTGCGTATCCCGGAGCTTAGGGGGTGATTTTTATTTTGGCTCTCGTTTGAGTGAAAGCACTCGGCACGTGCTTTGGTTTTGTTGCATAGTAGTACCGCTTGACAACTAACTTTATAATTAAAGGGGAAAAAAGTCTATTCTCGAAAGGGCTGTTTCATTTGACATGGAAAATGTTTCAATTTTTCCTCGAGTTCGTCTACGGTCGACCCTTGTTTCTCGAAAAGTATTGCTACGAAAATTTTCAGTCTGAGCGCCAAAAAGTTAGCTCTCATTAGTGGAGAAACACTTTTAACGAGTGAACTAGAAATTTTTCTCCTATTTTTCGAAAGCCTTGAAATTTTACCTGCTTTTTTGGGTAATTAAAATACTTTTGATGCTGCAAAACAAGATTTCTCAAATGGATTTAAAACAACATTTATATAAGGGAATACTTAACGTACAAAATTAACCAATTTAGCCAATGTAAAAAATAAACATCTTTGTTAATTTAAATTCCAAGTCGACAAATAAATAAACAAGTAACTCTTTGATGTTTTTCTTTCGAACGAGAAGAGAAAATTTTTTTTTGACACCCTTAATTCGTACCGAGAACCTAGAGTGGTGTCGGTACGACGAAACGAAGTTGTTATACCTGAAACTTGTTCTCTTTGAAGTGCAAAAGAGGGAGAAAAAGAGATGTGAAGGAAAAAGTAAAGACAAAAACTTTGTGGTGGCTTTGAGGAGGGACTCTCACGCTGCAGGGCGAAGCGAGAAAAAAAATGTAGACCGTGGAGCGCACGTCCGATAACATTTGAACAACGAATTTTCGTGCTTTGTCGGTTGGACTGCGCGTTAAAAGCTCGCCCAGGCCACGCATTAAAAAACAAATTTCAAAAGTTCGCGAATAAATACAATCTCCCTTCTCTTACCTCTTGAGGAATAAAAGCGCCCGGGAAGAGGGAGGTGGGCCTTTCGAGCCATTGCTCGCGGGCTCGCGAGTGCAAAATGAGAAAGGGAAGATTCATCGACGCCGGCGGCTTTTTTGAGATAACGTAGAGCCGTACGACTTCCGGGAGGTGAGGAAACACCTCCTTCCCTTTCCTCCATGAATTGTCGCCCAAGAGAGGAGGAGACTAATAATTTTCAAGAAAATAGTTACCTACGCGCCCTTCCCCCAGGATATGGCCTATTCGTTTCTCCCTGACGTACCTACCCATGGGCGTCTATGTTACTGTATAGTCTTTGCAATAAACTGAGAAAAACAATTCTGTACCAATGGGCTACATTTTTAAGAGGGTACATAACAACCAGAGTCACTGATTACTCAAAAGGACAATCAAAAATCGACGATGAGAGCAAATTAGAGCCCTTGAAAATAGTTAAAAAACAGTGCCGATTAAAACTTGAATTAAAATATAATATACGATCACGTATCCGTGGATCCCGGTAATAAAATAATAGGGGGAAAAAAAGGAGCCAGCTCCCCCATGAGGAGTAATTTACGTCGCGCGATGAAAAATCAGAGCCATTTTTCATGCAAATTAACGACACCGCGTGGAATAACGATCGTCCATTACGGCTCGCACGGGCCACCCACTGAAATTCAAAACGCCGTCAGACAACCACGTACGACAGCAAGAAACGAAGTACGCGTCACGCGGGGGCAAAGAAAAAAAAAAAAAAAACACCACCGTCTACGTACACGCTGTTTGGCCGGAAAAATTTTCATTTTTGATGCCGCAAGCGTTCACGTGCGCTCGTATCATATACAGATGGAACGTGTGCGCTATTATTCATACGGACTAATGTAGCGCAAACGCCCTGGGCGCACGAAGGATAGGGGAAGGGGGAAACGTGCCACTCGTGCTCCGTTGGGTATTACAACGCGAATTCTTTCGGGTTGGCCAGTGATTCCCGAGGAAAAACGGAGGAACGAAACACCCGATCGGCATTTTTTCGGATTTCCATTTCTCTCTGGATTTAAACTCTTTTTGGATGCGTAATTGTATGGGGATCGAGGATAGGAGGAATAATTCAGAATCGGTAAACTCCACGATGGACGCGGAAAAAAAAGGATCGCAAGCCTTGTGCCGGAGACTGCATGAAATTTCAAGGGAAAATACGTCACCGGATCGTTACAGGGACACGTTTTAATATCCTGTCAATTTCAGCCAGTGGATATAGTATCCTTTTGTGCTTGTTTTTTTCCAATCGTAGGTGAGGGAGAAAAAATAGAGCAGACTAACGGTGGATGAAGATAACTAGCGCTCAGTTGGAGAAAACTTTAATAAAGGGGATTATCGGTAGGGAAATATCGCGTCGGGGTCCACTTTTATTTTTCATTCTCCCTTTTTTTTTTCTTTCGTTTTTTTTTGTTTTCGCCGGTAAAGTGGAAAAATATCGCAGCGCATTCCGTTGGATATTAAACGTAAAAAATGAGTCTGGCGCAGATTATTCGAGGTGGCTCGGATATCGGTCTTTGACGGGAATTCCTCCCGGGTAATTGGGCTCTTCCGTATTTTTCGAATTCGCCTCTGGCATTGTCCCTGTTGTGTGCCCCCTTATCGTGAAAAAATGAGGGTTATCATTGTAATGGAGCATCGGAAAGTGGAACGAGACGAATGCCGAGGTATTAGTTTCCCACGAAAAATACGCCAACGAGATAAGGTTAAAAAATTTCCCGAAAGGACCAAGCAGACAAGAGGAAGGTTTTTGTTTTACACCGGGCTCCCCTAAGATAGAGGGCCGCTTATAACTTAATATTGGATTCGTATGCATCGGTCCCCACGCGGTACTGCTCCCTTTTTTGGATCACGTGGGAATCGTGTGGTCTTCCTTTCGATTGCAACTTTAAACGCGTCCATCCGTCGCACCTGTCATTGTAGGCTACGTAAAAAATATATATATATATATTTTCTTCAAGGCAAGAAAGATAATAAAATTCTACCTGTATATTGAGAAACACCAAATAAACAAGTGATAGAAAAAACTCACGCGAGGGGGTAATCCCTGAGAAAGGTAGAAATGGTAAAAAAACAGTTGGACAAACAAAAACAAAATAAACCAAAAGTAGAGAGAAACCGAAGGTCTACTGCTTTGTGGGCTCAATCGGTCAGGAGAACGTGAGCGAGAATATCGGAGTCCAAGGTGCGATGCCAATGCAATTTGGTGTTCCTCGGCTTCTGGAACTGTAGACGGATGGACCTGTCATGTTTTGCTCATCTCACTTCTTCCAACTCCCCTTTACCCTGCAGAAACTCTTATTATCTCTCTTTAGCGTTACCTTGAACTCGTCCCGTTGTTCAGCTACAGCACCTCGAGCACTGATGCCTGTCTCACCCACTTACGACGGTCCCTCGCGTTCAATTTGGCCATTTTTTTCGGTCGTTTTCTCACCGGAGTAGTCATGGTGTTGGAGACGACCTAAACACGAAAGACAAATACACAGCCGGCTAAACGAAGGCTACAAGAGATAGAGGGAGATAGGGGTGGGGAAAAAACGGCACGACTGGAAACGACGTTGAGTATTGCAATCACGGCTCCATAACTTTGTCTCTAGCTTACACATCTCGACTTATCCTTTTCCCCCCAGCGCTCGAGCCCCTTCTTTTCGATCGAAAGACGTGACGCAAACCTCGAGCTGGAAAAAGAACGAGAGAGAGGGGGAGGGGTGGAAAGTGTAGAGGATGGAGACGCAATAAGAGGAATTTTCGCCAAGTCGGGACGAAACGAGGACTCGTACATTGTTGCCATGGTGGGTGAAGGGGGGGGGGTGACGCGAGAAGAGAGCCAGCGCCAGGAGGCAATAAGGGTTTTGCACCGCGCCGCCGTGATTTTTTTTTTTCCCGCGCTGCCGAAAGTGTGCGGCTTTATTTTTATTGAGAGACGTTTTCACGCCAAGCTTCATTTTGCGTCTTTTTTTTTTATTTTCCTCTATATGTGCTCCGCTAGAAGTGACTCTCTGTTGTGTGGGGGCTTTTTCAATTTTGTATGAAAGCACGGTTCCTTTGCTTGGAATTTCTCTTTGGGCTGTTGTTGATGCTGCCGCTGTGGGGCATTTTTATGAAAAACACTGAGCTTACTCTTATTTATACATAAAGGCGGAGTTGAGTACTTGCAATTACTAGCTTTTGATACTGACAAACAAAAGGGCAGTGATGGTAACGTTGAATAACCACTGTTTTGAAGGATTAATAATATTTTATTTGACTTCATAAATCAAAAGTTATTCTAAAAAAACAAATGAGTATGACAATGATATATTTGCTTGAATATACTGACATAAATAAATATCATTAATGTACCGTATGCCATTGTACGGCTTCAGTAGTTCTGTCGGTAGAACAATGTGTGAGTATAGTCGTTCGATACCTGACACTTTACGTGACAATACATCGTAAAATTAATAGATAGAAAATTTGATACAAAGAAAAAAACAAAAAAAATTAGTTTGTCACTTAAATGTTAACATTTTTTTTACTATGTGTGAGGAAATAAATTGTGCATTTCTCCTCTTACGAAATTTTTCTTTTCTTTTCGTAAACATCTTAATTTCTGAGGGATAAGCTTGGAACTCTCGTTGCCAACAAAGCAAACAAATATTTGTAAATGCTGTTGGTCCTCATCGATTTCGATTAATTCCAAGTTTCCTATGACAATAAAACAAATTCCAGAGCGCACGAAAAAAGCCAAACAACTCAGCTGGTATCGCAGCCTCTTTCATTGACAAAGAGCAAAGGCCCGTACCTGCAGTCTAAACATTGTACATCGACGGTCCTATCTTCCTACCCTTTTGTCCATCTACTGGAGTTTGAATGCGCAAGCTCGTATAGCTTCGTATTCACTCTCGTAAATCAATTTCCGCGTGTTTTTCCCCCTTTTTTTTTAACGTAAAAGCAACTCCTGCTTAAATTCCATCGAAATAGTTGACTCGGAGCAACCGATGAAAAACTTTGATTTCTTTCCGCTCCGCCGTGCCATCGGACATTGAATACCGATAAATAGCTGTCGAGGGTGCTTTCCCGTGTTTTTTCCATCACGAGCTACCGCTTCTCTAATTATTTCTCTCAAACTGCTCGAAGATACCTTCCGATGAGCAAACCAAACCAATTTCATTTACAAAAGTAGCTATACTTGTTCTCGCCAGCCGGAAAATTCGCATCAAAGGCTCGAAAGAGCCTCTGCAAATTCAGCTAATAAAATAAATGCACAGCTGCGCTGCCGAATTTCTTTCTCCAGGTCGGTGTGTTACGCGCGCGCGCGATGTTCTTTGAATCGACTCAAAGGGTGAAAGCCTCCTTGACAAGAAAAGCTCGCGCAACACGATGTACCGGGAACTTTCAGCCCCAGAAGTCTTTGATCTTTGTGGTTCCGGAATAAAGCTTGGCTGTTACATTAAAAGATACACCAGCCCCTC
This sequence comes from Copidosoma floridanum, assembly GCF_000648655.2. Next base: position 439,697 of record NW_019379475.1, read on the forward strand.
TTCCCCCCGCTGAGACGCATTTGAATCGCTCGTGCGTGGGGAGTTGGGGAAAATAATGTATATAATCCTGCAATTAATACATTTGCTTTATACTTTGATTGCACCAAGTGTATCTTATATACATCAGGAAATAAAAATAAAAAAACGCATAGCCTCACGAACGGCGTAACGGCAAATGTGTTTTGTTGCAGAGAGCAGAGAGATAAAACTCAAACTCGTTGCGTTGCATTTTTATGCGGCAAGTTAAAATCGCTTTCAAAACTTTACTCGGAGGAAAAAAAAAAAAAAAAAAAAATTCCAAAACTCGCAAACATCATTTACGATCGTCCAAATGACTTTGCATCTTTTCCCGGGAGCAACACAAAGCGCACAACAAGCAAGAATGGGATGAAAGGTAACGTTGGAAGAAAGAGTGAGTTCTCTCGGAAGCATGTACTTGGACGGTGTTTCTTGCTGGGGAAAGAAAAGTCTTGAATACGTTTTACCTCTCTATTTCTCGAAGACGAAAGGGATTTGAGGTTCCGAGGAAGGAGAGGATACGCATACGCGTGAGCAATAAATCGGCCTGTCCATCTCCTCGACAGGAAAACCCTAGCTCCTTTCTCTCGGACCCACGCACATATGTACGAGATAACACCTTCAGCCTCGCAGAAGCGTATAAATCTACGGCCCTTCGCGGGATTTTTGTCGACGTCGGAGGGATGGCTGGGCGAGCTCGAGAGACAGTTAAAAAATGAAATGAGCCTCTTCCTCCGCGTAGCTCCTCTCTTTCCTTCCTTCACCCTTTTTTTTTTTCCTCGTGACGTTGAAAGCTCTTGCGTTATTTTTTCACGATGCCAAGATTTGGCTCAAAAAACATAAAAAAGAATCATCATCACCAGTTGTACCAGCTTTCCATCAGACAATGAGTGTTTATAATAAAATTTGTGCTCTGACTCACTACATGACTCTCAAGCAGATCCAGGAAACCACATCGTTTGATCTCAGTAATGGGAAAAAGGTTTTTTCCATCACACCAATATTCACAGTACATGACGCTCCCACCAAAGCACGCGGTATACAAATAAAAAAAAAAAAACACAGCAAGGATTGCAATCTCGTGCAGTCTAATCGGGCTTGTAACCAGACCAGCACCACCCCCTATAACGTATAACCACGAAGCCGAAGCCCATCTTCGATTTATACGCGTCCCTTTGAAAATTTCCCCAATAAGGTGTACAAAAGGCAAGCCTCGAGCTTTTCACTACCGAGCGCCGCGCGGAATCTTTGCATTTTACGAGTAGAAGGAGGAGGAGGATAAGTCTTCTCCGGTAATATGTTTGCGTCACGTGCGCTCAGTATTTGCTCTCTCCCTCTCTCTCTTCTTCTTCTTCTTCTTCTTCCTCCTTCTTATTTTCCTTATCTTGCCTCCCCACCGGCGCGCCTTTGGATTCATAAGTATATATATAACATATGTAGCCAAGCCATACCAAACGTGTGTGGGCATCACCTGCACACGCGCGGCTTTTCCTTTTCCTCATCGCGTGCCGCGGTACAAGGAGTCGTGGTGTATACCATGCCACCGGCACTGAAAGGTAGTCTGCCTATTTGCTCGAGTCTGCCCGAGACGAGGGACCCCCTGATATATTTGACTGCACGGCTAATATGTATCCACACGATATCTAATACGTATCCGCGACAGACTCACTGTGTGGAACTTTCTCTCTCTTTATCCGTATTTACATGGAGTTGAGCTTACCAGCCTTACATGTACAAGTACACCGTGTATGCACGGATGTGTGTAAACACATGCCGTGGCATTAACAGCGTGTACGATGGACTCTTTGCTACACTTATCTATTCTGGTTATTATCGGTATTTGCGTCTCGCTGCGAGTACCTGCACGTACTTTCCTGGTAAATATTCGCGAGGCCTCTCGATTTTCACTATATGTTGTGACGGGACCGGTACGCAAACGCGAATTGGGCCAAACAAATTGTTCACAACGTGTTTAACTAAGAAATAATTTGACATGCTCGAACTTTTATGGAAAATCGTATTTATTGAAAAAGTTTTCATACAGCTTTTTTGTATCAACATTTCGGTACGTTGTTATTTGTTTGCTGCATAGGAGAATTTCGTTGAAAACTGATGTTACAGCAAACTCTAGTTAACCTGCTTATTTTTAATTACAGTCACCACTGCGTACAGAAAAAAACGTAAAAACAAACGCTGCGGTTACTCTTTTGTAATTGTTGCGCAGTGTCACTGTTAATTTTTCAGCAGCGACAATGTAGTACGTGTACACAAGAGAAAACGCAATCAAGCGCCTCTTCGCTTGGTAGGGCTCGGGATGGCTGAATAATTGACAATTTTTACCTTAACATAAATATAAAGTTTTTTTTGTTGGTTTTCGTGTTTTCAAAAAAATAGTCTTCTCTGTAGGTGCCATTCGTTAACTGTTTACTGATGAGATTTTTTTGTATTGTTAAACTCGTCTCGCTGCCCGTACAAGATTACATAACTGAATCCAAAAGCTTTTTTTATGATATCACTAAGTATTACAATCACGTACTTTACGTAAAGGAAAAAACGAAAAAAAATCGTAAATAGTTGTGCTTTTGGCTTTCGTCGTAACAAAAAGTCCTTATTACTATATATTATCTCTCCACCTACGCAGGAGCGGCAATTACGGTGCACAAAACAGAGCGACCCAAATTAAAAATATATTCTTGTTTACCCTCATGCACATACCCACCACCGTGAAAATTACGAAAACATCCCTCCTTCCCTCGTTTTACGTTCTACACTTTTTCATTAGCTGTAGCCGAAATCATCCTTTTTTTATTTTTATTTCTCTGCAGTACGATAATTAACGTTATTGAGCCTCGAGAGAACAATAGCAGTAGCGTTTTATTAAGCTGGAAGCTCACATCAGAATCTACACTCTAAATAAATTAATTAAATCGACTAGGTAATGGTTAAAATAAATAGTGAAATGATTTTCGCAGAAAAACTTATGAAGGAATCAACGTTTAGAATATACCACAATTTATGACACTTATTTTTTTTTTGTTTACACCCGTTTCTGTAGTAGTAGATTGCATGGCGCTCGAAATTTTTCAGTCAAGCTCTTGAAATACGATAAAGTGTCGAGGTATTTTTTATTGTGAAATCATTAGGATCTTACGATACTCCACCTACACTTGGTATAAAGTTATTCCTACTCTGATGAAAACGATTAGTTACGGTTAAGAAATGATTGAGTAACAACGACTCAAAACTCTAGATTGACATTAAACGGACGTTCATTGACAGCTAAGTCACGTCCAAAAGTGACGACTTGGAAATATTTCTAAATTTTGTTTCACATGCAATGATAAAATTTTAGGGCTCAATAAAGAGCTCAAGTCGTGATCCATGCACTGCTGACATTGAATACTGTGATCCCTAGAAGTGTCGATAAAGGGAAAAACGAGAACTATTGGTCTGACACAGCAGAAGGCAATATTCGCGATATGTGCTTGATACCTATAGGAACACAGTACCTCGATAGATACACGAAAGGTTCTGTGTTTATTATATCACGAACTAATACAATGTCTCAAGTGGTACAATCCTATGTGAATAACTAAGGACAAAATGTGTACTACAAGCACTATAAGCGCTTGAGTATTACTTCAACACAAGTCCGTGTACTGTGTGATACGAGATATGTTTTATTAGTTTGCAATGTAGTCAACACAGACCTCCTCTGACCAATCAGAGAGCTCCATTAGCCCTATACCGGCGTGTTCACACAGTATGTAAGTACACACGTTCATACGATACGCTTTGAGGATCAGGCCCCAGCTAAAAACTCTAAGAAATACACAGTATCCAATGTATTTCATTGCGTTTTTTAATGAACATGCCTAAGTAAAATATGTACATACTACTCATAATTTTATTAAAAATTTAACCCTTAGAATGGTTGTCGATGTATAAACACATAACTTTCTAATGATAGTAATGCTTAGCAGTCTGCTAGCAGAAGACAAACATACCGTTTAGTTTCACATATTAGCACAGGTATTGCTGCGATCGCTTTTTCAGCTTGTGCACGTAGCGAATACCGGCTTCCCAATCTGAACTAAACATAAAGGAGACAAAGAGCAAAACTAAGAACTTTGAGGTGAAGTAGGTACGTTCCTTCACGTGGCGTATTTATTTAGTCTCTTACTGCCACGCATCGAGAGCGTTTCAGTGTCTACTGCTGTTTTCTATTGTTTGATGTCCAGCAACGTTACCCAGTACCAACACTTGTCGCTTTCGTAGTGATTGTATAAGGTATTAAGTATATTCAGTTACTTTTTAATGATTAATACTACCTAGAGTAAAAGTATGGCAGAAAATTTACATAATTAGCTGTTATGTGATGTATGATACTATTATATTGCGTACGAGTTTGCAAAGGCTTCGATTTACGAACCGAGAGGTTTACGGTACGAGCCGAAGGCGAGGGCCGCAACGAGGTTCATAAAGAAACCTTTTCAAACGAGTTTCGTACACTATTTTTCCGCCTGAGAACCCAAAATCAAGCGGCGAAAGTGCTATTTTGAGGTTAGAAGGCGGAAAAATATTTTACATATGTAAGTATCACAGGCAGTGATTTACTTTCATACTATATAAATTATTTTGCGATCAATACCATGTAAATTATTTTGCGATCAATACTATGTACATAATGTTAGAAAACAATTTTTTGCTCTAACAATTTATAATTTATAACTTAATTTTTTATGAAAGCATAATTAAAGTTTTCTATTAGTTTTCTTTTTAAATGTATTGTTTTTAAAACTGGAGTATAACCATTAATCAGTGAAGTATATAATATGAAGTAAAAACCACATAGCTTCAATTTCGCCAAAGATTTTAACAAGTTTTATCTCTGTTTGTAATTTAGATCGCATTACCACGCAGTCGTGTATATATTCAACTCTGGCATCCGATCCATTGGAGAAGTTCGGAAGCACAAGCTGCTCAACGATAATGTGAGCGATAGTCACAGGCTGTGACTCACAGTTGATTTAAAATATTTGCATTATTATTTCAAGAGAAACAGTTGTTTGTACCGATCGCTGGCAGAACGCAATAATTAACTCCAGAAAGTAGTTGATATTTCGATAACAACAACAAGGCTTGCTATCCTTAAAATGTAAGATTATTGAATTTATCAATCATTGATAGTTTTTATTAGTTTGTAATATGAAAATATATTCCAGGTCAGAACAACAGATATCCATTTTAGATCATCGTTTCATAGAAAAATATTATTCATCTATTGGTTTGACGTTACAGATGTTCAATGAATCGTCGGAAAAAATGTATTTGGGCAATAAACTATGTAATGTGTCGATTACCAATCAACATATAAATAGGAAACTTTATAATGCTAAAATACAATTAAATTTTAATGAATACTATGAATGGTATGAAGTCCGGGACTTCAAGTTTTTTGTAAGAATAAATGGTATCTTTACCACCATGAGCATTCGAGACGAAGTATTTGAAGCTAATGTGGGATTTGTAGTGCCGGACGCAAATATAAATATTACATTTTATTACAATTCGAATTATGACTCAAGCTCTTTCATAAGAGGTTGGGCATGTTTATTTGAAAACAAAAAATTTTGTGATTTTAAAATTACTGTTGAGAATAATCATTTTGATGTACATAAAGCTTTGCTTGCTGCTAGAAGTGTTGTTTTCGAAAAAATTATTGAATCGGACATGCTTGAAAAAAAAACAGGTGAAGTCAAACTTAATAACTACGATGTTGGCACTGTTAAAGATTTAATCTCTTATATGTATACCAATGAATACAATAACATCGAAAGGCAACCATATCAATTGTATAAATTGGCTCATTATTTGCAGATGGGCGACTTACAAGACTTGTGTGAAAAATATTTCATTGCAAGCATAAGAAAAGAAAATATAATCGAAATATTGAAACTTGTCAGTGTCGAACAATATAAACTTGAAAAATTGAAAAAAATTACCAAACAATTTGTTTATGAAAATGTAGAAATTTTAAAAACTGAGGAAATTAAAAAAATTTTCTTGGAATATCCACACTTCTTACTATACTTATTTGTAAATGCCAAGCATATAGAATAAAAATGTGAAAAATGTTTTCTTCATTAGACGTATTTGAATTTAATTTTTATATCACACACGTTTGTAATTGAATGGTCGTCACTTATATTATCAATAAAATACATGAAAATAATTACGAATGAACGTTTCTTATCTATTCAATTCTGAAAAGAAAACACCGAATTTCATGAAAAAGTAAGTTTGCAAACTTTCCGTGGTAACCCGAGACTCCACAAACCCATACACATACAGTTTACATCTTACGTATCTCTAAGCCACCTTGTAAGTCAAAACAAGCAAGTAGAGATAACGAGAGAGTCAAGAAAGGAGGGGTCGGGTGAGGGAGTAAGAGTAAGAGAGATGGACGTTCGTGTGCGTCAGTCACGATAATCATCGTGCTATTGGCATATTGGCCCCCTCCAGCGGTTCGCCTAATGTAATTGAGACTGGCGCTGTAACCACGCAAACTAAGCCTTCGAGGAGACGGGAGTGGTGGGGTCTCGCGTGCGTTTTCATCTCTCAATACCTACGTGTGTATAGCCGGAGAGGCCAGATGGTTACTCGAGGCAAAGGCCAGGGGTACGTCGCTGGATGGGCTTAACGCTCGCGAAACACGAACGAGCCGTAATTGATACACCCGTAATGGGACCGAGGTAGAGCTGCAGGGGCTCCCCATCTCACTCGGGTCCCATCTTGGCTCCCTCATCGCTGTATCCGAAATCGATGCAGCCCAAAAAGTCACGTTGCCTCCGCGCCTCTCCCTCCGTGATAGGCGCGTTTAGCCCTAGTGACCCACTGTCCTGTCCTTCACGCAGTCTCGTGTTTTAACGACAACATTAACTTACATACATTTGCCTATGTAATTATATGGCCTACCGGAAGTTCTCATGATTTTGTTTGTCTGTTTCAGGTAAGGATCTAAGTTACGCCAGTAATAACGCCGGTGAGTGCTCTTTTAACCATCTAACCCTTGATACTATTAAACAATCTTCTTTCTTTTTCTCGTTTCATTTTTTCCTTAAAATGATACTAATTATGACCTATATAGGTTGAGATAAGGTCTTTCAACGTCATCATGATAATATAAGGTTCTTTTAAATCACCAAATGCTCAGAAACGTATTTTTTCGACTCCAGTACGATCAAAGGACCATGAAAATGTACACAGGCATCGGGGATGCAACCCATTATAAATTGGAAAATACGGAATGGGTTCATCAATGCAAAACAAAAAAAATCACTTGTAATATCTTTGTTGCTTTATCAGCACGTTTTTCCACCTTTGCCGTTGATTTCATTAATACCCCTCCTTTGTACAAGCCATATAGGCAGATTCACGCGTTCGCTTTGTATCGTATTCGCGCGTAGTCACTTTCTGGGGGTAAGAGTATCGGGCACACACACTCATACGAATAGAGAAAGAGGAGCTTGAACGAGGATAGATACAAAGGAAAAACTCGTGAAACACGAAAGGGGTATAACGAAGTATGGGAAGTATAAAGGGAGGCTCCGAGATCTACGGAGGCTAAAGCGATACAGAGAGAGAGAGTCTCGAATTCGTTTTCGAAGCATATATATACCGAGTCGCTGTTGCCGGTGTCGCGCGGGTTTACGAGCTTCCATTTGAAGAAAAGGGAAGCAGCAGTCGAAGACTGCCTCGGATATATACGTTTGAAGGAAGGGAGAAAGGGGCCGATGCGGGTTTTCTCGGTTTTCAGAGCGGGTAATTCGCCTGATTAGAGGAGAGAAGCCAAAGGGAGGAGGAACCGCGCCTCGCTTCGTTGGTTTCAATTTTCGCGGCCCAGCGATCTGGGAAAATGATTTGGGACTATAGGACAATATACCTGTTTGGCGATCGGGTACCCATATTTATGAGTTTTTCTGCTTTCTGCACTAAAGAATAGGAAACAGAACTGACCAAACTATACAAGCGATGGTTACCAACATAATCCTTCCAAAATCTACACTGGATGTTAATTGTAATCTCGCGTCTGCTCGAACGACTGGGCTCAAAGCGTAATTATATTTTTCCACTGTCTCTCTCACCAACTCGCGGACAAGGCAAACGCATCTAAATTCCACGTACGGCCGAGCTCCGTTTGCACGAGGAGCCCTGTATTAAAATTTCATCCGAGTTCGCATTACACGCAAAAACAAAAAAAAAAAAAACATCGTAATCTGGCGTATTCCGCGAAACCGCGAATAATATTCACGGCCCCTCCGCGCGCATATTACCCTTACGCCCGGCGGGGTCACAAAGGATAATTTCCAGGGGGGCGCAGGCATTTTCGACTTCGCATGTACCTTCCACACGGTGAGCCGAAAAGAAAAACGATAAAGCAAGAGCGAGGAAAACGCGGCCGAATTAAATCGCGTTTTAATCTCCTCGTGGCGGTCATCCCCCTCCCTGTCCATGCAGTTGCAAAAAATCAGTTTTTACCGTTGCACAGCGCGTGCCGCTTTTTCGCTGCCTCGGATGGTGGTGTACGAAAAACGTACGCGGCCGCGCATCCGTCCGATTATGCATTCGCACGAGCGCGGGGGATCAGCGGTAGAATTGAAAAACACATTTATCTTGCGGCTCCTCTCGCCCCGCGTCGTCTCTCCCTGCCGAAGCCGCGGAGCGCGTATATATATTTCCAGTTTCGTTGCGCACTGTCTTACGCTAATGCATTATGGATTACCTCGTGCCCGGCGGTGTTGGATGTGCTCGGCAATGCCGCTGCTGCTGCTGATTTAATTGCCGGGTTTTCGCTCGCCGTTTCGACATACGTGAGCCATTGCGCGTTTTGGATTTTTTTTCTTTTTTTTTTGCCGATGTATTGGAAACTTGATGCGCTTTTGTTCAAGTGGTACAATGAACCGCATTGATACATCCTCGTGTTGCTCTATTGAGTGGAAACCTAATCACGAGCATTTTATACAGGCTGTACGCGGTAAATGTGTAGCATCGAATCAAATAATGAGGCTTCATGAGATTTAATTTCGATTTGATTCAACAACGTACTATAATATTATTAATTTGTGGGCTTGTACAACTCGAATGGTATAATATTGTACACGTCATGCGTCATGCTAATTAAACGCTTGTATTTACACTTTGCAGCTAATGCACTTGTTTTCAAACTGAACTCTGATGGGCCCTTACTTTTCAAATAGAAATCAATAGCTGGTAATCCACGGAATGGAAAAATTTCGTTTTTTTTTTTCTAATACTTGTTGCCATCACCACTAGATTTTTTTTTTTCATTATTTTACTTTTCCTCAAACACGCTACTTTAACAACTGTACAAAACACACTTGGAGGGACTCATTCAACGAAACGCGCATGAAGCAATGGCTGTATCCGTCGCAACTGAACTTTATCGGATACAAAACTCGGGGCAATCAAGCTGGAGGGTCGGGAATCGCGCCTTACGTTCACTTTGATGCGCCAGCTGTGAATAAAATCCATACCGTGGAAGCGACGGTGTCGTAGCGATCCCGACGAATTCAATTGAACGGCTGCTCCATCGCTTCATCAGCACCGCCCGGGTAAAAGCACGGGCAGAGAAAGAGAGAGAGGAGGGATGGATAACTCGAGAAAATTAATTTGAGGGTGGGCTAAGGCGATTATTGCCAGCCGAGAATTAAGTTCTACCCGCGCGTACACCGGAACAAATCACGAGCTAAATTTCATTTTCTTACGAGCGTTTCGCGAATGTAGTCGCGAGAGGCTAATTGACTGATAAACGAGAGATTATGTTGCAGGAGGGAGCGAGGGGTGTGTAGATGTTGGTTTAACTTTGAGCAGGTCGTGTTGGTGGAATATGATAAGTTAATAATAACAGAAGCCAAGCTCCTCTGAGCTGCTATGACGAAACTGATACTATGGTTTCAATATTGGACGGTTATTATAGATGGGACGAGAACGACAACTCCCAACATTCGGGGCTAATCCGAGCTTTGCATTAGTGCTGCGTATTTGATCTAGGATAAAAAAATATCAATTTTAGATTATATTTCCATTTGATTTATAAATAAGTGTCCAGATGAGGAAAATCAAAGGATCCTAAGGTTTTTCTTTATTCAACGTTATGCCAATCATGTCAATTTTGCCAACTAATTTGGCAGATGAGGAGTGAGATGGTTAATATTTATTTTTACTTCCTCAATAAAATTGACAGAATTATTGACTAGAGCAAAAATCTTAACTTCACAGTATTAATCATATTAAATGGACGGAAATGGATTTTTCATTATTTTTATACTCTTATTGATATTGGAACTAAAGCATTACGTAAAATATTTACCTGCTTTTTCAGATGTCACTTTGCTTTTTGATTGGATAACTCTACCGTCAAGTAAAACAAACAGAAAGTAAAATGATTTATTTATCTTTCTCAGACAACCATTGTCTAGGTTTGGTTTGGTTACACAATTCAAACAACGGAAACATAACGCACTGATGCATGTGGTACCTCAATTGCACTTACAAAGTATACTCATGACGAAAGAATACAACATTTTCAATTAATGCATTATCACAACACCAAAGATTGAGCACTCATATTAAAAAAAAATGTTTTTACTAGTATAAATGAAGACTAGTAAAGTCCACAACAATAGCGTCCTCGTTTCTCGTAATGATGGTTTTTTCGAGCTCACGCGAACAATACCGAAACCAGCAAATGCACTTGAAACTGCAATCGCACAAAAGAGGGCTACGATAGGTGGAAGGGAGGAGGTGGAGGCGAATGATTTCGCAGTTCGTCCATCGGAGGTCATTAGCCCAAATGGTCGTAGGGATTCTCTCTATTGACTACATGTTCGGGTCGTTCGTACAGGCGTGGATCATTTTAAGATGTAGCACACAAAAATGACGTGCTGATATTTACACGGCCTTACAACCACTTTGATTGAATTATAGATTGACTATTATTGTCACTTGAGTGCGCTCACACGTACGGGGCACCGAGTTTTTGCAGCCAATCGAATTTCCAATATCCGCTGGAACCTTGTGAATTTTCAATGACCTAGATCTAATAAATTTCGGATTTTCTGAAATTTTTTTCCATTGGAATTTCATCCAAAATGTTCAAAAAGTTTAAAGAAATTTCGCATTCATTAAATTCACGAGATTTTTACTTTTCAGAGAGATTTATTTATCGCATGAGAAGAGTCAATCAAATTATAGCGCTGCAAAAAGTAATTGGGTCTTCTGAAATGATCCCAGCAAGCAGAATCTCATCAAACATGTAGATTGAATTATACCAAAGCAAACATTAGCAGTAAAGTCTCTTGATAAATATTATATTTAATTTGAAACTGAAAATTGAGGTAAGGAGCAAACGTTTGATACAGATCTTGGATTCCTAATGAGGGGAAGTTCCCAAGGTTTGTCGTCAACTCTGGAAATAAGTGCGCAAAGTTTCGTTCAAGATAAACAAACCACATCATTTTGGAAGGCTTGATGAGCTCCCTTTTCTGGAGAAACTTTCTCTCTCTCTCTTTCTCTCCGTTTCCTCTTTCGCAACATTTTGTGCTTGAGACATGTATTGTGTAAACAAGAGCTGTGCAATGAACTTAACAAATAGTCCTTTTTCATGATTTTTGACATAAAAAATTATGATTACGCAGCAGTTTTGTAAATAATCAATATTTTAAAGTACATAGATCACATCGAAATAAATTACCGCAGAAATTAATAAATTATAGGTTTTTGCCATCAACATCTTGAAAATGTACGAAAGATGACAGCAATACGCTATTTCGCTTATAGTTCGTATAAGAGTCATAAACACAAATAAAATTGATAGTGGTCTAGAATTATTTAATCAGATCTATTGACATCCAAAAATTCATATTACAAAAAAAATATTAATTGAGTACAAAAAACCTCTTCCTCAAAATAATAATACTACTTAACTATTACTACTAGTAAACAAACATGCATTTGATAACATTTTCGTTTACTTGTTTCAACAAACGAAGTTATCATTATTATTATTTAAAAAATCTTATTTCAGAAAATAAAACAGGCTTTATCATTATTCATTATCGTTATTTCGACAACTACAACTTGTGACTACCATGTTTGGCAAGTATCGTAGAACAGCTTGACCTTTTCTATCACAATAAGCTACTGGAATTTTCGTCATCTTGTTTGGAGCACAGCATCGATCTCTTGTTTCGACTTCTTGTCTCCTGTAAATAATTTCCTAAAACAGAAAAAAGCGGACGGTCATTAACTTATTAAAGCATAAAAAATAAGGCTTCATTACGTAAGCTGATAAAACATTATTAATGTGTAGTGCTGATGTTAAAGGTGATGATAATACAGAGTCGGTATACTAACAGTGTCAACGAGTGTTGATACTAATAAGTATATTCACCTAAAGAGGGTAACAGTAATTCTTACTGATCAGTTTTAAATGAAAGGATCATAAGAGTGCCCGCTACTATATGTTAATTTAAATTTTCATTCCTATCATTAGTTTAGTTTTACTATAAAATTTAATTAAAATAATAAAGAGAAATACATTTACAAGAATGTGTAAGATAAACCTAAAGCTTTTAAAAAAAATACTCAAGTTTTGATAAAAAAGTAAAACTTACCTGCATTTTAAAGTATAACGTATCTGTGAATTCCTGTTTTTTACAGTGGCCTAAGCATTGATAAGCGTTGTAACTTTTAGGTCCAATAAGTTGTAGGCCCAACTCTTCAAAATCAATGTGCATATCATGCCTGTCGCATGGGTGGATGCTTGCATTGTAGCGTTCGTAACTGCCATTCTTCCACGAATTTGAAATTTCCCGCTTTGATCTAGACCCAGTGGATTCCGTAGAGGATGTTCTTTCAATCTCAAGCTCATCTTTTTTGTCACAACTCGGTTTTGGTTTATTGCGTTCCTTAAGAATTTTATAAACTTCTTCTGATGTAATTTGCCTCCTTTTTGGTGAGAATTCTACAATGAAATTTCACAGGAGAAATGCAAAAGTGTTTTTTAAGCCCAATTAACAAAGTTATATCTTTCCAGCTTGCACATATTGTGTACCATGATAAATTTTATTTTTAGAGGCTTATCTACATTCAAGTGTTGAAACTATTATTCATAGGAAAGCTTTATCCTTGTCGTAAGCACAAAGACTAACTCTGCCACCTCCCATGTTTTTTGAATAAATTTGTTGAAAAAAAAATCAAATAATCAGGTGCATTTTCATCTAGTATTAAAAACTACCGTACAAAATTATGTATCGTCATACCTAAAAATAAATCAAATGAACAGGATAGAAGCAATCGTTTTAAAAAAGTGCACAATTAAATTTTTATGTACGTGAAAACGTGAACATAATGACCCTTATTATAAGACATGGTATCGAAAATTTTCAAGAAATGCCGATGTTTTGTCTAATTATCATTGCTGACACATTTTTTATACTGATATAAATTTTCTCTAATCACTATAGAACTATGACATTCTTTGTGTTTAAAAAAGAAAAATATACTTATCTCTCGATAAGTAGGAATGAATGTTTAGTATTATTTAATTAAGAAATAAGTATTGTTCATAACTTATAAATATAAAGAAATCCAAAAAAATGTCTACATTTTTGTCCACATTAGAATACAAAAATTTTTTTTCAGGCACACCTTTGAGATAGGGCTTATTTTACTCGTTATGTCATGTACTATAAGGAAAAAATATTAAACGGGGGGTTGATTGAGGGTGACACATGAGGGTGTTTAAACTTTTTTCTTCATAGTACATGAACTTACTAGTGAAATGAGCCCCATCTCGAAGATGTGACTAAAAAAAAAATTTTTATGAAAGTCATTACTTACACAATAAATTGTAAGCCTTTGTAATTGGGCCATTTGGCCCGTTACTTAAATAAATAAATAAAATGGGGGACAAAAATGGAATATTTTTTGTGGATTTCCTCATGTATATTTCTTAATACGTTTCTAGCTAGTAGTTCCCAGGCTAGTATTCGCCCATCAATTTTATTTATTGTAAAGAAAAAACTCACCACACTTTTTTCTATTGGCATATGTTGTCTCATCAGCTAAAACATGCCCCAGTCCTTCATGTTGTTCTAATATGTGTCTTTTCTTTCGATTGTCATTATACTGATTGTTAGATGCATCAGTGTTGTAATTGTTGAATAGAACAAACATTGCCTGATCTTCTGGTTCATTATCATTACGGTGTCGAGTGAGTAACTCACATCCGGGATTGCATGATGTGACAATAAGAACTCCGAGATTTGGTGACTCCCCAGATACCCACGAACGTGCAAGTGGTGTCACTTCTAATGGCTTTGAGAAGGATATGTATTTTACAAAAAGAACAAGTAAAAATGTAACTTTTTAATTTATTTTCTCAAATGTATTCAAAGACTTTGAAACTCACTTCCCGAAGAAAACCAGCAGCATTGGATTTACGAGACATGATAAGGCGGTGAAGTTCGGGATTATCTAAGCTCATATTCGGTAATACCTGGTAAACTTGTATCTAGGGAAAATTACTCGTATAATTGATGAATAGTGTATGGCTATTGCAGTGTTTTATTTTATTTATTTTAATACGTACATGACAAGTGGGATAAGAAATTGATGTATGCCTCACTACCTGAACTCGCACGTGTATCTCGGCCCGCCGTACACTTTCATTCTGCTTTATACCATATAGGTGGAAGTTGTACAACTTTGAAAATGGATCCCTGACATCTGCAAAAAATAGCAATACATTAATTATAGTTATGTTTAATGATAAGCTCAAATTTTTAATCTTATTTTATACTCGTATACCTATTTCAAGGAAGGTTCGCATAACTTCAGAGCCATAGGGAAGACCCATTGGTCCACAAGACTCTGTGCCTACAGCTTCCTCGTAAAAAAAAAATATGTAGTCCTGTGGAGGTCCATTACAAACTTCAACTGTTCCTGTCTTAATACCTATTTTCTTCATAAATATATAATACAATAATTATTTTTAAATTCTTCGTAAAATAATAGACGTTCAGGCCAAAAAATGAATAACCTTACGAAAAAATTATTATCTTACTTTTCGAAATTTTTCGATTAACTGCTGCCTTTTGTTCAACTTTTTCAGAACTGGATTCACTTCAGTATATTTTAGATTAACAGCTGAAGGTACTTTTTTTTCGCCAGAACGAAAGTTCATAGCGTTGGTAATGTTGATTACGATAAATACTATTAAAAATATCGTAATTCGTGACATATTTTATACTTGTGATATGTATTTGCACAAAAAAAAATTAAAGTCTTTTTTAGTTTGCACTATTGTTGAATAATGAATATTCGTTATTTACTACGGCAATGCGTTTTATGCAATATATCTAATTTTTACTACTACTCTATTAGTTGCTAGTTACACTCTCTGCTTCTCTAAGCATACTGAGTATGAATGGCAATGTACATACATTCCTTCTTTATGAAACTGTTTCTACGAAACAATTTAATAAGCATTAGAGAGTGATTCCCTACTCTCCACACTGTGCCAAGCAGAGACTAGCCAGAAGATACCACGCTAGTAGCGTAAACCAATGTATCCACTTCGATAATGCTTGTTACAGAAATTCTATTCATCAGCTATGGGTTTTTGATCCTTTATTTATTCGTTTGGAGGCACTCACTGGCATTTACACCTCAATATGTTAGTGAAAAAAGTGATTTAGAAAAGATGTGACACATTTTTTTCAAATTTCGATGAAAAAATAAGTTTCAAAAAACGCACCTCTTTTTTTAGCATCTTTTTTCAGGTGTTTACAATAAAAAATTAATTTTCTCAGTAGTGCTATATTGACAGTAGTAAAAAGTACGATTAAGTATGGCCACATTATGCTATGCAGTAGCGTTAATATAATTAATCCAAATTTTTAACGTAACTGTTTTCATACATTCATGTGAACTTTACTTACCAGTCTGAAAAAATTACATCTTCATTAAACATGATCAATCCAGAAACAGAAGTACTGATGCCGCTCAATTAAAATATTTCTTTCCCTTCCTAATATCATCTTTCCCTCTTTCTTTTTGTCCCTCTTTTAACAGGCCAACGGCCTTAACTGACGATTTCAAAGTTCATTTACTATATCTGCAATAGTGCTTTGGGACAATCTACCATTCTATATTTTAATATCTAAAACGCTTTCATCTTTAAATAATTCTCTGTACAAATCTTTACTTGCTCGAGATTTAAGTTTTATTAAAGAACACTACGGGACATTTTTTTTTTTTTAATTTTGCGTGCGTTGTGTGTATTGTGACTTTGGATGATCGGGAGGCTTGTGGGTTCTACTGAGTTATCCAGTCCCGTAAAGCACTGTTTTTACTTTATTTTATTTATTTTTTTTATAATTTTTTNCTATTCCTCTATTTCCTATTTGGCAACATTTCTTCCTCAACACATGTATTTTGTAAACAAAAGTTTTGCAATGCATTAGAATCTTCCTTTTTCATAATTTTTAATATTATAATAAAAAATTATCATTGTGCAACAGTTTCATAAATGGTAATATTATTGAAAACTTGAAAAAATTAGTATTAATTAGATTGTTTCTGGAAATGTCGTATCAAAAATAATCACGTGAATGTAATCAAACTATTTTTCAATGCAGGAATTGCTACTTGACAAAATATTTTGGAGATCAATTTCGTAAAAGTGCACAAAAGATGACAGCAATTTGCTGTTTCTCTTATGGTCTGAAAGTAGTTATAACATATAAACAAAACTTATTATGATCTGGAATCTATACTACGTAACGTTTACTATATTCGTAAATAAGCATCTACTTAATATTTTAATTTATATGCATTTATAGATAAAATTACTATTACTTATCAAATAATCTCTTACAATAAAAACGTGAACCTACTCTGGAAATAACGTAAGTTTTATAATTATTCATTATCGTTATTTCGACAGCTGCAACTTGTAACTACCATGTTTGACAGGTACCGGAGGACAGCTTGACCTTTTCTATCACAATAAGCTACTGGAATTTTCGTCATCTTGTTTGGAGCACAGCATCGATCTCTTGTTTCGACTTCTTGTCTCCTGTAAATAATTTCCTAAAATAAGAAAACATTTATTGAAAAATAAAAAATTAAAGTAACCAGCATCTTATTGTGTGACCAGATAAAACTTCATTAAAAATTTTTCTCGAAAAATACCTAAAAAGGATGTTAACTAACTTAAGACTTTTTTGTAAAACTTACTCGAATATTGGAGTATACTGTAGAAACATACTCCTGTTTTTTACAGTAGCCTAAGCATTGATAAGCGTTGTAACTTTTAGGTCCAATAAGTTGTAGGCCCAACTCGTCAAAATCAATGTGCATATCATGCCTGTCGCATGGGTGGATGCTTGCATTGTAGCGTTCGTAACTGCCATTCTTCCACGAATTTGAAATTTCCCGCTTTGATCTAGACCCAGTGGATTCCGTAGAGGATGTTCTTTCAATCTCAAGCTCATCTTTTTTGTCACAACTCGGTTTTGGTTTATTGCGTTCCTTAAGAATTTTATAAACTTCTTCTGATGTAATTTGCCTCCTTTTTGGTGAGAATTCTACAATGAAATTTCACAGGAGAAATGCAAAAGTGTTTTTTAAGCCCAATTAAAAAAGTTATACCTTTCCAGCTTGCACAGATTGTGTACCATGGTAAATTTTAGAGACTTATCTACATACAAAGACTATAAATTTTTATGATTCTTGTCGTCAAAATGTAAATTTGTAACTGTAATGAACAAAAATTATCTTAACATCGTTCCTAACTATTATCATATTTCTTGCTAATTCTCAGTTTAATTGGTTCTGAAGTTGCTTAAAAAATGAAAGTAGGACGCTACCATCCAACAGCCCATCAATCTTATTCATTGTAAAGAAAAAACTCACCACACTTTTTTCTATTGGCATATGTTGTCTCATCAACTTCAACATGCCCAAGCCCTTCATGTTGTTCCAATATGTGTCTTTTCTTTCGATTGTCATTATACTGATTGTTAGATGCATCAGTGTTGTAATTGTTGAATAGAACAAACATTGCCTGATCTTCTGGTTCATTATCATTACGGTGTCGAGTGAGTAACTCACATCCGGGATTGCATGATGTGACAATAAGAACTCCGAGATTTGGTGACTCCCCAGATACCCACGAACGTGCAAGTGGTGTCACTTCTAATAGCTTTGAGAAGGATATGTATTTTACAAAAGGAACAAGTAAAAATGTAGTAACTTTTTAATTTATTTTCTCAAATGTATTTAAAGGACTTTGAAACTCACTTCCCGAAGAAAACTAACAGCCATGGATGTACGAGATATGATAAGGCGGTGAAGTTCGGGATTATCTAAGCTCATATTTGGTAATACCTGGTAAACTTGTATCTAGGGACAATTACTCGTATAATTGATGAATAGTGTATGGCTATTGCAGTGTTTTATTTTATTTATTTTAATACGTACATGACAAGTGGGATAAGAAATTGATGTATGCCTCACTACCTGAACTCGCACGTGTATCTCGGCCCTCCGTACACTTTCATTCTCCTTTATACCATATAGGTGGAAGTTGTACAACTTTGAAAATGGATCCCTGACATCTGTGAAAAATAGCAGTACAACAATCATAGTCGAGTTTAATGACTAACTCAAATTTTGATTCCAATCTTTTAAAACTTTTTCAAGTATACTTTTTTCAAGGAAAGTTCGTATAACTTGAGCCTCGTAGGGAAGATCCATTGGCATGCCATTTTTACCTATAGCTACCTCGTAATAAAAGGATACGTAGTCCTGTGGAGGTCCGTTACACACTGTAACATTTCCTGTCCGTATGCCTATTTTCTTTGTGAAAAAAGCACGTAATAATTTTTTTTTTTAAGGACGAAATGAGGCCAATACATGTATAACCTTAAAGTAAATTGGGCGATTGATATCGTATAGAAGGTGGGGTAAAGGAGCTCTCATTAAATTAACGCTTTCCATAAGAGTATCTGCTAAGTGACAAGTGTTTAATGGCAATTTTCTAGATGGTTAAAAGGTTAAACATATTATTTATGTACCGCATGTACATTTGGTATACTTCATTTACGTAACATCTGAATTTTATAGTTTTTTTTTCATTTCACTCAAAAACGCCCAATACACCTTACAGAAACATTCTCAACTTACCTTTCTATATTTCTCGATTAACCGCTGTCTGATATTTAACTCTTTTGGCACTTGATCTATTTCAACATCTTTTGAATTCATGGCTGGAGGTTCGTTTCTTTTTTTAGAATCGAAGTTCATGGCATTCGTTATATTTATTACAATAAATACTAATAAAAATATCGTAATCCATGACATCTTTTCTACTTGTGGTATGTAATTTTACAAAAAACTTGAAATCCTTTTTAGTATGTACTATTGTTGAATAATAGACACTCGTTATTTACTACAGCAGTACATTTTATGCAACGTATCTACCTCATAGGCTAGTAGGAGTCTCAACTTTCGTACTACTCTATTGACTAGTTTTTGCGAACTAATTTAATAAGCATTAGAAAGTAATCCCCTACTCTTCGAACTATACCAAGCAGAGACTAGCCAGAAGATGTCACGATAGTAGCAAAAAAATTTTTGAATTGCAAGAGTATGGCGTGCTGATAAAGTTTAGCTCAAAAATATCTGGCTTATGTTATGCTTAAAGCACTTTTCGAGAATTCATTTTTAGATTTTATCCACATTTCCTTTCTGAAGTAAGAGTTTGGAGATACGAAATTAAATCAATTAAAATTCTTAGATAACACTAAACACTTTATAGTTTTCAAATTCTTTACTCAGAATTATGGCCTTGTAAAATATGTATCTATATAGTTTCCTATATCTAATTTGAAACTTCATACAACATTTGTTGTACACTACCTTTTAAAATAATTACGTCAAGTTTAACTTCTCGCGTTTTCATGTATTGTTTGTTTTCTGAACTTAGGGTTATAGTAAATTACTCTGTCAAAAATAACTGTGTGATATGTATATAAATGTATGTAAAAGAATGAACGTTCATATCACAGTATTCCCACTACTTATTTTGATTAAATATTGCGTATTTCTGTTTATTTCAAGATTCTCATCATCGTTTTAAAAAAAAGTGTGTACGTATGTTTGATTATTGTACAGAAGCCCTAAAATTTTAATTTCATTTTAAATTGATGTAACATTGGAAAAAAATTATTAAAAAAAAATATATGAGGTCGTACAAAAAAATTAGTAAATAAATAAAAAAAAAAACAAAAAAAAACGTGGTTGTCAACCAATGCGTAAAATATTTCTTCTTCGAAAATAAAAACGAATAAACTCTCAAGTCAGAGGCAAAAGCGCGCGAAACGAGGCTTTTGTCAGATGGTCCTCGCATTTGCAACCCCTAAAATTTATCGCTCAGCTCCGCTAAGTTATTCCTGAATTCCGGCATTACATAGAATGGAAAGAAAAGTACCTAGGGAGTTCGGCTACCTTGCGATCGTTAATACTGCACTTTCCCGGTTTCTCCTTTTCTTTCTGCCAGAGTCGTCGCTCTTTTTTTTCGTTCACTTGGTAATTCACGTGATTCTCAAATGTTGAAATTTATGCGCAGCCAAATGGAGAGAAAATTTTAAAAAAATCGCGTTTTCTTTGAAATACTTCCGGAGAAGCGCGATGTGTCGTTCTTCGGATTGAAACCAAAATAATTGGATGCCCTTTTTGATCTTCAAATTCAAGTCAAAGGTCCATTCATAAATGTATTTCAAAAAAGGAGGATAAAGTGTGCATATTAATCAAGCAGGACTTGACTTTTGAAACAAATTTTCTATTAATGCCGTATATGTCAATCAGTCATTCAATACATACGATAATACAGCGATCCTCTCTCAAATGCATACAAAAACATCCTTTTCTCCCTCGTTCAACCTCATCATATCCAGCGTTTTGTATTTTGTATTTCGATGAAAAATAAACACGGTTTTTTTTTATTCCAACGGATTATCTATATTTACAAAACCGGAAAAATGTATGAAATTAGGGATCAGGGTTTATGCACAAAAAAAGGTAAATATACAAACCAAAGCACCGTTACATCGTGCGCGCAAATTAAAAAACCCCCGAGTTTTTCCTTCCTTTTTCCGGTTTTTTACGAACGTTATTTTCATTTTCCGTTCGCACTCCCCGAGATTTCCCCAGCGATATCAAATCGCGGAAATCGAAACAGTTGTGCACCTACACAGTCCCCTCCATTATACACAGACTCGAGCTCACTCTGCAATGTGTACATATATATATATATATATATATACTTTTTACCAAATACACGTGTAAATACACACAACATGCTCACGCATACCGTTTTGTCGAGTAGCGACGCTCTTGTATTTTTTTTTTCATTCCCAATCAGATCGTTTCTCTCTATTGGTGTTCTAATTTCCTCCCTCGTCCTCTTACAAGTAAAAATATGGACTCGGTGTGAGCGAAAAAACTTCCCTCCCACCAAAACGAATTACGGTCAGTCGATATACCCTCCATATTTCCATATTTCACGTCCCCCCAAAACAATGGTAAAAATAAAAAAATGGCCCACGTGATGGAAAAAATTCCCATGATGAGCACACATTTATCAGCATAATTAATCCGAACAACCAAATGGACTGGGCTCGCCCGTCCCAACGAATCGTCCTCGTAACTCTTCCTCCCCTCCCCTTCCAACGTCTCATCCTCCAATGCATTCTCATTTGCCAGTACGAATTGCTTCCATCTCTCCTTTATTTACCGATCGCCTTTCTCTCCCCCATGTCTACCCAAGAGCACAAAGAGTGGATGAAAAAAATCGTTCCAGCGAGATAACGCTCCTTTCGCGGGTGTCTATACATCGGGTTAATTTTCCGGTAAATAAACGCAATCGGTACACGAAAAGAAGGCGGCTCGGATGAATCGATAAGCTATTAGAGTCGAACTCTGTACGGGCGATTATGCCCCTCTGATTTATGAACGCGAGCGATCAGGTTCTTCTTTCGTGTACTTGCGTTGCGAGATATTTCACGAGCAATTGAATCGTTCGCGTGTACTATACCTGTGCCGTTGTTCAATAATGGCCCACTGATCAATGGAGAGGTGGTATTCCGAGCCAATGAGTTTCACGGGCTTAACGAACGACGATGGGTCATTCGATCGACGAGCCGCGTCGTGTTGGATTATTAGCGGCCGAAACACCACGCGAGTCTCAACAATGGCAAAAGCTGGACCGATCGAAACGTAATTGAACCAAGGAAACAGATGGTGGAACGTATATTCGAAACATTCGATTTGATAACTTTTCAACTACGTCCTTCTCCGTGGTCCCCTTCGGAGCGAAATGATTGAATTTTTCGTCAAAAGCACGCGCTCGTCCGGGCGTGGACGTCGAATCAAGAGCGCAATCAACAAACTATAAATTAGCGGATACCATACGTGCACGCCCACGTGTACAAAATGAAACGACGAGGGTGTGTTCCGTTACCGCGTACGTACACCAAGCAAATCGAATCCTCGAGTTGGAATAATTAATAACAAGGGAGCGGATGCCGGAGGGGGGAAAAAGGGGCCGAGAGAAATTAGCGCCCATGCCACGGGCAGAACTACTGGCGTGTACTAGTCTTTAGGAGCCATCGGTAGCGCCAGATTGACGAATCGACTAATCAGGTGTGTCCTGATTCTCCCTGAGCGGAGTGTGCTCGGTAATGAGTTATTCGCGGTACCTCTACTCGGACCATTTGTCAGGTATCCGTGTGTTTAGTTGGCGAATATCATTTTCTTATTTGTATCGAATCGGAATAATGCGTGAGACGGGTAAATGGCACTTTTGCTCGCTGGGAGGGACATTACACTGATTAATTTACCATAAAGGGACTAAAAGTAATCAAGAACACAAGGATAGATGCCGCACAAGGATAGAGCTGTATGTCGGTGACATTTGTTTTTTCTAACTTTGTACTGGTGGTACAGTTGTCTATTTTATTTTATGAGGAAAAAACAAATCTTGGTCATTCCATCAATCACAGGATTTAACGAAGGACTGAATTATCTGAACGAGTCGTTAAATCTGCGACAAAAATAACCAGAACGCATGTACGTTGAATTTAAATTTATCGTTATACGACAAGAAAACCTAGCTGCCATGTCTGTGACTTGAAAAAAAAAAAAAGAAATTTTCCCCCCGAGTTAGCTCTCTCTTTGATCGAAACATCGAAATTCCTACGTATGATGCACTCATATTGTTCGATATTGTTCGTCCAATAGAGCCCGGATGCACACTTGTCCTTAATCGCGATGCGATTAACGAATCGTTATTCAGCCGTGGCGTCTATATCCCGTCCAATGTACGTTCAGTCGTACATAGGTATAATGCGGTCGAAGTGGACATTCCGAGGCAAACATACGCATATTTGTGTATATACGAACACACAGATCCGATATGCTCGGCAAAGGGGTGCAGAACCGCGAGACTCCGTGCTGACATCACTCCCCCTCCCCGTTTTCAGCTGTAGCACCTTTTATCTGCTCGGGGCGTTTCGCAACCCCCTCCGCACATAACGCCACTCGGACACCTCCTTCCCCCGCAATGAGCGAACTTTCCCATTGTCGAGTTCTCGAAGCCCCGCTGTACCGCGAACGGAGTTGTTAGGTCGTATTCTCGGGATTGTGTGCCAAGGCATCTCCCACCCTGTTTTCTGGGGTGTCCGCGAGCTGCACTCGTTCTCTCTCTCTCTCGGGAGTGGGATAAATGTATACCGGGAGAAACGCCTCGATAAACAGAGACGTGGGAGCACCTATTTGCCACGGACGAGATGCCCCGCTGAATTATTGTGGGCGCTTGGCGAGTGCGCTGGATTTGATGTTGCTAATGCATCGCAAAGTTTCGGGGATTCACGAGCGATTAGTGAATTATGAAATTTAGGGGGGAGGGAGAAGAGAGTTTCGCGTAGGGTTGAAATTTTAATGAAAATTGCGTTATCGGGGGAGGGAGGCTAAACGGGCTCAGTGCTTCTTAGGCACGAACGATACAGGGATATGTGCCGTTTTTTTCATTATTATTTCAGGTCTAACAATTCAGAGGGTGAAAATCGGTTTGAACCCAAAAAACGATTGCAATATAAATTGGTATATCCCATGGTGTATGTATGAAAATATAAATAAGTGTTTGCACGTATGTTGTTCATCTAGAGGATAACATGAAAGTCCGGAGTGAACCTGATAAGTGAAAACCAATGCTTTTTGTGCTCTACTTTTAACAGACATTTATTTAGACATTGATGAAAAAATCGAGCCAAAGACGTCTCAATTGTGGTGTCCACCTTACTAGTCATTTTTTCAAGTAGATAGGTTAGTTACTCACCAAACTACTAAGCTTATCCAACTCCGGGCCCGTACCTATTGCGACGCATGGTAAAAAAGCTTATGTCCCTTAGTTTGACGCCAGCACCCACCCAAACGATCAGAACCGACTTTCCGTAAAATGGCCCTTAAAACTTGATGCTACATTCCTGGAATCGTCGTCGTCATATTTCACACGCCACTCGACTTCTTCGAGTTATCGCTGCGCTGTCGCGGATGCAGTCGAGCACTCCCGTGCTAAAGTCTCTCTCGCGCGTCGAAGCGAACGAGAATGTCCGAGGGCATTTGATAAAACGCAGGGCACCCGAGGCTGGCAGATCGATCGTAAAGTTTTTGGACCTTTCGTTCTTGTTTCGAGGGATGCGAGCGGAGGGATTGGTACATTTGTACTGGAGTAGTTGATAGAAGGTTTATGGATTTTGGGCAGCATAGCGTTCGTTGACACTCAAACTATATTTCTTATTTCTCGTAACACAAGGATTACCGACCCTTACATTTTTCAGCAAAAACGCATCGTCAGCTCTTTTGAGCTTAACATAAAGGGCTCAAAGCACTACCTGTAAAAAAAAAAAAAAAAAATTTTTTTTAATTTTTGCTGCAGATTGGTCCGATGAATATGATGACTAAAAACATTGCCTTTTTGCTTCTGCTAACACTAAGGCCTAGTATCATAAAGAGCAAAGAAAAGACACCTGCAAAACCTGACGACAACATGCTTTTAGTCGATAATCCAGGTATAGTTATGAATAGACTATTAAATTCAAACTAATTCGTACCATAGCATTGAAGACCAAACTATGTTATAAACAGCCAGATACTATATTTAAACAGTGTACTACAGTAATTAAGAATCAAGAATGCAAAAATTTAATACCAAGATACACGTTAAATAATATGATTTGTTTAACAAAAATCAACATACAAAGATTTAAAACTATTATTTGCACCTGAAATACNTTTTTTTCACGATAACAGTAAAAAAAAACCTGTAAAAAAAAAAAAAAAAAAATTAAAACAAACGAGTAGGCACAGGATGGAAAATATGTATGTACGACAAAGTTGATTACAACGGACCCTCGGGAACCAAGTTTTATCATAAAAGTCGTACGTGTTGCAACTGCGAGAAAAAGAAAGTGCAGAGTAAATAATACACACACGCACAGCGAAAGGAAGTCGAGCGAGCGGGAGGAAGAAGCACCGCCAGCTGTAATTAAAAAAAGCAGGCTCTCTCCATGTTTTTTTCACTTTTTCGCTTTTTTTTTGGCGCTGCACACCTTCGCATCGAAAACCGTCTGGCGTCGAGTACGCGCGGCTCTTTCGGATGTTTTTATTTTTCTTTACCCTCCTCTTCTGCACCGAAAAGAGCGGGTGACACTTTCGAGTTACACATTCGCGATTTTTAATGAAAGCCCGTGTCTACCACCTTTGACTCCACGCTACGCCACGATTTTCCTTTTTTTCTTATCCTGCCACGAAATACTCGCAACAGTTGACACACTACTGCGTTCCGTAACGCCAATCGGAATGCTCTTGTGGATTTTTTTTTTTTTTTTTCCCCAACTCTATTCTCACCTCATTACCCAAAGCACTTACTTAAACGGCGTCATTATCGTCGATACCCCCAAGTTTTCCCCAAGTTAAGCGCCCGAGGACGCGAGGAGATAAAACACTCTCGCTCAGTCGCAAACTTCAGCCCTCCCGTGTCATTAGCTTATTTATCAGCAATACGCCGACCCGCACAAAAGCTCCCCTGAAAACTTTAGAGCCCGTCGCCATCGTCGTTGGGAGGGCAGTAAATTTAAAAACTTCTCATTTCCAACTTTTTTTTTTCCCCTCCACTAGCTTCTTTTTCCCACCCTAAACCAAGAGCAGACTTGGCGGGGAAAAACCTTAACTTTCGTCGCACGATTTACGTACACGCGGCCAACTGATCGCATTATTTCAATCGACAGAGTTTATACGCACTCCCGGATGTAGTTTATTCGGTCGCCCCGGCGCGCTCAATTAGGTGTTTCCTCGAGAGCTGCGATTCCATTGGTATATCGCCACTTTGTAACCCTCCCCCTCTCCGTCTCTTGTTTCGGCGAGCACATTGCTCGGAATAAATTACCATCATATCACGGTTTGTCCGTAAAGTGGGGGGGGGGTGCGGTTATTCGTATTCACGGACGCGTCCGTTTTCAAATGTCATTTCGTACTCGCGAAAGGATATACCTGCCCCATTACAATTACAATTTCGTCAAACAACAAGCATCCATCGATTATCGGTTTTCAACTAAGCCAATTCATGTAGTTTGAAACGGATGACTCCCTTGAACTTTGCCGCATTGGTGTCAACATTTGAGCTCGAAAAAGCCTTACCTTCAACGCGCTTTTACTACTTAATACTCCCCTAAAAATACTCTAAATCACGGCCACATCACCCCACAGGTCCTCGAGCGATAATAACAGAGGGGCCCGCGTATCCGAGCGGATAATCGGCTCCGATTATTGTACTTTACAGTCCGATGTATACACACACACATCGAGCACACACGCGAGAAGCAGAGGGGATGGGAATCAATACCAAAGTTTGCGATAATCCTTACAGCTGCTTTTGCTACGCTCACGGTGTACCCATACCGTGGTATTACGTATACTTTGTGCAACTCTCTCGTGCTAGCTCCGATGTCTGCCGGCACGCGACCCTATGTACACCCCCCCGGAGGAAATCAAACGCGTTATTGGCTGTCGTAAACTATCTCTCTGAAACTGCAAACTCGAGCCGAGCGATTGGTATTTTACGCTCACCGCGACGTGTACCTACATATTATACCAGGGCAAAAATGACAGGGCCATCCGATTGTTCGGAACTCATCCACTGGCGATCAAGCACACACCGGGCACATTATCGACAGCACTAAAATGTGGGCATAGACAAACAAACAAACAAATACAGAGGGCCAGTCCCTGGTCGTTCGGCACCTTGATTCGCGTGATAAATTCGAGAGCACCTCCCCTCTCGAGCTCGGGGCACTCGCGGGCACGGGAACAATGGGACCGAGCGTGAACTGCCC
Organism: Copidosoma floridanum; assembly: GCF_000648655.2. The sequence continues at coordinate 467,260 of NW_019379475.1, forward strand.
TAGAAACGACGCTGACAACGACGAGACGACGATTCCACGTAGCGCCCCCCTCCCCCCATCGCAAGACTCGTGTGTACCCACTCGAGCGGGATAATTAAATGCCGTTTTCGCGCGTGTGCACCATACATATATATACACATTTATCGGGAAGAGAGAGCTCTAGTAGTCCATCCTAATCTATGGGTATATAAATACACACCGGGGCACACGTATAGAGCCATACATATATACATGCCGGGTCGTCGTTGGTGCATTGTTCGAAGCCAGCCGATGTCGATATATAATACCGCCGAGGGACCCCACCCTACCCCTGCCCCGGCCAATTGCAAGCGCTGCTTAATTAAGATCGACTCGATCCCCATGTATCCGATGTATACGGGCACGCAGTTGTGCTTTCGACGATTCCCCCGTGAGCCGGACGGCCATGTGCTTCCTCGTGCCCCTTCCTGTGTGGTTTTCTCGCGCCTATACCCCTCGAGCTGTGCGTAAACAGAGTGCGGTTGTGTAACTTTAGGTGGATATTTTTGGGGATCCTTTGGAGATCGTGGATGAATTGCGCCCTTTATTTTTTCGAAACTTCGAGCGGTGCCCTTGAACCTCCCTTTCGCCGCTCGGCAATTATTGCACTTGCACGAGGCTTTTAGTTTGCGCTCCCTGTCGGATGCAACTTCTTAATGAGTCTGTTTTTGAAAGGGAAAAGTTTTGCAGTAACGAGCGGCAAATAAAGTTTAATTAGAATCCAAGTCGAGTTCCCTCTCGGCGTATCATTGGATGCTTAAATTGATATTTACTCGGAAATAAGGTATCTCGGGGCTGTGTACCCCTGCACCTTGGGGTTGATAAACTCACTTTTCGATCATCTTTCAGAATGTTTCAAGTAGATAACAGTAATTCTTCTTACCGTGCGGGAGAAGCCTTTAAAAAAAAGCGCACCCGCGTATCCCCGCACAAAAAGATATAGACTCTTTTGCCCGGTGTGTACCACGGCGTGTTGCGAAGAAAGCTCGGCTGGATGCGAGTTTGATTACTTTTTCCCACAAAGCTCGTGCGACGCGCCGGCGACCTCCTCCGCCCCTTGAATCGTGTACTCGGGGCTGGGAAATATACATGGAAATGATTCGTTGAATTTACAAGCGTGCCCCTGGTTTCTAGGTGGCTTTATTTATAGAAAATACGATACGTGTGCAAACGTACTCTTCCAACACGAGTTTATTATGATGGTTATGGGCTGAGAGGTGAGAGCAGTGCAGGGATTGTGAGAAACCTCTTAATAAATGTACGAGCGGAGTTTTACGGTATGTCTGACATGAGGTTGAGCTGTACTACTTAAACCGAGGTATTATCGATTTTTGCCAGGGGTTACTGATCGATCGACCGGCTTGGTGGGTCATGTTTATTTTGAGATTTCACGTTTTTTTATTGAAAAGCCGTAGGTTAAATTCATCCGGTGCAACGAAAAAATGTAGAAAGATGAAAAACCGATCGTCGCTTCGTTTTCACACATGTCGATGCGTATTAATATCAAATTCGGCCCGGCTGTATCCCCCGTCCGATGGACAGCGTCGGTACTTTAGGCAATCACTTTTGGATTGAAAACAAAAAGGCAATAATCCTACCCCTTCCGAAACACACATTCGGAAGCTAAAAAAAAGGGGGGGGGGGTATGGAATGACGCAGTAAAAAATGATTGCCAATCCCGGACAGCGCTACAGGGATATTGATCTCCGAAAAAAAATTTCCTGCACGCATATGGCCCTTTTTCCCTCCGCTTTGAGTGACAAACGGCTGACTCCTCCCCCGGGGCATGATGAATAACACGGGACCGACGGGACAAGCAAATAAATCTCGAAACGGACGACCCGCGAGGTAAGATTTGTCAATTTCCATTTTGTATCTTAAAAAAAAAGAAAAGAAAAAAAAAAAAACTAGATTCAAACGGACCCCTGAAAAAAAAAGAAAAAACACGAGCGAGGAGAAAACAGCGAGCAACGTGAGCAAAGTATCGCATCGCAGCCGAGCTTATTTGAATCTCACGCCACGCTCACGTCGTTCCGAGAGGTGCAGGAGAAAACTCGTACTCTTGCACAACACCCAAAGAAAGAGAGGGGAGGTAGGCGATTTAGCTCGGGGAAATCAGATTTTCAATTCCGCATACGTACCCCGGCTTCGCCTTCGCAGAGAGACATACAGAGGAGAAGAACACCAGCGCGCGTGTACACCGGCTCTTGCCTAAAGAGACAGGGCGCGCGTCCATCTTCTTTCCTCTGTTTTCCCCGGCCGGGCCTCCGCCGAGTGAATTTCAAACAGATGCCAGCCGTGTCTACGTACACACTCGTGTTACACACACAGAGGCTCGTTCTCTTTCGGACTCACGTACCACACGGCGTCTCCTCTTCTTCGCTGCAGCTTCCTCGAGGAGGGGAAAAAAAAAAAAAAGTAAATCAGTCTTCCGCTGCAGTTCGAGCCAGCTAGCGGTGCCAAAACTACCGATGAGGCACCCCCTGCGTAGCTGCAATCTTATTTCATTACGTGCTGACCCAAAATTACCCCGACGCCACGTTACAGAAGTCGACAGCTCACCTCGTGCCATCTCGAGTATCCGCGCAAACGGTGACAGGCAGCTGTGCTACACTGTGGGAACGCGCGGCTCTCGTCACACGGCACAACTGTCGTAACTACCTCCGGCAGAACCATGTAAACCACCTTCCGGCTGTGAAATGGATTACACTTTTGATGTTTCGCGCGAGAAGCTCGTCTGGTACTCGAACAGAAGGAGGTTTGGGGAGGATTTGTTACCCTTGTTTAAGTACGAACACACTCGGCGCTCATTGAATTTTCATGCCAAGTCGGCTTTTCGACGGGAGCTCTCACAAAAACTGAAAAAATCGTCGATCCGATCGCGTGATCCTTTTTTTTTTTTGTAGGTTTTTTATTGATCGGTACTGTGGGATATGTTTAGCAGTGCCAAATGTAATAAGAAATGTACTTGTGGATAACTGCGAGGTAGTCTCCTCGTTGGTAAGTGTATAATATGGGGAAAAACTTATTTTTCAATTCGGGGAACGTCGAATAAAAGTTTGGGAAGAAAAGGACGACCGAGTATACGCAAGCATCAGCCATACATCAGGCCAAATCAAAGTTCCCGCGTACTTTTCAAAACAAAAAGTCAAGCCGCCATCTGTTCTCTTCGGTCCACGGAAACGCTCGGAATATTATTTTTCTCCGACCCCGCAAAATTCGCCAACTTTTCTCACCCAATCCACTCATCCTCGTACAATCTGCGTGTATTTCATCATCCCTTTGGCATTTGTTTTCTTTACTCTGAACTCCACCCCTACCCCACACACACAGTAGTAGTTCCACACTCCGGGAAAGTATTCACACCCAACCCACGCACTCCTCCTCATGTACAAGTTGGCTGTTATACATATACTACGTTTCGGAACTTGCAAATCGCATTTCCATAAAACAAGTCCGTGATCGTGGGTCCTGGCGCCAAACCTGATATGTATACGTGCATTTGGAACGGGTGCTCGGTCCGATTTCAGAAAGTTACCCCCCCAAGCCCGGAGACTGAGAGAGTATATAAGCTCTCGCGTGCTCGCCTCGGGAGTGTCTCTCGTCCGTCGAAACTTTTGCCTCGCCTTTTTTTTTTTTTTTTTTTTTATCCACCGTACTTCTTCTCCACGGCCGGTGCTGCTAACTTCGTAAAAAGCACTGACCACCACACTCGGAGGAGATCCGGGAATTTCTCGAATTCTTCGATTACCAACTCTCCCGGGCTGTTTCTCTTTTGCGATGTTTCCTCGAAATTTTTGAAAGCTAACTTTCCCTCCCCCACCCCCCGCGAGCGAGCGAGTGCTTTCGAAGTGGGAGCTCCTTCGCTCGCGATGCGAGAAAAATCTCGACGGCGGCCTCTCTCAACTTTTGCTCCGGGTTTTCTTGAGCTTATGGGCGAAATCTTTCGACGCCCAATAAAAGCTTTTCCCTCGCGAAGGCTGTGTACGCAAAGTGTCGGTCTTGTTCGAGATACGATTGTTTTTCTTTTTCTTTTTTTTTTTTTTTTTTTTCATGCGTGTTACACTTGTCTACGATGACGTTTTCACAACAGTATAAGAACTACTGTTTATAGCACATTGTAAAAAGTTAAAAAATCAAAGTCAGAAAAACACGAAATCTCGTGACAATTGTCAATTCATCGTGCAACACCCCCGACGATTTCATTCCACGTGGACCCTTGAAATCACCAGTGACAACAATGCCCCATAACATATACTCGCAACCCTGAGTCTCCCCCAACCCAACGAAAACCATTGTCGTGACCCCACGTGCAAATGACACTGTTCTACTATTGTTTAAAAAATATTATCGTTAAAAAATACGCGTGAGACGAAATCATCGGCAGTATGCATACACGTGCTCGCGTAATCCAAAGTTACAATACCCGTGTTGCCCTGCGCGCGTACACAGTAGGGGCCGGAATGAAATTTCCTATGCATAGCGCAATTACCTTTCCAAAGTAATTTTTCCCCAAGGTCCCTGTGGACGCTGTAACTTTGAAAAGTCAAACGGAGGGTCCACCGAGAGGGGCCACTCCCTGCGTTTGCCCGTATTTAAGATTCAAGCCTCTCGTCTAAATCAGTCGTCGAGACAAGGGGACACCTCCCTTGCTTTTCTCTACCCCCAAATAACGAAGGAGCCCGAAATACGTCCACACTTTCTATTTCGGGAACAGTGGTGACGCAAAAAAATAAAGAAGCGATCCAAGCTATCTATAAAATGCTCCCTCTTTTTGCCCGTCACACTCGAGGCTCGCGTCAAAATAAGCCCTGTACATACAGTGCAGCTCGAACCAGCCCTCGAACACGTTCCACAGCTCCACGGGTAGCAAACACACTGGCCCTTTTTTTTTCGTCGACAACGCCGGAAGAGAGAAGGGCCTATTAAAAGGGAAGCAGGGGTGGTTATTAAAATTCAGCTGTTCGATATACCAGTTCCCTCTCTGTATCCGTGTGGCGGGGCGTACATATACACGTGAGATCAAGTTCTCTTCCTACGTCGGTAAGACGGAAAAAAAGATGAGAGGCTTGCGCGGCCAGGGGGGGGGGGATGCGGTAGTCAATATTTGCATGCCGCGAGAGAGCTCTTCCGCCCAAGGAAGCACGTAGAAAGCGCGCGTTCGTACATCCGTGTGGGTCGGATACGTGGGGGAGCTGATCCACATGGATGCGCGAGAGTAAGAAAGGGCTGGATGGGGGAGGGGGGCGGCTTTAAGGGCTCTTCCGGGGGCTCGATCTGCGTTTCTAGCTAAGATCGGCGTCGCCGTCGTCAGTTTAGTTCGAGATATTTACCTTCTTGTCTCTGTAACGCGGTGAGGAGCGCGCCTCTGGATCCTTATTACTCGCGGACGGGGCACTTTTTCTTCCTCTCCCCCTCGTCTCTCGGCCATACTGGTACCACCAGTTTTTTGCGCACGAGAGCCTAATTCCGCCTCCGTTGGCCTTTTTTGCCCTCCCACCCTTCTCCGTGTTCAACCCCAAAGACACTTTCAAGTTAATTTTCCGATGACGGCGAGGAGGTGCACGTAATTGTATCTCGGTGAGTGAAAACGCGAGGAGGAAAAGAATTGAGAGGACGAACCCGATTTTTGCGCAGTGGTTGATCCGCATCAGGTTGATACTGTTTTTTTTTTTTTTTTTTTTTTTTTTTTCAACACCATTACCGCAATACAAGCATCAAAATATCCGCAAATAAAAGGGAAAAAAAGCCTGCACGCCTCTCTCGCGCGCCCCCTATTTCTCAGCCCGTTGGCACGCTATCATATCTCCCCCCGCGAAGCAGCATCAATCTTTTTTGCATGAAATATTCACGTGGCATTATACACATGCCCATACGTACGCGTGTGTGTGTGTACCATAGCTCGCCCACTAGCACATGCATTATCGTCGTGGTGCACGAGACCTCCGTTGGCCATCATATGTAGGCCCGACAGCAAGGCTACGTATACGGCGCACACAGCGCGCTTCGTTTTTGCCACTAGGGCCTCGTCGTCGTCATCGTCGTTAAAGCCACCCCGGTTGGGTTACCCTCTCTCCTCCCCCTTACCACCTGCATAATACGTCATTCCGGGGGAGTATAATAAGTGCTCGGCTTGTGGGCCCTCTTTGCCCCCGTGCACTGCAAGGCACGAATATACATACATACATGTATGCCTCCTAAGGAGGGAGGGCAGGGAGGATCTTTCGGCTGCCTGTAGCAGCAAGAGCCGTAGGTGGCTTTTTACGCAGACGAGCCCCAGCCGCGACACACATTCGCCCCTTCATATCCCTCACCCCCTTTTTCGTCTACGCATATATGTATACCTACACGGTACAGCAAGTGGTATGGTCCTATGCCATACGCGCTCTGCCTGGGACAGCCTAAGTACAGCATCCCTTTCTTGCGACGCCGCGCTCTCGCTTGAGATCCTGTAATACTCTGATGTATGTAATGCATATGTATATATACAAGTACAGTGTCAGTTTGGCTCCCTTCGTGTCGCTTGTACCTCGGTATTATAATGCGCTGGGCGAGGCTCTTCTTGCCCCCTTCCCCCAGCCCACCCTACCACTTGGGAAACGCTTGTGATTATTGCCCGTACACGGTTGCGTGCCTGGCATTTCCACGGCTAATATTGTTCGTTGCGATATTTATCGTTGGAGCATTGTTTTGCCCGGCGAGGAAATAGTTTCAATGTATACCTACCAGCGATGATTGTACGTTGGGCAAAATAACAAAGCGCATTAATTTCCCGCTGAATTTCATGCCGATTGTATACGAGGAAAATTTGCCCGATTCGCTAGATGTTTCGCATTGTTTTCCTCCTCGAAACAGAGGTGTGATATTGTATGTATACACAAGCCCGACTATAATGATGACTGAATATGTTTTTCCATGCGCTTCGTCCATTTAGATGGATGGAACGGACAGGACAAAAAAAAATAAAAGGGTGACACGCGTGAACAACCCACTGATTGTAACGAACCCGCGCGCCCCTGGACTCTTGTAATGTGCAATAAACAGGAGCCAAACTCCAAGCCGGCAATGGATGGACATTTTCGAGACCTCCTGGGAACTCGTTCTCGTCGACACGCGCTTATACTCCCAGAGACACGTGTTCCACAGTCTCTTTCTCCCCAAAGAGGGAAAAGTGCCGCCCAAGTGATTCTTCGGCCCTCCGGTGTGTGTGTGCGGCTTTTATCGCCCTGAAAAGCTTCGGCGACCCAATTCCCCGGCTATAGCCCCCCCCCCCTGCCTGTACAGTAGTTGGAAAGGCCTGAAAAGCCCCGAGTTGGAGTGCTAGCGGAGTGACCCTTTTCGCGGACTGTCAGTTCGGAGGTAAAGAGGCAAGTTGGTCAGCCCCCTGGCAAGCCATCTTCTTCTGCTTCTTTTCCCTCAGTTTCACGGACCACCGACGAATATTTTTGACCCGCCGCTCTTTGGCCCTTCTCCATTTTTAACGAGCATTTTCACTTAAAACTTACCTTGTCCGGCCTTGCCCCATGTCCATTAATTTCGTTAATGCACTCTGCTGACGACTGAAGGCTCCGGTCTCAAAGATTCATGAGTCTCGCCTTGCCCACGCGTCCCACGCCGCGGAAAAGACGAAATAGCCTGCACCACCGAAATCAGGCCGGCCCAGAAATCTGAACAAAGTATCGGAATAAATCATCGCGTAATCGGCTCGGAGCCCAATAATACCCCTCTGGTGTGCCATTCCGGCTGGTAAATTAGAAATTCGCCGTTAACGCCGTTCCCTTTGAGCTCCGGGGAAACTATAGAAGAGAGAGAGAGAGAGAGAGAGAGAGAGATGTATAAATGTACTCGAACCGCAGTGGCCATACCTTATTTCCTTGTGCCGTTGGTGTAGGAAGGTACGATCAGTCGTGTCCCATCCGATTAGCAATTACGGGCCATAGCGTCGTTGTTAAATTAGCTCGTTAAGTGAAAATCTACTCTGCTGGAGGGAAGGGGCGAGTAAGATGCACCAGAGCCCCTGGGGTTTTCGTTCTCTGCAGCGTGACTTTGTTCAGATGTGCCCGCGCAAGAACAACGGCTCGAGGGCACTTCTTCCGACTTGTTTTACGGTTTGCATCGAAGTTGGGGCCGTATACGAGGGACGATCGATGGGTAATTTAGCTGTCACGTTCTTCTTCTTCTTCTTCTCATTCCTTTTTTATGGATCAATTAATATTACGACGACCACACTCGTCACTAGCTTAACATCGCAAAAATTGTACAGCAAGTGTGTTTCATCTTGAAAACAGAGTCCCTTTGTTTTCTCCCGCAATCAGCATTGCCGTAAAACGCTGGTGTATATACTGGGGATGGCCGACGGAGCAATGAATCTTGGTACCGAGCAATCCATCCGGTTGGCTTTGTTCCGCGCGATAAAAACAGCCGTACCTTCCGCGAAAGTGACTGTACAACCTGTGCCCGAAAGCAACAAGGCAGCAAGTAAGAGCCACACACCGGTGCTATATACGGGAGCTCCGCGTTATTGACGGCGCGCTTGCATAATTGCCATCTTAATTCCGGCAATTAATCCTCAGACGAAGCGAGGGAGCGAGACACACGCGGCGGCGTATGCATATATACAGCGCCGGTAATAGTCCTCGGCTGAGGGGGGCGCGGGGCTCCCTGTGCTTTTATTCCACGGCGAGGCTAGAACACGGAATAAGGGGCCTCACGCGAGCTGTGCCTGTTTCGCACGGAGACCCGCGCCCTTCGCCGTGTGTCATAATTATTCGGGAATAGCTGTGCCCCCCGCTCCCTACGGTGTTCCGTATACCAACGCCCGATCGTATCCACACTGTCTTAGTGTCAATGAGTTTACGTGGGTGAATTTCGTTGGTACCAACTGCACTGCACGTGGATTTCCTTTCTTTCGGGGAAATGGGTTGTGGGGAAATCGCGTCATTTTTTTATTTAACCGTTACTTTCCAGGCGAGGAGATCGAATGCATCTGATAAAAAAGAAATCCAAACGGGTTTTGTTTCAATAGGTGGAAACAGATAGCTAGGGGTTGTTCAAATCAAGTGTCATACAATCTAGCCATTGGGAGGCACGATGTTGGGAGCGCGAGTTAGTTCGAGTTTAACTGTTTAATTAAAAATCGTTAATTTTAGCACTACATAAGTCACTTGGCAAGGTAATTTATCCAACTCTAGTGGGTCCCGTTAAATTTCATGGGTTATGGTATTGTGCTTTTGATCGCCGCAGGGATGTTAGTAGCCATGTAGCACTGATGTTTGGGTCATACAAAAGCTCGGTTGAAAATTAATTCCTAAGACGTGGTAAGTCACGCTTTGTTTTTCATCTCTTTTTTCGTATCTTTTTTTTAAACGTTATTCTTAATGATTTTAATTGATTTCGGATTGTACCCATACTAACATGTACCGTTACAAAAACTAAAGTCTTGTACTGGTTATTCGATGGATGTTTCTTTTAAAAATGATAGCTTTTGCGAAGCTAAAACACGTGATTTTAACATTTTTCCATATTATGATGTACGATTTTGCACTCAAGTAAATTTAAATTTTAGCAGTTATGAAATTTAGTTTTCTCATATTCCCACGATCATCGAGTTAAACTTTCGCCGAGTAGTGTAACCTCCGCCCCTAATTGCACAACAGCGTAGTACATAACTTCACCCCCCCGAAGTGCACATTAGGAGTAAAGACGTTACGCAGGGACCACCGGTGGCAGCGTCCCTCCACCCACTCCCCCGAAATTCAAGCACAACATATCATAATATAGCTTGTGTTGTATGCGCTCTGGTGTAAAACTATACGCGCCGGTGCGGTCTCCGCAGCAGACCCCGGCCATGCGTAAAATCGAGCCGCGACACCCCCATTCTCCCATACTTACGTATATACACCTCCAGAGTCTCCGAAGAGAAGTTTACTACGTGAAGCTACAATAACTCGTTTGTGCACGCGTGTACGTGCACGCGAGCCCACCCCGAGACAAGAGTATAGTTGTTGTTGTTGTTGTTGTTCTTCCGAGAGACCACCGCGAGACTGGAGCGTCTCAAGGTGCCCCGGGAGTGCAAAATTTCCCGAATAAAATTTCGTAATTCATCTTGAGAGGGCGATACGCACTCCCCGGTTATAGTTTATCTTTCCTGTTTTCGTACCGACTCCCCCAATCTGTGTGTATCCCCACCTACGAGTTGGAGAGGGGTTGGGGAATCGACTGCACGACTTCATCTATCACGCGCTTATGGAAAGGCGGGGTCCACGACACATTGCGCCCTTCCCAAGGGGCCATTGGCCTTATACTTGATTATACGAAGACCGCGATAGACACCGATAAACCATGATTATTCAACTCTTGCGATAAAGGGCAGTTATAAAATATCGTGGAAGGTGACGAGTTTGTGATTGATGCACCCTTGATTGGCCACACGCGATCATAGATGAATTTCGAATTTCGGAAAAATCAGGAGAAAAGTACACATTTGACAATTGTAACGGGGATGAGAGAAACCGGGCAGAGCGTATACAGTACGTATTTGGCAGTACTTTATGCGCAGGGAGTAGTGTATATACACTGGTACAAAGGCTCCATTCCGTGCCGAAACTCGGTGAAACAGCGGTACGTAAGTGTACAGGTATGTATGGGCACATAACTCGGCCTCTGGTTTCTGTGCGGTAACAGCTTCCCGTGTCTATATACACAGATACACAAGGGCTATATGTATACATGTGTATGCCATGCGCGAAAGGAGAGGAAGCCACGCGACGGTACACACACTATATCCCTCTTCCTCTTTCCTCCCCGTCTCTCTGCTCTTCTAATTCCACTAGCCCACGCTCGTACACGTACATCTGAGATAGTGTCCGTGTGGTGGTATATACGTATACGTGCGCCTATAGATATATGTACATTAACAAGCGCACGGCTCTTCTCTCCTCTCCTCCCTTATCCCGTGGCTTGTTCGCTTTCCGGGCAACAACGAGCCTTGAACTTTATTAAGATTAAGGACGCCGTCCACAGTAATTTGGGGGAGCTGCTGCTGGGGCCTCTCTCTCTCTCTCTCTGTACTGCTGTGCTGTGGGGAGAACGAGTTTACGGAGGAAGGAAGCGGCGGAGAGAGGACGAGTTATGGGGCATCGAGCGCCGTATCTTTCGCAGGTTGATTGAGAAAAGTTTTCGGCTTGTTCTTGTTGGTTCGGTTCATCGGTAGGCCATTCGTGTTTTCGATCGGTATGTGGGTCGTATGCGCGTGTGCCATTCTCTTCCAGGGTAAGTCCACCGAGGGGTGCTCTTATCCATCGTGAGGTCGTGTACGCTTCGTCCATCATCGGAATTGAGTTATAAATTGGGGGGGGGATGAGACTATGGATGTGGAGCTGTTTCTCGAATGAGTCGGCTCGAGTGCAAAAGTTGATGGGACAAGCCGATGATCCTTGACACCTCGTTTAGTGCTACTTCCACACGTGTGATCAAAAAAATGGCTTCATCTGCGTTTACGGTTTCATCAGTCTAATGTCGGATCGAAAGGCAATGAGGCTCAGGTTGTTGTTATAAGTGGTTTTGTGACTTGACACTGGCAGCCCGCTTGGGCTTGTACCAATCCTTGAAAAGTATTGCAAGAAAAAATAAAAAATGAGTAATTTGGCTTAATGGAATCTTCAAAGTAATTTTAACAAAAAAACAGTTATTCTGTAATGCGAACTTCATTAAATATTTGAAATACTGCACATGTGTCGTGGAAACCATTACAGCTCGCGAACTGAACGCTTGATTTCGTTTTCTCGCTACTTAGATACGTACGAGTGTATCAACCAAGTGTACCACAGTGTATTGCACAAGACGTTGCTTGTAGGTCATTCTTAAAGGGTCTCGACATGTTCCACCTCTTAGAATTCAAAGTGCACCCCTGAATAATAACCAAAAAGGTGTATAATGCGCTTCCACCGCGAACTTGGTTCCCATCAGAAGCAATTACGGAGGCACAAAGGAGCAGCGCCACTTAGGCATTAACGCGAGGCCCCTTTGTTGCAGGGCCGCAAGACGAGGGGGAGCTTTTGCCTGCGGTTTCCTTCCATTTCATCGATACACCCACGACACTTGTCCACCCCCCCCCCTCTGTGCTTTTGTGCAGTCTAAGTCGAGGCCCTTGATGCCCCACGGTAATCGATAAAAATTGCAGCTTTTGCACGGGTTAAATATTTATACCGGTCTCTCGGGTGCTGAAAGCGTACCTGTTCGCTCAAAATAACGCGGAGCCTTCAAGAAATGCCCCTCGTTTGAATTTCAAATCAGCCGGGGGTTTATAAAAAAAAAAAAAAAAAAAAAACGCACCACCTCGAAGCTTCGGGACACTTAAAAGCTCGACTCGGGTGTATCCCTTTTTTTTTTCTTCGAAATAAAAGTTTTGCTGAATTAAAGTGGGCTCTTTTTTTTGCGGAACAGGGGACTTGGGGTACTTGAACGCTGCGTGCGATAAAAGTAAAATTATACAGGCACTCTGAAGATTGCAAGATTCATAGGTGCCTGGACTGTAACTCTTGTGTATTTTATTCATTTGAACAAAAAAAAAGAGGGGGATGACAAAGGAGTGGGACTATTACATGCGAGCCAAGCAGCAAAAAATCTCTAAGGAAGTCGAGTTGTTATTTTATCAAGTAACTTGCCATTCGAACGAACCTGCAGATTTATCAGTCCAAGAGAAAGGAGAGACTAGCGGAAGCAGGACAGTGTCGAGTCTGAGGGTGAAGGGAGACCAAAACCCTCCCTCCCCCCCTTCTTAGCACCGAAGGAGGCTCTTGTCCTTTCGAGAGGCGTTGTCAGGCTTCCCATTCAACTGCCGCCTCCTTCCCCCCGGGTCTTTCTTTTCTTTCGACGCGTACTCTTGTCCTCCTTTTTTTCTTTTCTCCAAAGCGTACGCGGCAGGCTTTCGAAACTGAAGTTTCATTTTTTTCTCCTATTTCTATATCTATGGTTCACGTGACTGGAATTTTTAAGATGCACACATGTATATACTTTTAAAAGACAGCCATGCAGCAAAAACGCCCGTGGCATCGGTACGAAAAATGCGAGGATGATAACAATAATAACAACGTAACAACAACAATGCTCGTACGAGAGGCTTTTCGAAAAAATTGCCCTCGGGGATCAATAAGGCAGAAATTATTGAAGTTCCACGTAGCTCGGTATTTTTCGCAGTTATTGGAGAAAAGTCCAATTTTTTAAAAAAGCACCAGCGCACAAGGACTATAAACAGAGCTAAGACCAAGGATATTGTATAAGGGGCTCTTTGTGGAGCATTTGTGGAGAGTAAATGACGCAGGAATTGCAAGACGAAGCGAAACGTGAAGCCAAGAAATAAAGAAAAAAGGAGTGGTTGGGGGCTGAAATTTAATTTTTTTGACCCTCCATGTGGGGCAAACTGGGCCGATTCCCTCGAGGACACGGCATGTGCTGGACTGAAAATAATTGTCAATTAACTCGTCGCCAGAGACCAGCGCTTTCCTTTCTTTCTTTTATTTGTATCTTTTTTTTTTTTAATTTTGCTTACAAAAGTGGGACGGAAATACGTCTCTGCTCGTGTATTTTTTCGCACCAACGTAAACACGGACGTAATTGGCACCCGAGGGTATTTCACGGGTAATTGCCCACGATTTTCTGGGCGTACTCGCGTGTGCAGTTGTGCATAGAAACGAAGGCATGAGCTCCTCGTCGTATAGTTTCTTCCATTTACCTTTCATTTCGCAAAATTTATCAACCAAAATTTAGAAACGACGACGAAAAAAAAGGCAACAAAAATTTCAAACAAACCGCTATCAGCAACACCCAAGATTCCCCGGTTGTTGTCCAGCGGGGTAAACAATGTCCTCTGCCCATGCTGGTGGACGAAATTAAACACGGCCCTACCGACGGTCGCCCAAAAATATGCTTACCCACAAAAAAATCCCTCACCCTTTAGTGATTCCCAACTACCTTGGATCCCCTTCGCAACGAGCTGTACAGCACAATATTTACACCCCATACACTGTCCACAAATATCCCCGCCCCTGTACACTATGCGCCCCGTCAAGTCACACGATCGTCAGATAGATAGCACACGCGGTTACAGCCCCTACCACTTTCCTAAAGCCACGCAACACGATCCCATGTCGAAATCGAGCTCATTGTCCGCCAGCACCGCGATAGAGGCCATAGGGCTCGCAAGGAGTGTGTGCAGGCGCTTTGATACCAGCGACAACACCAGAGACTGCCAATGACGGGGTACTGCACGGCCATTACAATTCCCCGAGTGAACGGTGGAGTGGGAGGAGGGAGCCGGCCGTCCGAATCCCTCCGAGACACGCTGGCTCTCGCGTACGCGGCACCCCAGCTAGAAAGAGGGATTGGGGGGGGGGCTGGGGCATCGTGGATTGATTGACAGAGTGGTCTCGATTATTTTCACAATCGCTCGTCCGGTTGATCCTGAATACGGCACGTGTGTACGTCTGTCTCGGGGATTACACGGATGAAGATTCGAGCGGAGCAGCCCTCTGTCACGCTGTCTGACTGGATTATCCAAGGGGAGCCACTAAACGTCGCGTTGACGGCCCGTTGACGCGTTTTTAATCGCTTTTTCTTCACGATATTATTTTTCGTGCCCATTTATGATTGTTTTTCATTTGGAAAGGAAAATGTGGTTTTTCAGTAGAACAGTCAATGTTTGGTCGGACGTTCGATACTTTGGGATTATATATAAATCAAGGTTCAAGTAGTAGAGTCAATGAATAGTCAGACACCCCATGAATCAGCTTTTTTTATCGACAGAGTTGAAGCGAAATGACAGCGAGCATCTATAATTACATTAAAAATCGATAAAAACAAAACCACTGAGTAAATGAGGGGCGAGTATAAGTTAAAAAATGCATCGGTGCCCCAATTCTTCAATGAGACTCGCGTATTGTTTTACGTGCATCAAATTGCTGGTACAACAACGGGATGTACAGAGCAGGTCACTCCAAATCAGATCGTCCATTCATCGAGCGAATAACAGCACTTGATTAACAATCCCCGCTAAGAGCTCTGACGAAAACACTCGTCGACAACCGGCACAGGTGTATAATCCATTAGCGATTTACACACCTCTCTTTTGTTTTCTCAAACGCGTAGAGGAGCAACTCCCACCGAATATATAATTACACATGAGTCTCGTGTACCAGCAACAGTTCAGGCACGAGAAAACAGCGAGAAAATCTCATCCAGGGAGAAACAAGCACGTGAAAGAAAATAAATCCGCTCAAGTGTGCATTGCTGGCAAGCTTGACTCTCGGCGGCTGTCGGAGACGCGTCGTTGGAGAGGACACGTCAGTCCAGTTTGTTTCCCGAGCGCGCGTCCGCTCGATGACGCTCGATTGTCGCTGCTGGAGGCACCACTCCCTCTCTGGCGCGGCGTGACGGGAAACGGCTCGAGTTAATTCGGACGTGACTTGTCGCTCATTCACCGCTGCTGCTTCAAATCCCTCCCCCATCCCACATCCTCCTGTTCCACGGCTGATGGCAGCTATAGAGGAGGGTATTGAGCTGGTCGAGAGGTTGTCTATTTTTTCGAAGTCGATGATTATCCAGCGATCATGGAATATCAGGAGATGCCGTTCGTGCGTTAATACACACGAGATAATTGAAACGCTGTTGACGACAGTTCATCATACAGAGAGAGAGATGCAGCGGATGAGTATATTTTGCCTCACGTTTCAGAGACATTTGTAAATATCAGTGTTGAAATAACAGAAAGAGCCTCCAAAACTATAAGTAAAAGAAAGAAGAAGAAAAAATCCGTGACAGATTGACTGACTGGCGGGGAAACTGGATAACACGTTTGAAGCAATTGAGAGCTGCGAGAGGCACTCGACGCGTTGTCTCCTGGAATATCTCGATCGCGAAGAACTGCCGGGAGGTGAGTTGGCGACAGTGCCCCACGAAAGCCGAGCTCCACGTCAATACCACGGTACTTGTCAACGGCAAACTGTTTCTTCCGTGGCTGTCTTTTTCTTGCACTGTTTAGACCAGAGACGCACCTGTCGACTGTGTGTTGCCAGCAATTTTGGCCGTCACTGCAGTGGTTGAAATTTTTCCACCACACCTTTCGCTTCCTAATATCCCCGGCTACACGAGACGAGAAGGGCCCATCCGTCATTCGCACGCCTCATCGTCGATCGACCCTGTCAATGGTGTGAATGAGCTATTGTTGTTGCAGTTGCTACTCTCGGTGTACAGTTGTGACGCCATTGGCGATGATACAGCCTACCGTGACGAGACGCCTTTACCCTTGTATCTCCAACAGTGGACGTGCGACCAGGGGTGAGAAGATAAATACGTCGCTTGTGCGCGTATGCAGCGTGTCGTGTTTTTAATTAAATTTCCTCCCGCTTCCAACGCTTTCGGTATTTTTTTGTTACCGGTACCATGATGCTTCCACAGGTCATTTTTCATGCTGATTTTTTAACCATCGACTCGATGTGAGATCACTTTTTTTACGTTTCTGGTGGCAAACTACGATGATCGATGCATTCGTTTGCTCATTCATCGAATCTGACGTAGGTATGTAGGTGTCGATCCAAACGACAACTTTGACCCCTCTTATGTAAGATAAAAAGAGACGGATACCCAATTGTCAACCAATTTTCACGTGTAGTGCCAATATACACGTAAGTGCCTGAGCAAAGGGAGCGATACCATATGTCATTCTCCGTCAGCGAGCGCATGAATGTACGTGCACGGGAACGTTCTAATGGGGTAAATCCTAGAACGGAACTGTCGGCGATAACAGTATTTCCTCATCGACGGGCCTTTACTCTGCAGCACCGGCCCTCCCTATATCGCCGATGACAGGGGGAGGGGTGACGATTCCTCAGAACCAATTTATCGGGGCGATTGTTCCCTGCCTCGTTAACGCTGCCGCCTCCCATTCGCCTGCCGAGGTTTCTTCGGGTATGCCCCGCTCATAGCTCCTGCCGTTGGGAGAATCGACACCCGCAAGTACTCCTCTGTCCTGTGTGTGTCTGATTTGTGGTGTATCTTCCATTTGGAGGTACGATGGGATTGAGTGCTGTGATTTTGTTTATTGTCAGCAACCAGAGGAAGGTATTGCATACACACTGGAACGAAAAGCGTTTAAAACAAGTTTTTATCATCTTCCAAGGAAATTTCCGCTTTATATCCCGTGTCGCTAACTTATGCATGCACCACACCAGTAAACATGCCCGATGAAAATGCGAGCAATCTTCAATAAATAAAGATATGCATGAGCGAGAAAATTCGAGGAAGCTCGATCGTACGTACCGCGAGCTAATTTTTCGCCCGTCTGACAGTATAATGACCAGCACTACTTAAAATATACTCGTGCCGAAGTTTATTACCCTCGTGCCGGGGCAGAAGCGATTAGTTTCTGCTCAACTTCTTCCGGGTATCATTTTCGCGTCTACCTTCACTATCTTTTCACTGTTTTTACCTCGCGGTAAATACAAAAAATGTTTGTTTTTGGTTGGGATGGAGAGTAATAAATTTTTTGACTGTTTTTATTATGAAACCGGTAAAACGATTTGTCTCGTTGTAGTAAGAAAAGAAAAACTGGTGACTCGGAAAAATTAATTTTGATTACATATACTTTAACAAAAAGATTATTACCATCAAGTCTTTTAACTTCCTACTCCATCTCCCCCGGGAACCCATAGCCCTTAGGCAAGGATAAAAAACCTTGCGGCAAAAAATCCGTATCCCTCGTTTTTTTCGTGGCTCAGGAAAACTCAATCTCCCAGAGGCGTCACCTTGGCCTCTTACTCTCTTTCTCCTCTATTTTTTGCAAGAGCCAGGGTGGTAGGAGAGGAGAGAAAACCGCATGCTTTCGACACCCTTCGTCTTTTTTTTCTCTTTCTCTCTCTCTTCCTTCGTTTCTCTTGTTAAGCGAGCGACGATGACAGTGATGGATACCTAACTTAATAGTTGTTCGTTTTCTCTTCTTCCGCTTCTTCTTTCGGGACAAGTTTCTTTTTCCATCCCCCTTGTCTTTTTCTCACTTACATAGACTTGAGTGTTTTTTTTTGTGACATTTACGGATAACATTGACACAAGGGACAGAAATTATCCATTTATTCAGTGATAAGCATAAAATGCATAAAACTAGAGTGTACTAATGATTTGATGAATATTGATACTCTGACTTGAAACGCAGAATCTTGTATAAAGAAGTTAATTTATCTTTTAGTGCTTGAATATACGTAATGGTTAATCCACCAAATGCTTTACATCAAACGCTCATCAAGCCCAAACACGAATATTGTATTAAAAACTTTTAATCCTCACCTTTAAATTTTCTACTTAACATTTTGAAAACTTGTAAATTTTCTGTACTTTCGTGGAAGCTTTATCATGCGCCTGCTTTGAAAAAACTTTTGAACTATTTTGTAACTGTACTTACGATGGACGTAAAATTATTCACGTTTATTTTTTGTACTCGAGCAAACTCTCTTGACAGCATACTCTTTTTTCTTATTTCAAATCATTAAAAGTGTTACACCTTATTGTATTTATCTATCATTATTTACTGTAACTACTTGCTCTGCAGTTTTCTACTATTTTTTTTTTTTACAATACAACATAGAAAATGCCTGATTTCCGTCGAAAGGATAGAAGTCGAAAGACGACGTATATGGATCGCACGAAAAAATCGACTCGAAACGTAAAAGCAGAATAAGAGCGCATGGAAGTGACTTCCTCGTACATACTTGCTCTCCTTCTTTGAGGTATAGAAAAAAAGGATGTATTTTTTGCATCTTCTTGCTCTTTGAGCTGTCACTAGAAGCAAAAAGTGAGTCAAGTAAAAATAACTTGAGTTACTAGATACGCGTTTAAAATTTAGCGACAAAAATGTACCGTTCGCAGAATATTCAGTTAAAACCACTGGATGCACCAAAGTTTTAGACCTCGTTGATTTGGTATCTAGATGGAAGTAGACGAGTTTTCTTCCATCTCAAGTAATTTCTGGAAATTGCAAATGATAAAATACATTTTTTTTAATTTCAAAAATAAATCCTTCTACTTTATTGATAAGCAGCTCCATCAAGAAGTTATCTTACAAAAATCTTTGAAAAATACAATAGGCATAAATGTTTGAGTTTCCTATCTCAAAAAGGAGACAACTTACGAATTACTTTGATAGACTTGGGCGTGGCTTGAATGAGCATGAACTACGCGTATAATCAATTTGAATAGAAAATAATTAAATGCTAACGAGAATCTTCAAATGTTCCATAAAATTGCCCTGGTTTGCATGCTCGGTAAGCACGTCTCTCTTCCAACGATTGACGTGACCCTTTCCTCACTATCCCGTCAAATACAGACATAAACTTCAGTTGCAGCTGCAATACCGATAATTTTTTGCCTGCTTCCCCACAGACAAGGTAAAACGAAGGAAGAGAGGGAGGGGGGGTGAGATTCGACAGTCCCTCTTTTTATCGCTTATTGAAAAATCGCGTATAATGGAGCTTGCACGTGTGATGGAAAAAAAAAAGAAAAAGAAGTAGAAAAGAAGTATTCGAGAAAGAAGGATTCGTCCTACTGGCGAGTAAAAGAAGGAAGAGGGTCTCGATAATGGTCCCATCCTGGGCTGCACGTACGTACACTCGGCCAGACTCGTGCAGGCCACGTTATGTCTTATCCCGATAAGAAGTCTCCATCCCAGCACTCGGGGCTTCCCCCTGACAAATACCCACCATTTAACACGCTCGTATCCCCGTCTCTCTCTCTCGTCTCCGTTTCCTTATACATTCCTTTTACCATCGGCATCGATCCGTCATCCATCTCTTTGTCCCCGTCCTTATTCCGCGCATCCAGTCTCGCTTTTCCCACATTCGGCGGAAGAGGTTCCGCCCATATTTCCTCCGTCCTCCTCCTCGTCACACGCCCGAGCTTTTTCGATCCTCCGTTTTTGCGGCCTCTCTGTCTTTCGATTCCCATCTCCTTCCTTTTTTTCCGGATCTGCACGGTGTGTCGTCCCATTCGTCAGGGGGGGGGGATACATGTATGTGTGTGTACAGAGAGACACCCCGTCAGGTGGAGTCCATCCGTCTTACTTTTATTAACGCGGCTGAACACCCGAGATGTGTTTTCTTCTTCTGTGCCCCTTTTTTCCGTGTGTGCTCATGATAGGTGCTCGATCAAAATTTGAATTTTTATGGATTTGTCGGGCAGAAGGATGCATCGCTTGTAATGCAAATGCAAACGGATTTGTCTGTGAGTCCTAGGCAATGAAGATACTTTTTTTGCCGCACGAGATTCGCGTGTACCTACACTTCAGTTTTTTATACATATTTTCTTGAATTAGATTCGTGAGGTGACTTTTTTTCTTTTTCTACGGTTTTAGTGAGTTGTAAGTAACATGTAAGCGTCTCGTTAGAAATAAGCAGGATTTTTTGTTTTATATTATTGTTATGGTTTATGAGTTTACTAAGAAAAAAAAAATAATGTTAGTAATTTTTTTTTTTTTTTTTTTTTAAATTGTAAATCTTTGTAAACAAAATTTTAGTCTGCCAATGTAAATAGTGATAAAAAAAAATTACTCGAACGATTGTACTCTAATGAAGTGTACATCGCAATAGTATAACCTATTGTACAACGAGTAAACGCTGCAAATTTGTTAAATTGATGGAAACATGAAGATGAAACTCTGCTGGTAATTTTTTTTCCAATGAAAATATCTAACTATTGAACTATTGAGCTTTAAAAAAAAAAATACTAGTTTGTTACAATTTATTTGTTCAAAAATCATAATATGTGATCTAGAAACAATTTCACACGCAAGACTATAGTTGAAATGAATATTTTTAATATATTTCTCAGAAAGATTATTGAGACATAAAGAAACCGGTGCCAAGCGTCTGAAAGATAGAAAATACGAACAGCTTATCAGACTATTTTAACTATGTATTCTACCGAAATATGATATTCTAAATGCTGATTACCTTGAAACTCTTGTAATAATCTCTTGAAAAAATTTTCTTTTTACTCAAAACGTGATTTTCCAACTTTATTTAAAACACACTTATAAAACTAAAGAAACAAAATTTTGGTCTAATCTATAAAAAAAAAAAAAGTATACCTTGTCATTACAATTGACAATATTATTATTATCATCATTATTTTTTTGTATTGTATAATTATTATTACTATAATTTTACTTTAAAATATATATTTATCGAGACGTGCGTGAAAGGATTAAAAATGTGATAAAAGAAATGAACAGCTTACAGTAATTTTAATTCCACTACATAATTTACTCGCTACAGATGAGGGAATAGGGGATAATACTTTTATAAAAAATTTCACCGCAACATTTAGTACGCTTCAAAAAATAGTAGGTACTTGCACGATTTATAGTTTTGTCACTATTTTACAGAGGTATGTATTGATTAAAATCACTAACAACGTTAGGAACGTCGGAGTACAGATAACGTAAGTAATAGATGCGTAGAACGGCCACGCGAGTCTCATTGTACGTAAGCATGTATATGTGCATGTATATATACGTGCTGACTATTAAATATATTATGAGATGCATCGACACATTACCACAAGAGCACCGAATCGTGTTATTCATTGTCTTTGCTGTCTTCGTTTCAGCCGGTCAACTTCATCAAGCAGAATCACTTAAGTAAAGCCTAACTTTACAAATACACGAAAAAAAAAATAGTTATTTAATCCCAACCGTTGTAGACAAAGCTATAAATACGAAAGCTATTTTTACTAAAAACGCATTAGTTTGATAATATATTTTCGTCCTACTGTACAAGCATTGAACAATAGGGAGCATGCGTCATTCAGTTGGAACAAATTTTTGAACTGTAAAAGTGATCTTGAAGATCTAGAAACTATTACTGCAGGTAAGAATTATTATACTAAAATTAATTTTTAATCTGGACAAAAATTTGATTCTTCAGTATTTAAAATAAAACTTGATTATCATATACTTTATCAAGTTTAGTTAATTTAACTACTGAAGTCATGATTTCGTAACTTGAGAGTACGCAACAGTATACGTTAAATTCTTTATTGGACGTGTTAACAAAGATACAATTATTTAATAAAGTTAATTTTGTGATTAATAGAGAGGACCAACAAAAATACGTCGAAAAAACTAGCTCCCACCACCGAGAAGACAGAACCACGGATTGTCTAAAATTTTCGCAATACATTGACGATGTACCGAGGACTTAAACATGGTGTCAACTGCCAGTGTGACAGTGGAAGCTCTTCAAAACACAGCAACGTTAAAAAATGCACCATTAGACACCGCAAATACAAATGCCACGATTGTTCGGCTACTTTCTTTGAAGAGTACGAACTTACTATACACAGACTGAAATGGCATACTTTTATCTGTTCATCATGCCACCATAATTTTATTGATTATATCCACCTCGTAAATCATATATCGAGAAAAAAAAGGTGCAATTGCCGTCAGTAGTTTAAGAATAATTGAAATTTTATGTGATTTTATTAACAAGTTAGTGTATATCTTATAACGTACACTTTTCCGACGTTTTCAGTTTGTAAGCAACTAAGTTACTGCTTTTGACAACTTCATGTATTAGAAGCTATGCTAATTGGACACGTATAATTAATGCTTTAGAGTTATTTGATCAAGTAACGTAAATTACTTTAAAATATTTTTTGAAAATTAGACTGCATTTTGTAAACGATGTCATCTTTCAAAAGAACAGGAAACATTTATGAACCCTTAAAATGAATTGGGGTATTTTTATTTCATCTTTGCAAACCTTCAATATTACGTTTATATACCAATTTTTTAAGGGATTAGTTTAAATAAAACAATGTTATTGTACAAAATTATAAAAGTTTATATTAGAGTGATTTGGCGTACATTTAAATTGTAAAATCATAAAAAAATTGATAAATTTTTTCTTATCATTCTAGTAATTACATTTGGCCGCACAAAATGATATATAACAAAGAACAAAAACGTATTTTATTTCTGACGGTACAATCAGTAGTTATCAGAATGTATCAATAGTTTGAAAAATAAAAAATGAGAATAGTATGGTGTCACCATGTAAAAACTATATGCTCTATCGTTATTAATTTACGAGGCTATAATCATGTTTGTGACAGAATAATTGTGTTACTACTAGAGAAAATAAAAGTGTTTCAAAAGAAAGTTTGTTTCATACCTCTTTGCTGAGTTATTACCTGCTTATATTTATGCAGTATTGACTTTCTTTTTCTTGAATGTCAACGAAATTTTTATTCAAAATGTTTTACTGCTAATTGTAAGTAAAAAAAAAGCATATGAAACATCACGTTAAAACTACACGATTTCTAAGTATTGCTTTCTGTTGCGATAAAAAATTATACCAATGTGAATCATTCAACAATGTGTATTTTATCATTTTTACTAGTAATCTTTTATGAAAAAAATAATTAAAAATAAAGTTTTTTTCATCAACAGTATTTTAAGAAGTTTAACTTATATTCACTTTAAAACTTTAGAAAATATGATTGAAACATCTAACTGTTTTTGGGCACTTTGAATGACGAAAATCCGTTCATCCAAGCTTCTCTGGTGAGTTTCAAATTTTCTGCAAGCAGGAGCTCATCTCAATTCAACATGAGGTCTAACATGACGTCATGGAGGAGGAAGGGGTGTATCGGTGCTGGAGATCTGCTCAATCGCTCGGCTGGAAGGGTTAATTGCCAATTGATCGCGAATCCATGCATAATCCAATATTCCGGCAAGAGAGAAGAGAGCGAGATGATCGATAGGAAGAGCAAGAGGTGGAGCATGCACAGATCAATAATCTCATAGCTCGAGGATGTTGTAGTACCTACACCCCCAGTTCCCTGGTAATCTTCAGGCTGGTGATAAGCTCCGCTTTGAGAAGCAAAAATTTAAGATGGTAAACTTGTTATGTGATCATCGTGAGAACGAAAAATTGTTATTGATTATTGATCCCATGTAGAAATGTAATTTTCAACTCCCAGCATGTGACAAGGCCATACGACGTACCTCAACAAACTGATGAGCACTTGATTAAATGATCTCTCGGTAGTCTGCAACGCATTAAAAGCCAAAAGACCCGTTCGAGCGAATCAAAAGATAAATCCCTAGGAAACGTCATCGGTCTCGTGACACCAGGTCAAAGACAAGTTGAAAAGAAGAAAAATGACCACATAGTGTACGTTTGCTTTCGCAGGAACGGTCTCATCAGTAGAGGGAAAATACTCGAAAATATGTGTGTGCTATGCATGAAAATGGAGGAGAAAACAAATTGGACTAGCTTACGCTGATTTACGCGGAGTCGTTAGAGCAACCAACTATTGGGCCATTTTCTCCCCGGCGTTTACGCATTCACGAGGTTTTTACCGGAATCTCTGCGAGCACAACTAGTTTCTCAACTCTGTGTTTTATAGAACGAGCGATGGTGTTGGGAACGCGATGCTATATCCTTTTTTTTTTTTTTTTTTCTTTTTTCGCTTAAACAACATTCAACTTTATGGTTCTCAACGCAAACCTTGTAATCCAAGAGTAACGAGGAGTTTGGTGGGTTGTTCCAAGCATAGGTACTCCAAATTCACTTCGCCTGTACCACAACGGCAATGGGTGCTGAAAATGAAGCTATTCGCGTCTTAACATCGAACGGGCCACTACCTTGTTGGTCCAAGGGGATGTGCAGGAGGATGAGAGAGTGAAGCCGAATTATGTACCGAGTTATGAACGTAAGCGCGTCCGAAACGAGTGCACGTTTGGGCTGACCAGTAGTGGCCGTATCATCGGCATTTTCTCGCTCCCCCTCGGTGGAGCGGCAACAGTATAATATAGCAGCTGAGGGTGCTCGAGCGCTTCTGCCGCACAACTATGAATAGCCGTGGATTTTAGTGGGAGCAGCCAGAGCCCAGCTAAGCCTTAATTAGACGACCCTCGGATATCGGCGATAAATGCCTTTACGAGCCAATCGATACCCCCCGGCCCCCCGCTCGTCTCCCCGCTGCTCCGCGAGGGGGTGAGTCTGCGCGCGTGGCGACGTATCCCTTGTAGATTATCATCGTTAAGAGGAGGATTAGTTCTTTGTCGCTGCGATGGTGGAGGCAAGAGGGGGAGGGGCGTAAAAAGCGCATTTTGTGGACTTTCCGATGAATTACGGTGGCGCTTCTGTACGTCCGAGGGATTTTACGATGGGGTTGTGTTATTATCATCCGTGGGGGTTCCATAAAGCATTCGATGCCTCTGTTATGGTAATTTCTTAGTGACAAAGTTCTTCCTCTTTTTTTATTACGAAAGAAGACTTTTTTTTTCATCACGTACATGACTCGAAATCTGTGTTGCAAAACTTTTCTGTACGTACAAGCGATTTTTAATTTATTTGAAACGTCATTATTTGCTAAAATTTAAATGCATTATTTATATTGAATTTTTTTTTTTTTTTTCATTATTAACTACGGATAACACATTGCTCAACAAAGTTTTTTTCCAGCAAAAACTGTGCATTACAATTTGATTATTATTCTTAAAAATAAATATTAAACTCACCTATTCCGCTACTTTGAAGGGCGATCCAGTTGATAAAACAAAACCCTGAAAATTGAGCATACACATTCCCAAGCCGTAGTAAAAAAGAAAAAAAAAAATCTCATCATCACTCCACGGGTACGTAACAGTAGCGCAGTACGTAGCTGCCATTAAAACCCGGGAACAGTAACCATCAGCGCGCGACAATAACATACCTACCTCTCCCAAAAGCTTGTGACGCGCAATTCGCAAAGTTTCACGGACCCGAAACGAGCAGCCGTTAGCCGCAATCCGCGTCTTGATATTCATGCAGTTCTCTATACGTATAGCACGTATGAACAAAAAAAAACAAAAAAAAAAAAAAAAATCACCAATCAAAACGCAATAACAAACTCCTCGAGCTTCACCAACCAAGTCGATGACCCAGTTCTCATTTTATAGATCTCAATCCATCCCTGGCAGGTTTGCTCCCGCGACGCAAAGTTTTAATGAGGAATCCATCAAGTCTCCAAGATGAGCGTTATTGCGACGTTCTCCCTTGTTTGTTTCGAAGCTATATATTATACATTGTACACACGGATACACGCCGCGCGACGGCTGAATTTAATATCTCGTGCTTGTGACAAGTGCAACAACTCGTAGTAATAACAAGCTGCAGGTCGCGCGGATTCTCATTTTCAACTTTGAGGGGTGTAACTGCTCGACTTGTTGTCCCCATATATATAAGCACGCGTATACACACCCGTGCAGCTATTTTGTATTTTTAGCTCGGCTCGTTGTGCCGGTTTGAATTAGTTATTGGACGAGTTCACCGAGGAGCCGAAAGTGCCCCTCACGCGAACGAGCTCAAGCGCGTTAATTGCGTGTTATTGTTTTCATGATAGTTTTAAGTGCTCCTCCTAATCTCGTATACCCTCTTATGTACTTTGAGTGCCGTTACACGAGTCTTATTAATAAATATACGCATGAAACTTGGTTATTATACCAGAACCAGTCAAAAATCCGAATCGAACACACTTTAGAACTCTGGACTCGACAAAAATAGAGTCATTTTTTTCCGAGTACAATTTGTTACAAATGATTAACTTACCCTACGTGATAGTCACTAATTTTGGAGTACAGATAACGCAATAGTTATACACGCGTAGAAACGGTCATGCAAGTTCCTTTGTATGATTACGTATACCTACTTGAAACGATAAAAATCCGTCCATCCAAGCATCTCAGGTGAGTTTGGAATTGTCTGCAAGTAGGAGCTCATCTCCGTTCAACACGAGGTATAACGTGACGTCATGGAGGAGGAAGGGGTGCGCGGTAGGCCAATGAGCTTATTTCCAGAGGGCAAATCAATCGTTCGCGTGCAACCTAAGCAATAGTCGAAACTTATAGTTATTAGCGACGACTCATTCCTGTATAAACCAGAGTACGTGAGCACTCGATGTTTTCCCTGTACACTTGTGAGTCGGAAAATGCGGACAGAGCATCTGGAACAAGAAAAACGCACACTAGTTATCTCAAAAATGCCAAGTGCAGAGCGCATTCAAAACGTACCGACGACGCATTCCTCGCGAGTGTAACTCCGCAAAGGGGGAAAGGAATTTCGGTGGCTCCCGAAACTCGAGGGTCCAAATAGAGGGGCTGAACCATCACCACGAGATGCTAAATCAGCTCTTTTCTTCCCTTGAATGGCCGGGCGTAGATCCGTGCCGACCGATAGGCCGTCGCGACGTGCTTCTTCTCTCACTTTGCCGGGGCGATAAGTGCGACGGTCGGCTATACACACCCTGGCAGGCGACTTTTTACGTCTTCCCTCTTTGAGACTGCAAATGAGCCGACTCGGGTGTTATCCGTGGAAAATGAGAAACGGATCTCTCGGGGTTGCTTAAAAAAGGCACCAGCTATAGGGTTTCCAATAGCACGTTTTTGAGAATCCCTCCATCGTGGGTTACTTTAGATTGAAGTAACTCTAAAAAATTTAGCCACCACGCGACGATCTATTTTTGATGCGTTAGATAAACGGGGTAGGGTACTGCATCGAGACACGTATGGACGGTAATATCGAAATGGAATGACTTTTCTTTCGCGTAGATTAGCGCTCGTGTCTCGGGGTTTCATAAATTTTACATGTTGCTTGGAACCCTTTTATGTACACTGGCCAATAGTAGAGACAATTTCCACTTATTTGGTCACGTGCATAAGACAGTTTCACTGGTATCTTTAGCGCTTAAAGTGTTACCTACGAAGAGGCATGTGGCTTACATTGGTGTTACATACAGACACGAGGAGGAAAAGGGAGTTTGAGAGGGGAGGCTCGTTCCTTTAACTGCAAGTAGGTTTGAAGTGAGGGCTTCACAAGTTTGAACGTCGGGACGCCCTTTGCGTCGACTCATCTGGAAAACTATACTTTTTTCCCCGATTGCCTTGGGATGAAAAGTAAAGTTGCTTATGAATCATAAAATGTTTCGAGAGACGATCGTTCATTGAAATTCAAGATACTCCGAGACTCGGAAGTATAAACATACTGGACGAAAGTTCGTCAAACTGCTTGAATATGGCGCTTATCAGTAACTTGTCCCCGCACGTATAGTCACACGCGAAACTGATTCGTGCAACTAATTGAAAATAGAGCCAGAAAAAAAATAAGGAGGAAAATAGTAATTAAAAAAAAAAGCACACGTCGAGCTTTGGCACGCCTTCTCGTTCAACCAACTACAGCCGTGGTGGTGGCGTATTATCATAATTGAAGCGTTATCGGGCCTCTTCAATCTCGACGCTAGCACAGCGGTATATAGATATACCCAAATGTGTATACAGGTTACCCATGATGTTGGCCACACACGCCTGGTACCTTTCCTGTTCCCGGGCTCGCTCGTTAAACTTTCAGCGGAGGCGTCAGTCGGACCGGTGAGTCTGGGCCCTGAAAAGTTAACGAGAAACGAAGCCGTTGACGAAAAGGGAGCGACGACGAGCTTGAGCTTTTATTTTTCATGCGCGTGTTTTGCTTGTACTACGAAAAGGTGGATCTTTACACGTAAGGTATTTTCAATGCGATTGGGGGGGGGGGGTTGGTATTTGCATTCAGAGCTATAAAATATTACAAACGCCAAAACGAGTATCTCTGAGCTCGTGAAAGTGTATACGAGTGTTTGGTGCAAATTGACGGGAAAACTCGAAATATTTAACTTTGTCCCCTCATTTTCGAGGGGAGCTTTGTTGCTTCTGCTGTTTACCTTCTTGCAAGTAGTCTCGACGTAATGCTTGCACCCCAGCGAGCGCTACCCGATAAATAAGGGCTGCTTACCTTTATCCAGCCCTGTAGGAGCTGTTGATCTGTTTATACGTATACATCAAACATTCTTTGATCACGAAAAATAATTGAAATTCTTTGGAACATAGCTCGCAGAGGCTATCACTTCAATTTGGTACTTTAAATAAACTTGATGGCAAAGGAGGCTTTAATGGAGAAGGTAGATGATCCACAAAAAAGAGTGGATAATATTTACACCGCTGGATGGACTTTTTTTTCTTTGCAAAAAACCACGTATAAGGTACTCGTTCGAGATGCTTCAATCGTTGATGAATAATTAATGAAATTGTAAAAACTCCACTTTTGTTTTGCTTACTGAGTTTATAATAAAATAGTTTCATAAATCGAGTTGACAATTAAATTAAAACTACTTTGAAATGAAGGTGAAAAAAAAAAAGGAATCCAAACCCTCTTACGAAAAAAACGAAATCGAAATTGTACCGAGCCCACAATGCAATACGTCACCCAATCAAAAAGCAAATAACCACTCGGTCACGCGCGACTAACCAACACTGCAAACGACGTATCGTCCCGAAAACGAGGCTCCTCCGTCATCGTTCCCGCGAGACCCGCCTCGCAAATACCAAATCGACCATCGGGTCATCAATTCCTAGAACAGAGACCAGAATATACACACGTACACCGAGAGAGTCGCCTATCGCACCTCCAGCGTATCTCTCGGCCAAATCCACGTCACATCGATCCCTTATATACCTTGTTCCCGCATTAACGGGTGACCGTATAGAATTGATTGTCCCTCCGGTGCGGTGCACCCATAGAGCCAGGCTGTCGACTTACACGTCGGATTTCGATGACTTTGCCCACCGTATAGCCTATCCTTCGTGAAATACCCATCGTCATGGTAAAATTTTCAAATGAAATTCTTATTTCAATTTCTACAAAGTGATCCCTCACACAGTTTGTCCTCGCAGTCCCAATAAGCAACTTTAAACCCATCCAGTCACAGCAATCTCACAATCACAGCAGCCAACACGGCCAAATGTCCAAGGCAACCCAGGACAAGATCTCATTCGCCCGAACGCGCGCTTTACAAGTCCGCGTGCAGGTAACGTCAACAACAGCAGCTCGGTAATGCGTGTATGTACGTTAAACAGTTGTACAGCCCTGCCGAAAGATGGAAGCGCTCCCCTCGCAATTTCCTCAAACACAATGGGCTCCCCCGCGCGTATAATGGAACAGCAGCCAGCCGGATGCTGAGGGGGATGGAAATGGGCGCGGCGGTTAATTACCCCCCGGCAAATTAAGTGGAAACGGCCGGATTAGTGCGGTATCTATCCGCAGTCCACCGAATGAGGGG
The DNA here is from genome assembly GCF_000648655.2 of Copidosoma floridanum. The sequence continues at coordinate 497,455 of NW_019379475.1, forward strand.
TGGAGGATATCATCACGAGCCGTGGGCGCGCGCGTGTTCTTCATTCGTCTCCATCTGTTGTACGTGCATGGGCGCGTTGGAATTGTACTGTAAGGGCGTTGAGAGTCCGAATGCACTGGTGTTGTTGTTATCGTAAACGGATACAAGGGCCCGGGATTCACGCGTCGAGAGTGTAGGTCCAACCGTAGGGGTGTACACAAGTTGGTTTGATTACACGAGTTTTCGTTGCATTTATCGTCAGTGACTCTTGTACGGATGATTTCTTATACATCACTGGACAACAGTTAGGTATGGTGATATTAGCCACCGCAACCTATCACTTGATATCCAATGGAAAATATTGTAAAGTGTACACGAAATAAACAATTAGTAAAAGAACAAGGTGAGTACTCTGCGCACTTTTATTTCCAAAGCTCGTCATCGAAGCTGCAAGCACCCCACCCTCCCTCTCTCTATCTCTTCGCTGTACCGTGTGCAGTTGCAACATCGTCATCGTGCTATAATTATACCCACAAGCGGAATATTATCCCCCTTTGGCGCACTTGGGCATCGCGGCACTTTGATGAATAATTCCTACCTATACTGCGCGCTGTACTATAGTATATGTGTCTCGTGCTTGCGTACGTGTGTATCCGTAATCTCCTTTCCCATTGGACGAGGCGGTAGGTTCTTACCACCATCATCTCATGTTAATATGCCGCTTTCGGCTCATTCGGCTCTGAGTGAGCTGCGCGCTTTAGGATATACTACAGTGTATTATTTTGGATGGTGTTATTTGGAGAATAGTTGAAGCCGTGAGCTCAATTTGGAGCTGAAGCTTGATTGGGGGTTAACTTGTTCCGGGGCTCAACTATTCGAACGTTCGTACGAGGTGTGAGTAAATTAAAAAAAAAAAAAAAACCTAAAATTATTCAACAGCGTCTTTTTTTCTTTCCGATTTTCCGGACGCTCCCCGATAAATCACGTAATCTGTTGTAAAGTTCTTTAATGAACTCTTGCGAGAGTTCGATTGCGAAGTGGAACAACTTTGGCAATTTAATCCTACGCAGCGAGATAAAGGGGAGTAATTGATGTAACCGGGCTAGCTTTGGGGGGATTAAGTTGTTGTTAACAATTTGTTGGATTGCATTTTACTTGTGAAGCACGACTCCTCTGCAAAAGGGTGACTATTATTTTTGCCGAAGTTAAATTAAATTGCCATTAAAATTGTAAAATACCTTTCGACAAAAAATAAAATACCGCTCATTCGAGTTAGTTTTTTTTTTTTTGTGTATACGCAAAGATGGTTTTTTGATTATTTCTTAATAAAGGTAAATTTTATGAAAAACAAAAACTTTACTGCAGAACTCTAAAGATGTGAATTATTAAATTGATCACAAGTCAATAAAATAAACTGGCAATTTTAGCTACTTATTTTTGTTACCACGATTTCTATATACGTTTAAGATGACTCTTATATTCATTTATGATTCCCTCCATTAATTATTTGATGGAATAATACAATGTTATATCACATCCTGCATAATCTCCGAGGTCAAAGCATTTATCGAATATCCATTCTGTTATTAATTTGTAGTACAGATCGACGTACAAATTCAATATCTCACACCGCATACTCGCTTATTATCATTTCCAGGTTACATACGATTGTTACTAATAATATGTGCAAAATTGTTGTGTTATGTATCAATATAAATATTATTTACCAATATAATTTTGTTGTTAACTCATGATCGTGTAAATGGATCGATCCAAAATTTGACAGATAATAATTAAACACGAGACATTTTTAAAATAAACTAAAAAATTTATGGAAAAAAAAAAATAAATAAAAAATAAAAAACTAACAGTTTGAACAAAAGAAAATCATACTCGGACTCCGTAGGGGTAAGAAAAAACGTGGCAAGCGACAATTCTCTCTCGACATACTAAAATTAGCATCGTAATCGTCGCAAGGCGCGCCAAGAACCTAAGATTAAAATGCGATTCGCAGATCGATTCTCACCCTCCGAGAACACAATAACAGCACTAGCAACAGCACACAAGAAAAATAAAAGCCAGCATTTAAGAGTTGCGATACGTGACCCCAGAGACGTGCGTGCTTGCGATTATCATTATTATCAGGATTATTATTATTCACGTGCGCCATGATAAAGGGGAGGAAAGAATTTTCCTCGTAACTCTTGTGCTACACGCTCAACGTGTAACAATACCTATTATAATTCATTTAGTTTAACCCCCTTTTTTTCCTTTACAGCTTTAGCGTTACTCGCAGGCTTGTGTATATTCATTTTTCAATATCTTTTCAACCAATGTTAAAAAATTTCTTTGAATTATCGAGTTTTATTAATATCATTGATTTTTTTCATTCGATTACTTTTCTAGCACATTAGTTCTTTTGCAGTGATTTGCGTTAAATAAATATTCAAATCGTTACGTACACATTTAAACTAGACTACATGAAGAAGACATTTTCGTTAAGATAAAAATAGCACCTCACCTCTACGATTGATTTTCCTGCAAAACTCACTTCTCGCTATAATATATTCATAACTCGCATATACGTATAGTCAAATATTGCACTGCATTGTTACCATCCCGAGAGTAAATTTAGCCGACCCACAAGTTTATATTCCGCCAAGAAATGCACTACGTGCATCGGATCCATGCAGTTTACCCACAGTACATGTATAGCTCCTTCGTACCATTTTGTGGATTAAGGTTTAGAAAGGTATTTTATTAACTTTGCAAAGTCATGAGACTATCAATTCGTGGCATTAGAGGATTTGTTTAATCTCAGAATACCGACATCATGTTAATGAACTCGTACTTAAATTTTTACGAAAATCAAAAATCAAAAATGGCACCAACAGAAAAAAGACAAAAACCATACACATATTCACATACGTAAATAATACGTGCGTACAAATCGGCCTAACTAAGGCAAAGGTAGCGTCGCCAAAACCATTACACTGATTAACACGGGAGATGTGCTGCCAGATGGACCTTCATTTTTTTTTATCCAGCCCATATCCGATATCGTTTCACCAACTTGAAATCGAAGCGGGACGAAAAGTAAATGCATTGATCAGAGGACTCATTTGGCGACTAACTAGTTGGAGTAGAAAGTAAGGGAGGGACGCTAATGTGATATTGGGAGATTCATACTGCCAGAAAAATTTTTTAGTACTGCAGAATTTTTTGATCACATGTGTCTTTTGTATAATTTATGAATATGCGATTTCCGTTACGTGGATAGCAGAAGTAGAAGTAACCTAGGTTAAATAATCATGCACAACTGCAAAATTTAAACATTGGGAATTTACTTACAAAATCGTGTGAAGTACAGTGGAATGAATGACAAAAATAAAGTAGTTGTATCAAAATTATATTATATTGACAGAATAACTATTTCTTTGTCTGAAGCCTGATTTATTACTCAGATATTAAGGTAGTGAATTTATGAAAAAAAAAAAAAAAATTTCAAGGGCAAAAGGGTGGTCACAGTCGCTTCTACAGTTTACGGTACTTCTTGTAAAGTTCCTGGTTAGCTACCGTTTGCAGTTGTCCTCGCAGGTTCCCAGACGGGTCTAATGATTTTTCATATTTATTTTTCGTGCATTATACTTATATTGTACCTAACATATCTACGATTATACTCACATATTTGAGTTGTTTTACCTGTTATTGTATATACTTTATTACATTAACGCCGTGTTTGTGTATTTGTTTGATCGTATTTAATCTAATTCGCTTATGTAATAGTGTGTTTTTACTTTTCTTTTTCGCTTCTGTGCTTTTGTGGCATGCATCACGCTCATTTTTTCTATTTATCTCCAACTTAGAAGTAAAGTTGTGTCATGCACGCTATTTTGGTTATATATTTGATTGTACTATTTTTACAATCGTCTTTTCAAAGCCCCTTGTGGCGTATGTAGTATATTCCATGCTACTTATATTTATGAACACACTTCAATTAGTTTCATGCATGTGTTTATCGCTAACGCATTCACATAATTCCTTACGTGATTTCGTCACTCTACAAACAGTTCATCGACCGCAAACTCGGTTCCCGCTGAGACCCCCACTCACAGAGCCAACTCTGAGAAGCATCGGACCACCCACGTAGGAAAGTAAAAATCTTCCTTATATATTAACCGAGAGTATATTTCGCCACTTGTGGAAAATGGTGAAATCAGTTTTCGAGCTTGATATAATGCCACAAAAAACTCATTTACATATACATGACGTGGACCGATCGATGGGGCTTCGTTTCTTGTGAATTCGACTTATTTTCAATTCACAAAATAATTTGTTGTTACACTGCAAAAATGATTTTTAATGGAAAAATTGCTTAAAAATTTGACCAAGACATCACGTAGTGGTCAATGTGAGAAGCTTGACTTACTAAAGTGAGGTACCGAGATGTAGCACGATGCTTATTATTAAGTGTAGGTAATAACTTTTCTTTCAAATTTAACTAATTTAATTGAACTTTTAAAATTAAACTAATAGGCGTAAGTAATTTGATTGCTGAATTAAACAAAAAAAATCGCTTGTTCATTAAAGTAACATGTAATATATTTTTTTTTTTGCTGTAATTTTGAAAAAAAGGATAAGTTGCGAAATCTTCGAACAAGGATCTATAAGTACCGTGAAATAGTTGATGTATAACTAAACAAATTACAAAATATAGATGACTCTCGTTAGATTGATTTTCATGCTGTAGTTATTGAAAAATTATTAATAATGTTTATTTGATGTAGAATACCGACAGAGCCGAGGTCATCACGTCTGCTCAATTCAAAAGTATAGTAGTACAAGCACCGGTTTTTTTTTTCTTAACAATTCTTTTTTTCTTAAGACCACTGCAGAGCAGTTTTGCACCACAATAAATAGGAGAAAAATAGTGGTAATGCAATGTATATTGAGATAACTAAAACAGTAGGGACACTGTTGAAAAAATCGATAAGGTTCTAAAAATCACTATTTGGCAACAAAGGGCTAAAATAAAAACGGAATCGAAAAAATAAAATTGCCACTTGTAGCGCTTAAAAAGGCGAAAATTATGAGCTTATAACAATAATTTTCGAACAATTACTTTTTACATGAATAATTAAAAACTATGACAAGTCACGATTTTCAAGTAGTTAGTTACTTACCTTTTATAATCTGTAAAATGTCTTTCAAGGCTTTAATCGTAAAGAAAAACCATAAATAGAGAACTTTAAGCTCTATAGAGTTTTTCTTTTTGTTTACAAAATCTCAAAACTTTTTGACATAATTGAGAAAATGTACAAACAGGTGCTTCGTAAAAACGTCTGCCAATCGCCAAAAACCGATGGTACACTGAATATACATAATACACGCTTATGTATTCAGGTCTTAATCAACAAACTTATTGAAAAACAATGGGCAAAATCATCGAATTAACTCATAAAAAAAGCATCTGAAATTTATTTTACGTTCGTGCAAGACCACTTTCCCGCGAGCAAATGACGTAGAAGGCCGATGTGGTGGGGGTACATCAGTAGTACCAGCATAGGCTCTAGCGTAGAAGCAGTCTATATATGTGTATCCCCACCACAACGGCTTTCTCCGTCACATGCGCGGCAAACGATCGTGTACGCAAAATGAATGATACGTCAGATATGTCAATTACTTTTTAATTAGTTTGTAGATAAGACCTTCTAAAAACAAATGCGTACACATATATTCACTGAACCATCGATTTTTTTCGATTTTCAGATATTTTTTCGAAGAAACTGTTTTTACATTTTTTCAATCCTCTCGAAAAGTTTTGAGATGTAGTAATGAAAAAAAAAAAAAAAAAACTATAGAAAACTCGAAACCCTCCAACTTAAGCCTTGAAAGACATCCCTACAGCTCGTAGAAGTTAAGTAGTTAACTATCAAAAAATCGTGATTTTTCGTAATTTTAAATGATTTACGCAAAAAGTACTTGCTCGAAAATTATTGTTAAAATCTTATAATTTTCGTCTTTTCAAGCGCTACAAGTGGTAGTCTCGTTTTTTCTATTTCATTTTTATTTTAGCCCTTTTTGTGCTGAATAGTAGTTTTTGGCACCTTTTTAATTTTTTTCAACAATTTTCCTACACTGATTGATGGATTCCAAATGTTATTCATTGCATTCTTATTATTTTATTCCTATTCATCACTGTAGAATAAGGTAAATGTCCCGATTGTGAGACAACGTCCCAATGAATGGGATGTTTTGAAATTAATTAATATTTAAATAATGAAGAATATATAGGAAAGTAAAAAAATTTCCTTAACTTATACGTTGAAACATTTATCATATAAATTTTTTTCAAGGCCATAGTACGTATAGAATATTACAAAAAAAAAGTTTATTCCAACTCTGCCGTTACAGTACTATGGGACATACGAATCTGCGCCTATTGTGACTTTCACTTTACTGAGTTTTTTCTTAATTAAATTAAATTCTTTGTCAAGATAGATTTTTGTTTCATTAATTTACGTGTTTTTAAATACATTTAAAAACAAAGATCAGTGTTTTTAATGCGAATTTTTTATTTATAACCATGTCTCAATATACGTACATCTAAAATTTGAAGATCCCGGTTAATGGTACAGCATAGTGCATGTACCGTATTTACGTACACTTCATATTTATGCCTTCGGCCCGATAAATGAGACACAGCAAAGTTGTTGTTTTTACTTGCAAATCTTATATTCTGTTATGTACAAGTGAATATAGTGTGTTTTAATCAATTGTGAAGTTATTGTAAATGATATCCAGCTTCATAGTAAGTTAATTATTGACATTAGTTATAAATCGTACACATAACCTCAAAAGTGAGCAGTCCTAGAATTCTTTATTTTGTAATTACCTACTTAATTAATACTGATTTTACTGATTTTAGCTAAAAAATGAAAGAAAAGAAGGGAAAAAAGACTGACAGAAAAATAGCCTCTAAAGGTGTAAATAAAGTTAAATGTATAAAAAAAAAAATAATCAAATCCAAGGTGAAAGTTGGAGCCAGAATTAAAAAGTGTTTCAAAAAGAATCAGGAGGAAAAAATGCAAAAAGCCATTGAGACATATAAAACATCTGGCCTATCCTTGAAAAAAGTAGCTTCAGCATTTGGTGTGTCTTCAAGTACACTGGCACGCAGAAAGGATAAATCCAAAGTCAACAGACGTGGACCTGAAACTGTGTTGACAGATCTAGAAGAAAAAGAAATTGTTGACTAGGTTCAGTACAAAGCTGTAAGAGGAACGCCATACGAGATGATTTTGCTGTTACGATGAGAACAAAGTTTGGCACTAATCTATTCTCTTGATCACTTTTTCCCTCCTATATTGAAACTATAACTTATAACTAATTAACTAGAATACTAATTGACTAGTATGATTGACTAGAATATTTAATTGATTTAATATGACATAATGTAGGTCGACACTGGTACGAGGCGTTTCAAAGGCGCCATCCAAACTTCTCTTTGAGAAAAGTTCAGCAGTTGAGTTTAACCAGAGCCAGCGTTACATCAGAGGATTTGAAACAATGGTTTAATGAGCAGGAAAATTATTTGAAAAACAAAGGCCTACTGGACATCCCTGCTGAAAGAGTTTTTAATTGTGATGAAGCCAGTGTTCAGCTGTGCCCTGAGTCAGACAGGGCATTTGTCGAAAAAGGATCTTCCTCAGCTTACACAATCACTAATGCTGGTAAAGAATCTTTAACAGTTCTGATTTTGTATAGTGCTGCAGGCATTAGAGCCCCGTCTCTACTCATGTTTCCTTACAAGGAAAAAATACCCAAAAAGATTGTTCAGAACACTGAGAGTGGCTGGGGGCTCGGTATTTCTGACAATGGCTCGATGACTACTGAATCCCTTTATGAATACTTTACAAATGTATTTTATACTTGGCTTTTAGCTGAGGGAGTAGATTTTCCAATTATAGTTTATCTTGATAATCATTCATCCCACGTCAATCCAAAAATTATTAAATTTTGTGACGAGAAAAATATATAGATTATTGCACTATATCCCAATGCTACTCACATTTATCAGCCTTTAGACATTGGTTTCTTTCACCCATTGAAAGTTATGTGAAAAAATGTGTACCAAAAAAGAAAACTGAGAAATCAGTCAGTCGAGTTACTAAAGAAAATTTTCCGTTGGTTCTAAAATATACTCTTGATTAAATAGATAATACACAGACTTTAAAAAATGCGATTAGGGCATCAGGTCTAAAACCATTTGATTTTAATAACGTGGATTGCTCTATCATGAAGAAGGGGAAAAAAAGTAAAACGACTTCAGCAGTTAGTGAAGAAAATCTGAATACGGACACACCGAAAGTGGATAATAAACAGCTCTTATACTTCTTTGAACAGACCTTACCTCCAAGATTACTTGAAGAATTTAAGAACGCTTATAAGTCCGGCCCTTGGACAGGTGANAAACTTTTGACTGAGCTACGTACGAGTTTTCAAAGGTTTCGATTTAAGGTAAATGTCCCGATTGTGAGACAACGTCCGTATAATGGGATGTTTTGAAATTAATAAATATATAGATAATGGAGAATATACTGAAATGTAAATAAATTTTGTTAACTTATACGTGGAAACATTTATCATATATATTTTTTTCAAGGCCATAGTAAGTAAAGAATTTTACAAAAAAAATGTTTATTGCAACTCTGCCATTGCAGGACTATGGAACATACGAATCTGCGCCTATTGTGACTTTCACTTTACTGAGTTTTTTCTCAATCAAATTGAATTCTTTGTCAAGATATGTTTTTTTTTCATGAACTTAGGTATTCCTTAATATATTTAAAAACAAAGATCAGTATTTTTAATGCAGATTTTTTATTTATAACCATGTCTCACTATATGTACATCTAAAGTTTGAAGGTGCCAGTTAATAGTACAGCATAATGCATGTACCGTATTTACGTACACTTCATATTTATGCCTTTGGCCCGATAAATGAGACACAGCAAAGTTGTTGTTTTTACTTGCAAATCATGTATTCTGTTTTGTTAAAGTGAATACAGTGTGTTTTAATCAATTGTGAAGTTATTGTAATTGATATCTAGCTTCATAGTAAGTTAATTATTGACATACAGTAATAAATCGTACACATAACCTTAAAAGTGAGCAGTGCTAGAACTAGCATTATGTAATTACCTACTTAATTAACAATACTTACTGATTTTAGCTAAAAAATGAAAGAAAAAAAAGGAAAGAAGACTGACAGAAAAATAGCCTCTAAAGGCGTAAATAAGCAGCAATTAAAAAAAGAGGAAGAGCAACAAAAAAAGGAAGAGAAAAAATTAAAAAAAAAAAAAAAATTACAAGAGGAAAAAATGAAAATAGAAGAGGCTAAGAAAAAGTTACAAGAACAAATTAAATATATTCAAAAACAAATTAAACAAGAAAAGTAGATTTAATAAGATTAATAGATCTTCTTCTCTTAATATTTTGTTGTTTGTCAAAATTTAAAATTTATTGTCTTGCATAATACTATTTATTTATTAAAATTAGAATGTCAATTAATAAATACATTAAGTTAAGATGTAAATAGCAATTATTATTATTATTTCTGACAATTTTTATAAATCTATTTTTATCTTCATTTGAGCTTATTTTGTTATTTTACAAAATTGTGATTTTGTGGGGTCAAACTTTTTTATATTATGATACTTATTATTAATTTTAACGAGCTACCAAATATTTTTTTTTTTTATCGCGGTAGGTTCAATCTGACAGTTTTTGTATGTCTCATAAACCGGGACTGACTGAGTGGGACAACTGGGCCATGCTGTTTTTTGATGAGCCATTAATTGAGACCTCATATTTTTCTCCATTACTTTAAGTTTAATTATTATTGCGATCTTATTTATACACTAAAATAAATTTTTTATTGCTAGAACACATAATTTTACACTATAATACAAAAAATTTTCTGGTTATATGGGTTTTTCAGCTTCGAATAGCTTATTTTACTTATAAGTACGCTTAACCTTGTCTCACAATCGGGACATTTACCTTACTCCACTGAAATGAGATTTTTTCTCCGGTCTCTGTACTCAAATGGAAGCAAACGCAACGACCTAGGCGCTGTTGGTTATTCATAGGAAATTACCTCAGTTATTGATTTTGCAATAACTCCATTATGAAATTCGATCGAAGAAAGGGTCTTATTACCAATCATACTTACCATCGATCTTAACAGCTTGAAGAGTATAATCAATCAGTGAATGACCGCAGGGTACTCGGTAATCTACAGCGTTTTATTTTTTTGTCTCAACCCAAAAGCTCTCGAGCCCCGAATAATTTTGCAACGAAAAGTGTTAATCTTTCAAAGAAAACATTTACTCTGAAAAAAGTGCCACTGAACCAATCAAAGCACAATTCAAAGGATCTTTGCCCGAAATACATCCTTTGAACCTTGGGGGTATAATAATGCTCCCCAGATAAAAAAAATCGGCACTAATTACGCAAAATAAATTCCCACAAGGTTCTGAACGTTGTATCTTTAACACGCAGTCTCAAGCTTTTTACTCCGTAAAAGCTCAGTCTCGCGTGCAAAAGCGCCCTCGCCATGACCACTTGAGCATTAATCAGCGATTCCGAGGACCCCGTCAAAGTCGCTTCCCCCCCGTGTAATCGTCATCGGATCCCGAGGCGACTTTGGGAATGCGAAATTAATCTCTGGGAAAGGCAAGGAGTGGCTTTTTTCCAACCAAAGAGGTCCTTCCGAGCTTTCAAAGACGATTAAACTTGCAGGGCGCATCTCGCAGCAATAAGCAACGGTGGAAATTACTTTTCCGGCTGGGCTTGCTTCTTTTCGCAGCGCGCGCCCTCGTGCCCTGTTTGCCGTTAAAAATTGAAACGCTGCTCGTTGCGAATGCCAAATGCCCTCGGCAAACATGTTGGCGCGAGATCTCGAGGAGCCGAGCTTTCTGACACCACGAATCGACCCGTGAGCAAAAAGACTTTTTAATGACTGCCACGTGCATCGACGCAAAGTTACAAACGGTATACATGCTCGGATACCAAGAAGCCACGCGTATCTTCTTCTCGCGGCAGCAGCTGCTCCAAGCCTCTCCCTCTTTCGTCCACCTCGCGTGCGGCTTTGAAAGTTCAAAGCTCGATAAACCCTACCCGCGTGCACGTGTACAACAGTCCTGCTCAGCTGCAATGCACCAGTGTGCCGTGTATGAAACGCACAGGCAAACAAATAAGCTGAGCCATTAGACCCGCTGCTTCCAACAGCTCCCTTTCCCCGTGTATATATACTCAAGTAATCGAACGTCGCGCTGCAAGCTCCGACTATACATATATACGTGCACCACTGTGTAATCCGTGTATACTCTCCCCGCGCTACACCCTCCGATGCATACGGGGGCTAACTCGCTCAACTATCTCGCTGTCGATACCGTGTATTGTATCGTGTGATTGGAAAGGGATACGCTGAGTTGTCGATCCCCGATTTGCGTGTGTTTATATATACATATACCCGCTGTCTCCGAGGCAATTAGCCACCCACCTACTTTACCAGCGCAGCGTTTCTACGGGATCTCGGAGAGCTTTTGATCAGAAGCGCGCGCCGCTTGTACAGGAAGGTGTATCAGCCGCTACCATTTCTCCTCCCTATACACGGGCGTCTTGCTCTCTGTTCCCTGTTTCGGGTTTTCTCCTTTCTTTCGCCCGTTCCCTTTGATTAGCCGATACCGATCTCGAAACGACAAAGTGGAGGAAAATACGAGATTAAACAAACGACAATAATAACTGAGTGACGGTGAAGACCGGAGAAGTCGCTGATGCTCGGTACAACTTTGTGATCATCCATGGCGGTGCGACTCGCTTTGGCAGCTTATTCTGTGCAATTGTTCAAGATTTGCCACAAGGTTATTGATACGTTCGTTGTCTCGTTTCGTGGTTATTTTTACAATTGTTCGGTGCATTGTTATTTTTTTACTTCAACGTGAGAAAAACAATATTTCCACCGCTTGTATCAACCAATTGATCCACAATGAAAGAAGTTCATCAGTGACATCAGTTGCACGAGCAAAATTCTTGGCAGGGCAAAAAATGTGTTGTACTTTGTCCCGTGTAATCACCGGATGTTGATTGACTTGGTAAATCGTAGCTCCAATGATCGTCAATGTCGCATGCAAAAGAGAGGGAGGCTCGTTTGGAACAAAAAAAAAAGTCGGAAAAAAGCGTCCGCAATAAACGGCAGCAGTTCGCAAGCAATAAACGTCGGCGTGCAAATAACCCGCGACAGAGCGTCACATCACGGAGGCCAGTGACGAACGGACGAGGGTGAAAAAAAAAAAGGGCTAAAGAGGAAAAAAAGAAAATAGAAGAGGCTAAGAAAAAGTTACAAGAACAAATTAAAGATATTCAAAAAGAAATTAAACAAAAAAAGTAGATTTAATAAGATTAATAGATTTTGTTCTCTTAATATTTTGTTTATTGTCTTGCATAATACTATTTATTTATTTAAATGAGAATGTAAATTATATGGATGAGTACATTAAGTTGAAATATAAATAGCAATTATTATTATTTCCAACAATTTCTTGAAATCTCTATTTTTATCTTCATTTGAGCTTATTCATTTTTTATATTATTATACTTATTATTAATTTTTACGAGCTACCAAATTTTTTTTTATCGCGGTAGGTTCAATCTAACAGTTTTTGTATGTCCCATAAACCGGGACTGACTGAGTGGGACAACTGGGCCATACTTTTTTTTAATGTGCCATTAATTGGGATCTTATATTTTTCTCCATTATTTCAAATTTAATTATTATTGCGATCTTATTTATACACTAAAATAAATTTTTTATTGCTAGAACACATAATTTTACACTATAATACAAAAAATTTTCTGGTTATATGGGTTTTTCAGCTTCGAATAGCTTATTTTACTTATAAGTACGCTTAACCTTGTCTCACAATCGGGACATTTACCTTACTCCACTGAAATGAGATTTTTTCTCCGGTCTCTGTACTCAAATGGAAGCAAACGCAACGACCTAGGCGCTGTTGGTTATTCATAGGAAATTACCTCAGTTATTGATTTTGCAATAACTCCATTATGAAATTCGATCGAAGAAAGGGTCTTATTACCAATCATACTTACCATCGATCTTAACAGCTTGAAGAGTATAATCAATCAGTGAATGACCGCAGGGTACTCGGTAATCTACAGCGTTTTATTTTTTTGTCTCAACCCAAAAGCTCTCGAGCCCCGAATAATTTTGCAACGAAAAGTGTTAATCTTTCAAAGAAAACATTTACTCTGAAAAAAGTGCCACTGAACCAATCAAAGCACAATTCAAAGGATCTTTGCCCGAAATACATCCTTTGAACCTTGGGGGTATAATAATGCTCCCCAGATAAAAAAAATCGGCACTAATTACGCAAAATAAATTCCCACAAGGTTCTGAACGTTGTATCTTTAACACGCAGTCTCAAGCTTTTTACTCCGTAAAAGCTCAGTCTCGCGTGCAAAAGCGCCCTCGCCATGACCACTTGAGCATTAATCAGCGATTCCGAGGACCCCGTCAAAGTCGCTTCCCCCCCGTGTAATCGTCATCGGATCCCGAGGCGACTTTGGGAATGCGAAATTAATCTCTGGGAAAGGCAAGGAGTGGCTTTTTTCCAACCAAAGAGGTCCTTCCGAGCTTTCAAAGACGATTAAACTTGCAGGGCGCATCTCGCAGCAATAAGCAACGGTGGAAATTACTTTTCCGGCTGGGCTTGCTTCTTTTCGCAGCGCGCGCCCTCGTGCCCTGTTTGCCGTTAAAAATTGAAACGCTGCTCGTTGCGAATGCCAAATGCCCTCGGCAAACATGTTGGCGCGAGATCTCGAGGAGCCGAGCTTTCTGACACCACGAATCGACCCGTGAGCAAAAAGACTTTTTAATGACTGCCACGTGCATCGACGCAAAGTTACAAACGGTATACATGCTCGGATACCAAGAAGCCACGCGTATCTTCTTCTCGCGGCAGCAGCTGCTCCAAGCCTCTCCCTCTTTCGTCCACCTCGCGTGCGGCTTTGAAAGTTCAAAGCTCGATAAACCCTACCCGCGTGCACGTGTACAACAGTCCTGCTCAGCTGCAATGCACCAGTGTGCCGTGTATGAAACGCACAGGCAAACAAATAAGCTGAGCCATTAGACCCGCTGCTTCCAACAGCTCCCTTTCCCCGTGTATATATACTCAAGTAATCGAACGTCGCGCTGCAAGCTCCGACTATACATATATACGTGCACCACTGTGTAATCCGTGTATACTCTCCCCGCGCTACACCCTCCGATGCATACGGGGGCTAACTCGCTCAACTATCTCGCTGTCGATACCGTGTATTGTATCGTGTGATTGGAAAGGGATACGCTGAGTTGTCGATCCCCGATTTGCGTGTGTTTATATATACATATACCCGCTGTCTCCGAGGCAATTAGCCACCCACCTACTTTACCAGCGCAGCGTTTCTACGGGATCTCGGAGAGCTTTTGATCAGAAGCGCGCGCCGCTTGTACAGGAAGGTGTATCAGCCGCTACCATTTCTCCTCCCTATACACGGGCGTCTTGCTCTCTGTTCCCTGTTTCGGGTTTTCTCCTTTCTTTCGCCCGTTCCCTTTGATTAGCCGATACCGATCTCGAAACGACAAAGTGGAGGAAAATACGAGATTAAACAAACGACAATAATAACTGAGTGACGGTGAAGACCGGAGAAGTCGCTGATGCTCGGTACAACTTTGTGATCATCCATGGCGGTGCGACTCGCTTTGGCAGCTTATTCTGTGCAATTGTTCAAGATTTGCCACAAGGTTATTGATACGTTCGTTGTCTCGTTTCGTGGTTATTTTTACAATTGTTCGGTGCATTGTTATTTTTTTACTTCAACGTGAGAAAAACAATATTTCCACCGCTTGTATCAACCAATTGATCCACAATGAAAGAAGTTCATCAGTGACATCAGTTGCACGAGCAAAATTCTTGGCAGGGCAAAAAATGTGTTGTACTTTGTCCCGTGTAATCACCGGATGTTGATTGACTTGGTAAATCGTAGCTCCAATGATCGTCAATGTCGCATGCAAAAGAGAGGGAGGCTCGTTTGGAACAAAAAAAAAAGTCGGAAAAAAGCGTCCGCAATAAACGGCAGCAGTTCGCAAGCAATAAACGTCGGCGTGCAAATAACCCGCGACAGAGCGTCACATCACGGAGGCCAGTGACGAACGGACGAGGGTGAAAAAAAAAAAGGGCTAAAAGGGCGTGGATCCAAGCGAGGAAGAGAAGAGAGAGGAAAAACGAGTGCCCGTCATATTTGCCGAGCGAAAGCCAGCTCGAGATTTTTTGTTCGTTGCTGATGACCCTCGCAGGGACGGACACGCACAAACAACCTACATTACAGCAAAGAAAGGAAGAAAAAAAAATAGGGGGGTTGGGTGCCATACACGGGAGAAACGTGTCCCGAAATGGGAAAAAAAGGCCAGCGAGGACCCGTTCGGCAAATTGGATTTCGAGATTTCCAAGCTGACGCGCGAGCTGCTGTCACGCGGCCGAGAATCGCTCGCTCTGTCTCTTTCATATTTACAGACCGCGTTGGAGAGGGGCTGCCGAACAAATTAGTCCGACTCGAAATTCCAGCTGCATCTGTCGTTTCGGCGCGTTCGCTTGAAATTCGGGTGATTCGCATGTGGCACGGAAGTGGGGGGAGGATGAGTCGGCTTTCTGCTGCACAATTGCCGTGTTTTATATACGCGATACACCGTTTACTCGGTGATTGCTGTTTTTTTTTTTTCTGCTCACGGGAATGAAAAGACAAGTGTCGCTACACGTGTTCCACACCATGTCGTGGTTTTTTTTTTCACTATTTTTTTGCTTTACAGGTCTACCACTGTTTGTTTCATGCAGAAAACTCTACACAATCTGTTTTGTGGTAGGTACGTAGTGATGAGACATCGGAAAGTTTTACATTTTATTATTCACACAAATGCAAGGTATTAGTTTCATCTCCAAAAGAAAAAAAAGCATTTAAGCGTTGTAGTCTTATACTCCAGTTGTAAGCGCGCGGCAACAGGATGTAGGGGTGCAGCTACCAGGCATGTCCGGTCGTTCCTCGCGATCGTAAAAGGCGATTCGCTTAGGAGGAAGCGGCCCTAAAGCCTCGCAAGCTCGAAGCAGAGTAAAGTTAGCAGAGCTTGCGTTCAAATTCATTGGCTATACGCGGTATTTGATTCACAAACCGTGTGCACCACGATTTTACGAATGCCTTCTCGTGTCGTAAAAGTTGGGAGTTTTCCTTCCTTTATTTCGTAAAAAAAAAAAAAAAGAAAAAAAAATACATCGACCGAGAAAAAATTTCGAGGAGATGGGAAGGCGGAACGAGGTACAAAGTGAAAGATGTGGGGCTCCGGCAACCACGCGTCGGGGCCTCTGCGGCTGTTTACACTCTGGGCCGGATGCGATTTATCGCGAAACAAGCCCCTGCGACGACGCCGTCGCGATGCTGCTGGCTCAGCGCCCTCCCGGCACTTTAATGCGCTATTTTGCACCCCCCATCCCTAAGCTACTGCGATCTGTTTTCCCGAAATTAACCCTTGGCCCTTTGAGATTATCTATGCTGGCTCGTGGCTGCCTCCCGACGCGTAAGATACGAGTCACTCGGGTCTTGAAACTGTTGTTGCACGGGCACGCTCGGGTCTTTTAATGAACCTTATCTCGCGTTGCGTGTGTTTGGCTTGAGCATCCCCAGGCCAAATGTGGTAGTAACGTGGTGGTGGCTTTTAAGCAACGCGTTAAAATTAACAATCCCCGCTACTGTTGGTCTATGCTCTGTTTTTTATGCTTGGACAACGATGAGTTGTTTGCGAAACATGGGTGACCGAAGAGCTCCTCGAGAGCACAGCTTGAGAAACGAAGCACAAGAAGGGGGGTGCAACGGCGCCAGTAACAATCACTTTCTCGCCTCCAATTGTATATTGTACCCTCAAAGGCCAAAGAGCCATCGACGAGTGGTGCCGACGCGGCAGCGACTCGAGAGACCAACCCCACCGCCTCGATACGATCGGGCTGACCCGAGCGTTGACCCTAACTACTGCCACGCGACGCGCTGCCGTATACTTAATGGGCTTCCACACTCTCTGGCTTATTCGGGGTATACACTCGGTGACGCAGCAAAACTAAGCTCTTTATACCCCTATACAGTTATGTGTATTACCTGTACGTAAAGTTAGTGAAATGTGTATTATGGACTCGACAATGAAAACAAGAACAACAACGCCATACGAGATGATTTTGCTGTTACGATGAGAACAAAGTTTGGCACTAATCTATTCTCTTGATCACTTTTTCCCTCCTATATTGAAACTATACATTGTTAAAATTGTTAACAGACATGGCAAAGCCACAAGGCCTCAATAAAGTGCAATCAAATCAAATCAAATGAAATCATTATATTTTATATTGAAATTTTGTGATAATATATATATTATAATTTGTACCATCACTGCTACGACAGCTATATATACTCTATACAGTTGAACGAGAGCGACGCAACGTAGTTTGGTTATTTATGCTGTACGCAGAAGTGGAAGAAACGAGTCATGCCGTGTCGCTTTGATTAGCTTCGCGTGTACGCGTATAAATGCATATTCAGAGGGAATCCAGCGGGGGTGTGGGGGAGCATAGCAGCGTATAATTAAGCGTTTGCGCTTTCCTCGTTTGTCTCCCACGTGTGACTGCGCGCGCGTGATTGATTTGACGGGACCTTCCTCCTCGATTGGTAATTTGTTTCCCTTTTTTTTTTCTTCTTTATTTTTTGTTGTTGTTTTTGTTTTAATCATATTTATCTCTATATGTACATTTTACAGGTCTATATGTTTCATTGGGTGTACTTTTTTTGTCAGTACATTGAGAGAGAAAAATAATAAAAACTATAGAGTAATTCCAGCAAAAATTATCATTCAGTACAGTAAGTCGGACGCAAGCTGGTAAAAAAGAAAAAATTATTATTTTTTATATTAAAGATTGTTGTATTAACAGTAAAAATTATGGTTAGAACAGTAACTTTCAAGGTTTACTTTACGTAATTTTAACTGTTAAAAACGATAATTTTTGACTGTTAAAAATAATAATGATTCCTCTTTTGCCACCTTGCATCAGATTTACTATGCGGAATGGTAATCGCTGTTGGAATTTGTCTATGACATTTATTATTTTTTTCTCTTAACGTATAAATTAAACAAGATTTCCCTTTTATTTGTCCGCAGCAATCATCTATCATTTAAAAATCTTAAGAAAGCCATTACACTCCAACCGGTACACCGTATTCCAACGTTCCCGCCACCCCAACCAACGAATCACGTTTCAGAAGCAAGCAGTACACGCGTGATACTTACAAGCTCGTGGATCCCTTTCACGTGTGCTTTCCAAGCACAGGAGCTAGCTTCGGGTGGCACACGATACGCAAACTCCATTTAAGCTCCACCTCGGCAAAAGCACTGCATTCACGTGTACCCGAGTCGTACCCGCGCGTACACTTTTGCGTGTCAAAAGACGGTCTCGCTTTTTTTTTTTTTTTTTCCTCCCCCCCGCATAGCATTCAGCGCGACGTATCGAGATTCCAAACGTCATGCAACCCACTCGCTCTTGAGATCAGACGCCGTGTACACTGCCATGTGTGCACACACCACCTCGGAATGCTACCTCTTGTGCGGATACACTGCGTGTACACCATGTACGACGCGCGTACGCGACTACCATTCAACCGGGGGATGTTTATGCAGAGAGAGGGAGTCTCTTTCTGTGCTGGCAAGGAAAAAATCGACCGCCACCACTGCTGGGATTTACATGACTTTGGGAGTGTTTGGGACGGTGTGTGCCTACACGAGGGAAGGCTCGAAGGTGGGTATTGGAAAATCTCTGCCGGAAAAAAGTGTGTACACCGCGTCGATGTATCGGGAGTCAATGGGCGTAGGAGTTTGTTGGTGCGTGCAGTTGTGTGGGCGTATTTGCCCTGTGGGTATAGATGTGACTGGATGGAGAATAAAAAAAAGGGGGGGGGGCGGGGAAAAATATCGCGAAAGGGATTCGACGGGAGGATGAAATTTTTATTCCGTACGGAAAATAAATATTGACTGGCTCGATGTGGACTTTTTTTGCGGAAAGCTATTTGACAACAGTCATCCTCGAGTTTTTACCGTTTTTTTCTTTTCGAAAAGGGAGGGCTGATTTTTTTTTTGTTTCAAAATTTACGTCGACGTTTGATTGCACCAGAGTCCCATCGCATTTATGCGTATCAGCAGTGACTCGGTGCTATTCCGAAAATCCCGAAATTTCGAGCATCCGAAACTCGATAGAATTCGACAACAGCTTCGTCCATTACCCCGAGTAATGGCTGACGCGAAAACTGTACGGTATCGGTACTAAACCATTGTTTCCAAGAAAATCCCTCGTAACGCCCGTTCCGATCGCGTCAGCTACAAAATCATGCATCGTGCGAAATACAATTTTGACGCGTTAAAAGCACTTTCCGACTGCAGCATCGGCCAACGAGCGATAGACGCGCCAAATTTGCAAGCTCGCACTTGACTCCCGCCAAACTTCGTCCCCCATCCACGAGTCGGCGCGCGAAAATCCGCGCACACAGCCGTTCACAGCTTTCGAAAGCACTCGACTTACAAATACCCATCCATAAACGGCACTCGAGCTCTCCCCTGGAACGCGCGCGGGTTAAACACGTATACACCGTACCAAGCGAAGCCAACCATTCAAATCTCCCGCGGATCTCATTCATCAAAAACTTGCTCGCGAGCTGCGCGTCCACTGCACTCCTCCTCCCCTACCCCCAGTACCATATACACACGAGCGCGCGAGCGCAAAGTTTTTCGCTCCAATATCTCTCGCGGGTAATCCTTCACTCCGGAAAATATCTCGGGTAAAGATTTTTCGGTCCGCTCGAGCGACGGGGGAAAACAAAAAAAGCGCCTGACCCTACAAGAGCGTCCGTCGATTTTTTCCCAGCCCGTGTGTTGTCCTTTTTTTTTTTTTTTTCAACCCCTCCTGTCTCGCAGAGGGGAGCTCTATATTAATGACTCGGAGCGCGTGCACTGATTATCCGAAGGAGCCCTTGTTCCCGGGAGAAGTCACGCTACGGCTTCTTTGGGAAAAAGAAAATTGATCGCGGCCACGCTTACGAGGAAATAGGGGCACCTTCCGGCACTCCTTCTTTCTCTCCAACTTTTTCCTTGTTTAAATAAATAACGAGGGTTTTTTTCGAAAAGCTCTTGGTTTCTCTGGGAGCTTTGTACGACGGCGAATGATGTGAGATCAGCTTTAATTTTTGATTTTTACCCAGCCCAAGGTTTTTATCCTCCGCAAAAGGGAGTGTGTCTTATCAATTTTTCAGCGGGTACTTTGTGGAAGAGAAAAATTTTCACTCGAACCCGTACATTTTGGCGTTTGTGTGAAATTTAAAGGTAAAAATAACGCAGCCACGTGGGTAGCGTGAAAAACTATTTAACACACTGCAACTCGATCTTTCGATGTACTGAGAAAATCCATCAAAGTTTTGAGAAAACGCGGACAAGCTTTTACTTTTTCAACCATCAGCTGCATCGGACGGGCTCCGCCAGCCTTTTGCCTCGGTGGCTTTTGAAACTCGTCACTTTACGAGCAAAACTTTCCTCGACTGCGAGGTTTTTTTTATAAAAATAAACTTTGAGTGGTCGACTAGCCCAATTTTTTTTACAACATTTCAGTTAAATTCAGCGAAATTGTGAAAATAAAAAGTTTTTTTTTTCTTTTTTTTTTCTCAGTACATCACATTTGCCCATAACTCAACCACCGTAAACATCGTATCCAAACTCCGTAACAACGCGCGAGTCCACACAAGTCCAATAAATCCAAACAACTAACGATACGATCGCGTCGTTAGCGAATAACAAAGTGTACTTTTACTTTGCACCCGTAGTACGAACCCTCATAGTTGACAATCGCACCCTTATACCCAATCTGTTTTGTACTCTGCTCTATATAACTACTTGTGTGTAAATCTACCCCACTTATCGGACTAAAATGTTACATGTGTACACCTATACCTACTAGTTAAACTTATTATATCTTGTACTAAAACAACACGTAGAAATTTCAATTTTTCAATTAGATACTAATGAAACCCTCGTAATTTTCGTCCCCAAAATTGACTAATCGATCTCGGTCGTCTCTATTTTACAGAATTGTGCGAGAAAACGTTCTGCGCGCTGGGCATGACCTGCGTCGTTTTGGACGGGCAAGCGATGTGCCGGTGTCCCGACGCCTGTCCGGAGACGTACGCGCCGATCTGTGGTCAGGACGACGTCACCTACGAGAACCACTGCCACCTACGGCGAATCATCTGCCAGAAACGCAAGGAGATCGGGGTCAAGCACCAAGGCGTCTGTGGTGAGTTGAATCGTCTTTTTTTTTTTTTTTTTGTCAAGTTGAGTTTGATTTCTCGGTGAGTTTTTTCACACCTCTGTGGATGATTCCGAAAATCGCGTTAGCTCACACGGGTATACAATGCTGGTCTACTTTCTGCGATATGTTACTCGATTTTTTTTTTTCTTCCGAAAAGTAGAAATGATTCGTGCTATTAAAAATTGCCTGTGTATGAGGCGGTATAAAAAAATATTACAATGTTTATGAGGCAGTATATTTGCGTGTAAAATCTAAATGAGTCCATCGCACGCTATTTACTAATTGAAACGAAAATCGAGGCATCAAAATGTGATGGCCATGGACGAAAAAATGGAAGCGGGAATCAGATGAGCGTCAGGTATGACATCTTAGTGACGAGAATGACGGAGAGAAAGAGAGTCTCGCGGGGTAATCTCCAGGAGCATGAGCGATAACGCGAGGAGGAGAGGCAGAGGAGAGAGAAAAAAGTAAGTTTACGATCGAGCCGACGAGGTCCCGTGAGAGTAGAGCGGCAGGGAATTACTCTACAATTTTGTAAACCAAAAAATATCGTTCTCTCGCGCTCTTGCGTGCCCGCGAAAAAAGCTCGCTCTTTTTATGGTCGCGTGGTTGTAATTTACGGCTCGGCCCCTCGCGGCTTTTACGGGCTGTGTGCCCACACAGGGCTCGCGACGTAAATTCGACATTGTGCGGGGGAAATTAATTGGATTTTCTGTATTACCGCCTCTGGAGGACGTAACTCAATTTGGTGAGAGCATTTTCGAAAATTTTAGTTATGCACTCGAGTGAGAGCTTTTATTTTTGCGCTAGGACATTTTTTACTCCGCGTATGCGTTGGAGGGGACGGAGAATGGCACGAGTAGGTGCTTGAAAGGTATCTGTTTGAGCGTAGTTTTTTTTTCATACGAGTTGATTAGTGTAATTCTTTTGTAAGTCAAAGGTATTAAAATTTTTAGTGAAAAGAGGAACGCATAATTATGATTAAAAAAAAAGTCCCTAATTTCAAAAAACTTGAGCTTCAATAGCAAAATTAGGCTGGAAAATGGTATTCAGTGATAACTCCAACCCCAGATCCAACGTTTTAATTATTCTTGCGTTTTAGGAACAAAGAGGAAATAAAAAAATTTTTTTCTTTTCAATACAGCCACTGCATGGTTAGAAAAAAGCTGTATATTATGAGAAAAACGAATATCACAGACAAAAAAACATCAGCAGGGAGTACCTGAGAGGGAGGGTCGGAGCGAAAAATTAATACGAGAAAGCTCGCCCGCGCCGTTTTGCGGACACGCGTTGGAGCTATAGCCCTGTTTTTCCCTTTTCTCTCTCCTGTGGGTCATTTGAAAAATGGATACATCCGAGTCCTGGCTTTTTTTTTCTTTATTATTTTTTTATCTTTTCTGCTGCTCGTGGTGTCACTGCGAGGATATCTTAATAGAGGATCAGGGCTGAAAAAGTGAGCTCTCGAGTGAGTTCACAATTGTGTTTATGAAAATGTAGAGACTAGTGCCTTGCACTTGCACAATTCTGAAAATTGCACGCATCCAACGTTTTGGATACATTTTAGTTACCCCTCACCGTAAGCGTATTCAAATATTTTTATTTCATTGCTGACGGTAAAAGAAACACTCGCGAGCTTACAACCGCTAACGCAGGCGTAATTATCCATACGATTGCAAAAGTATTCCGTAACTTGAACCGGTACGTGTTTGTGCTCGAAAGCGGAAATAAGCTGTTGGCAAGTCGTGAAAAACTTTTATTCCTCACGCAGCAATTGACCCCTGCCCCCTAATTACCACAGATTGCCCAGCGTCATTTTTCTTCATCACTTGTGTCCACCGTCGGAAAGTTCGGAGTGCAGGCTTCCACTGGAGAGCCAGTTTTATCGCGATTCTTGAACGCGTATTGACGCTCCGGTTGTATACGCCCAGTTTCCGCTTCCAAGCCCTTTGAGTTTATTAACTCAACCGGGGCTCGCAATAAAAACGAACAAGAACTCTGCTCCGATTTTTCCACTGGCGTTGGCTTTTTTTCACAAAGCCACGCAACGAACAGAGGAAAAGAAAGGAAAGGACAAAAAGCGCTCTTTTGCGTGGGATTAAATGCCAGGTCGAATAACGCGGCTATTATTGGAAAGGCTTCACGAGGGCACACGCCTCAAAGTAAGTGCACTACAATGGAAAAAAAAAGAAAAAGGTTGTTGAGAGGCCTCGCGCTACCTTCTCCGTTTGAGGCCGCGAAAATCGCTCAAAGCTCTCTCGTTCTGTGAGTTAACGTCATCGTGTGTGTAATGCAGTTGCTGCTTGCCGGGCGCGTTTGCGTGTGTATCAGCGCGCAAAGAATATTTTTCCTTCCAACGAACTGAAACCGCAATGCATACATGCATCGTGGCCGTCTTTGTGTCAACGAAGGATCGTTACTGTACTTATTTTACTCTTTCCCTCGTGTTGGAAGGTTTTTTTTTTTTGTTAAGAAATGTCAAAATATTCGAGTAGTTCCAAAATGCGTACAATCAATCTCTGCTCCCTTTCCCATGTCATGTTGTCCTAATTTTGAATTTATTTCTGCACAATAATTGCAAGTATTTTCAATACCAATGAAGTAAAGACTAAAATTTGCAATAGCTATATTAAATTTTCTCGTAAAACGTGTGAGTTGTTTTAATTATTTACTTTCATCTCATGCAATCTTTCTTCTCAAACGCGGTCTGACCTAATATTGACTTGTTCTACTGATGACCATCCAATCGAATCTAAAGATCAAATAAATAATTTAAACACGTAATACCTATTAAATTGACCTAATCACGATGCAAAAAACATTCTTTTAATTATAAACAAACACACAAAAGCCATTGTACACTATAACTCGCCGCCACACCTCTAAATCCAGGTAACTCCCAAGCATCAACCTACAAAATTCACTCACCCGTTATGAGATTGTTCTCGTCTGCCGCGAAACGAAAAGAGAGAGTGAGAGGGGGAAAAAGAGCTATCTAAATTTCAGCTAGCAGAGCTCTCTATAGCCGAACGACGACGCGAGTAGAGAGAGAGAGAGAGAGGCCGTAATTAACTTAATCAGGGTATTATCGTACGGGCCACACTTCATTACACCTAATGGCCGGGGAGGCCGGCTGTAGTAGTCGTTTGTTCGCGGCGAATCTTGCGCCCTCCACCCCCCGGTGATAAATCTCAGGCAGAAGTTCGGCTTTAGGGTGGCAGGCTTCGTTCACTGCAGCAGTGGCGGCCAAAGTTTCCGCGATGGAAGCACTCGGGGGGGGGGGGAGGATAGACTCTTTCGCTGACGCGTTTCTCTGCCGAATTTCTCGGGGCTCTGCCTACATAGGAGAAGGGCTCGCGCTCCGGTGGCTTTGAAAAATTGCTGCCGCGATGTTTTTTGAGTTTAATCGGTTATCGGCCAAGAGAAAGAGAGAAGTTTGGGACTCTATTTGCCGAGCGATAAGCGTCGCCCGAGTGGGCAATAATTTCCTCGAGGCCTTTTATATTTGCTCGAGATATCCGCGCTGACGGTGATTAATCACCGGTGAATTGGGAAACTCGTGTTATCTGCAAAGACGAAGAAAGTTTTGAACTGTTATTTTCCGATGACGCACGATCCAATGTTTATTACGAAAGTTCGAATTTTGATAACCGTCACGTATCTGTACGTGATCCCGTATCATATTTTTCACGATAAAGGACAAAAATGTCACAGGAGCAGATAATCATTGAGCTCCGACTCCTTTTTCTTCCTCCTTTTGCGTTCAATCAACTTTTACAGTTACGAGCGCGATCGACTTTCCGAATCCTTTTTCTGCGATTTTCACATATTTTTCAAGAGACCCGCAAAGTTAAAACAAAGTTCGAAATCCACCCGTGAGACGTACGATTATTTTTCACACTGGAAGTATAATCTCCGGAAAAATGGTTAAAATGATTTTCAGGAGCCCACATTGGGAGAAAAGCAATTCGAGACAAAAACCTCAGCAACGGATAAAAATACACTTGTGCAAGCTCAACGCAAACTACTCTCCTTTGCAAGCACCACCGTCTCGTGCGGACTCTGTGCAAATATACACAACTATGCATACACACGTCCGGAGCCAAGTCAAACATTATAAACTCGAGCAAGCAAAGCAGCGACCGGCAGATCTCTCGTCGAAGATCTCTAGACACTGGTCTCGAGATCCATCGAACGGCACACTATTATTTACGGGCTCACGCGCGAGGCAAACGAGCGGAAGCTGAGCCACAGCTTTTTGTCGTCACCCCCTGTGACGCGGAAATGGATAATGAGACTCTAGAGAAAGAGAGAGAGAGAACTCGTAAGCCGATTTGTCTCGCTGGTTGTAATTTAGCGTGTTGCTCACACTTGTGTGGTCGGACGTGTACTTTGCGGAATGTATATCCTGAGGTCATATTTCATGGACTTTGCTCCTGCTATTGTGGCTGATTGTTGCCCCGGAATTTAAGAGCTTGTACCATGACAAAAAAAAACAACATCAGATATATTTTTATCTCCAGAGCAATAAATGTATTGAAAAGTACACTGACAGTATAGAGAAAAACTTTTAGTGCGAAAAATTGCGTCATATCAAGCTTGACAACGTTTACGTTAAATGTTTCGTTAAAGGATTGTATCTTATTTTTATTAGGAAGTAACAAACAAGTTTTTCCTCTGTTTTTAGTGATTTGTTTCAACCTAAGGATCAAGTTTACACTCAAGATAAAAAAATTTGTTCTTTTAAGATACAAGTATAAGGTATAAAAATATCTTTTCATTAATCAATGAACGTTCACATCTAACGCGGTGATGCCCGTCAAGCTAAAACCGTCAAGTATTCGGGTCGGTCCACAAAAGTGGTCAACAGAGAGATTTTTCCATCGTGAATAATTAAGCTCATCTCCGCGTGGGCCGAATAAATTAAATAAACAGCGTTCTATGCCCGAAATTATTTATACTTCGAGTCTCAGCCTCCCGGATCCGATAATGGATTCACTCCCGGACCGCGAGTTGATCTCGCAATAAAATCAATCCTCCAATTTTACACGCAGCTAAGCCCCCCACTGGGAATAAAATAAAAAAAAAAAACAACAGAAGCAGCGACAAAAACAGGCGTTCGAGCAAACGGTGGATGCCAAATCCACAGTAGCAGGTAAACTCGGGAAAAAATGCATCCCCCGTCATATCCCGCTCTTCTTCTGCGATCCCATTTACGATTGGGCGCCGCGTCGGTTTGCGAAACATTTTCGTATCGCTCGGTATACATCTGTCCGTATCGCCCGCGACCGGAAGGATTTATGCACACCGGCCGCAACGGAGAAAGGGAAAATCGATTGGCCGTCTCGTTTGTTTATGCAATTTTATGGGGCGCACTCGGACGTGCATTATACGTACACGTGCACGCCGAAATGGCAAAACGTGCCGAGGATTATTGCGGGCTGAGCAAACAGCGCAGATTCCCCGTGTGATGGACTGCGTGTTTGTGAAGCTCGGATTTTTCGTTACTATTTCGACGAGGCGGGGGACCGGGGTTGGAATGATTACGGGCCGTGGGACTGATCAAACAACAACACTGCTGTGGACTGGCTCGATGTTTCTTTCTTTTTCGTTCGTCGGATCGCTGAAATCTGCATTGAAGGGCTTTAATTGTTTTTTCGTAGGCTTTGGTGGCTCAATTGTTTATTTCGCGAATAAACATGCCCTGCGTTGATGATTTCCAGCTTCAGGAATGATTGTCCACGTTGAACTCGCTGCCGTTGCTCAATTGTGACGATGAAGTGCGCACGAAGATGAATGTTTATTCCCACTTTTATTGTTACTCTTGATTTAACAAAGAGTCCAGTGAGTTGGTCCAGATGCAGGTGATTAACTTTTCATGGAAATTTCGTGCAATCAATTTCCAGCGCTTTTCAATCCGGCGAACTCGTGCGTGTCTGACCATACGCTGACCTAATTTACTGAAGATGTAATTTTCAAAGCCAAGCAAACTTTGAACGATTATTATTTCCTCGCAAGTGAGCATCAATTGCTTCCCTTCATCCAAGATTTCGATCTTCATAATAATAACTTTCTCGTGATTCCGCGAAAATCTGTAAATATATTGTAAGA
Source organism: Copidosoma floridanum (assembly GCF_000648655.2). The sequence goes on from NW_019379475.1 coordinate 525,042, forward strand.
CGGCAGCCTGGCATTTCCATATCTTCGAATCGTATTCGTCAGTCCCTCTCTCCTTATCGATCTTTGCTCTCGACCATCATATTTCCTTCGGCAAATAGAGAGAGAGACGAGAGCTTAAATTTTCCCTCTCTCTTCGGTGCTCCGAGAACTTTTTGCACCGAGGACGTGCGACGGACTAATCCTGAAGGATAGGGTGCAAGACATTTTTCACGAGATTCGAAGTTACGCAATCTGTAGCTATACGTACCGAAGCCAGCGACGTCAGGGCTGCCACTATGGCCTCCCGGGAGTAGTATCCTTCTCGGACCGTCGTCCTTCTTTCTCAAACTGCTGGCTGTACATGGGTGTACATGTACTAGGCGCTATACGTCAAGATATATTCCGAAGAAGCGGCTCACAGGGACTTTTTCCATTCTCGAGTCGTCTGCGATTTCGAATTTGCATTTTTTAAATTGCCTGTCGTTGTAATATCCTCGAGACGGTAGCTTTGCAAAAGTAACAATTTTGATAATAATTTTTCTATCTTTTGATACAAAAAAAAACGACTGTATTTTTTTAAATCAAAAATTCAGCTGAAGCACCATCCATCCACCAAATAGAGAACGAGGAAATCTCAACCCTCTCTCTCTTTTTTCGAGTTTCATTTTCGTCGTCCAAAGCCCTTTTCTCCCAAGACCTAAAAATATGACAAATCAGTCAACTACTCGCAAATCCCCCCACGATCCAGGACTCTCCAAAACCCATTTAGAAGCAAATATATTTCTCTCCACTGCCACGCACCGCGAACAGCCACTCTCCGACAAAATCACGTACAAAGAAACCCCCCCGCGCCCAGGCTATCGAAAACAACTGCGAAATTTCACGGCAGCCGCGTCCCGCTCGCCGCAGCCTCCAACAACAACAAGTCAAGTTTCCAAACTGAAAACTCGTCAGACTCAGCGAGCAAGTGGTGCTCCAGTACCCACACCCCGAGAAGAAGCATCACCATCTGAGGAGATTCACGAAGGCCAAGATTTATTATTCCGGCCTGTCTGGCTCGACGTATCGCGAAGATTATGCAACCCGCGAAGAAGGAGATCCAGGAATAATGGCCAACGGCACACAGTCGTCGTCGCCGCACAATGGGCATATAGATGCACGTGTATACGCGTCACGCGCTCGCGCATTTGTTTATGGAAATCTTACGTCTGATAAGCTATCCACCCTTCTGGCTCTTGGTTTGCTTACATATATACACATCGGGACGTGTGATATTTGCATGACTCGGCGTGGCTTGTTACGGATATAGGGGGACTACGTTTGGTCGAAAGATTTGCGAGTTGTCCTTTGGTGGTAATTTACCAACGTTTCTGGAAAAGATGCATCCTCTCTCTCTCTCTCTCTGATACTTTTGGAACAATTTCTTTTTTTTGGTCCAAGCAAAGGTCAAAATGTAGAACCTGCACTTTGCATTTCAAAAAATCGCACAGTCACCCTAGCAGCCCATTCAACTGGAACTGAAGCCCTTTCATTCTACGGTTCACACGCGCAGTCGTGTCAATGGCTCCCAAAAAAAAGTCAAAAGCGGGAAGAGGCCAGTGAAATGGAGAACCAAAAAAAAAAAAAAAAAAAGAGTCGAAGGAAAGGAGGAAGAGGAAGCAGCAGAAAGAAAAGTGGCTTCCGGAGGTCGATCTAGCGAGGATAAAAAGATGCCGAGGGAATAGAATGGGGTGCAGGGAGAAGTGGAGCACAGAGAGAGGAGGCCAAAGTAAGAAGGAACTTGCGGGCTAGACGATGGGCTGCACACACTAGTGGCTCCGGCAAGTGCGGTAGTAGTGGCGGTAGCGGTGGTGGGCCAGGGTAAATAGCAATTAGGCCCTTCTAATCCTTTGATCTCCTGGACGTGCGAGGCTCCTTCTCTCTTACTTTTGTCCTTTTTTTATCCCTTCCCGTTTTTTTCTTCCCTCACAAAGCTTCACCAATGAAAAATTGTGCCACGGCGAAAGAATCCTGTAGAGCCTCTTACAAGGCTCTTTGCTCCTTTCTCTCGAGGTTAAATGCAAGGATGCGCTTCTGCTGCTACAGTTACTGCTTCTTTGTCTTGCCTTCTGCAAAATAAAGTAAAAGATTCTTTACACTGGAATTTTAAGCGTGCCTCACAATTTTACTAGTCGCGTAAATGAACATTTAATTTTCTTACTCTAGTTAAATTTATCTCGGTAAGGAAAAATAAAAAAATACAGTGTATCGAGTTTAAAAAAAGATATTTTGTGATACTATAATTATTAATTGCAATTTATTCCTATAGTAAGTTTAATTTTCAAAATATAAAAGAAAAAATGTAGGTACCAGTCATTTTATTTCTGTAAAATTATTTTTGTCTGCTGCAGGAATGGTAGCATTTTTCATCATTGTAACACTAAAATTTCACCCTAAAAGTAATAGCTTTGTTATTTGCTACTCGATGTGAAAAGTAGCATCCACGTATTTTAAGTAGATTACATCAATGTATGATCAGACACACATGAAATGATTGTATTGAAAAGCGTTTCATAACAAAAACGCTAAATTTCGATGTCTCCGTTGGATCCAAAATAACAATAAAAACAGGAATCAGCATTCATCAAAACATTGTCCATCTCTCTGCTCCCACGCATTTCGCTCCCATTGTCCCAAAAGTTGAAAGTAAACAGCTCAGCATGTGTTTATCCGCGAAATGAACAATCAAATGACTATAGAGCTTGGAAGAAAAAAAATCAAATAATTTAAACCCTCTGCTACGGAGTTAAGCTAGCTCGATCCAGTGAACGTGGAAAATGTCACCGATAATACAATTTAACCAACTCGGCCGTTGTTACAACACATCGTTAATCAGCATTGTATATACTTAAACAAGCATTGTCGTTAAAATTAAACACACGTTTTACACAGTCAAGAAATACATTTATTTTTAATCGTAAATACAACAAAAAATATTTGGGTAACGAATAACCAGAGGAATTTATTTTTTAAAGAATCGCCTCACCCCTACCAGCAGCAGCCATCCTCATTTCCAGAGGGAGCGCCATGAAAAATGTACCGTCATCTCGTTCTCGCCCTAACAAACCTCATAACAAGCAAAACAGCCGTACCCTAATTCTCCGGCACAAACTACCTCCGCCAAAAAAGGAAAGTAAAAAAACTGAGATGGAAAAAAAAAAAAAAAGCTGAAGCAGAATGCGGTCGCGTTCTCCCGTCATTCTCAGGATCCGCCTCTGAATTTCCACAAGCACGGCTGTAAGTAAGCACTACTCCAGGGGGGTGGGCGACGAATGCTCGCGACGACTTTACACGGGGACGAGGGGAGTAACTAGTTGGCGGCGCGCCATGCATAGAGTCGGCCGCTAATAAGTGTGTAGCTAACCGAGGGCACGTGTATATACGTACCCGTAAACTGGGTCTCCGTGGCTAATATTCGCCGACTACGGCGGTCGCTCTGACAAATGCTTTAATACCTGCCATCCACCCGGCGTGTCTCTACATCTTTGATTTTCTTCGCTCGTTACTTTTTTTCTTTTTTTTTTTTTTTTCCAACACCCCCTCGGATGGTAGTCGGGAGGGCTGGTTGCAGAATGACTGCCGGCAGGAATGGAGTGGACTGTCGTATTTTTCGCGTCGGGCAACTTTGTAATGGAAGAAACTTTACTTCGGGGAGAAGATGAAGCTGGTGTTCTTACCTGGAACGCCCGTATACGCACGTTGTTTGTGCGGGTTAAGAGAGACGCCGAAGAAACACCGGACAACAGAGGAGTTACGTATATATATATAGTGCACACGTCGGTGAGCGTGTGTATCGCCGACAGAGGACGGTACACGTGACAGACACTGCGGTTCCACTCTAGTTAATTTAATTTTTTGGTGCTTCTTATAAAATTGGTGTTTTAATCATCATGAGTTTTTTGTTGATTTAAAAAAAAAAATTGTTTTCATTGAATTAAGTGCGTTCTCTTTGTTAAGAAAACATTACTTACAATAAAAATACTGTAATTATTTGAATTNATCTAGCTCTAAAAATGAGGAACGAGGACTCCCATTCTTCTCGGCGCGTAACACCCGCCGGCTGCTGTTTAGTATCTTTTGTCCTTATTTTTTTTTATTATTTTTTTTTTTTTATTTCTCACCACTGCTTGTATTTTTTTCTCTTTTTTCTTTATGAATCGTAAAGCGTGCCACTTGGGGTTACTTCTTTCATTTCAGGCTTAAATGACTTTTCGTAATGAGGGAAAATAGGTCAAGCTTTTTTCTTTCCAAAGACCAAACGAGTATATCCGTATTATTGTAGGAACGAGTGAAAAGATAAACGCGATTGTTCACTTGGGAAACTTTCTCTCGGAAGTCATGATTTTGACATTGTTCATTCTTCACTGATTTCAATGCACAGCATTTGAAAAAAAAAATTTCAAACAATGTGTTGTAAATAGTAGTTAAAAAATGCTTTAGCATAGATAGTGCATTGCGTTTTTAACAAAAAATGTGTTGCAAAAAAAGTGGGAAATATATGTATTCAAGTCTAGTGATTGGGAGGATGTTAAACGATGCTTTGGGATGCAGTTCTTGTCATACGATTATCGAGGTGATATTTATTGCGGGCCAAATCTTTGTTTGGTTATTTTTCATGTATAGTTTTGATGGCAATCAATATTGTAAAACCGTGATTTTTACAGCTCATAAAACGTGTATTAACGAAAACCTTATGATCTCAAGTCTCACTCGACAAAATAAAGAAGCAGGAAAAAAAAAAAATCATCTGGCAATAAACACGGGTATGTTGCATGTGAACATTAAAGCGACAAAACCATCGTCAACCTGCGAGAGAAGGAAAACCCAGAGTACAAAACAAGGAGGAAAAACTTTCTGAAACTCATCGCACGTGCGACATACGAGAGCAAAGTTGGACAACGGAGAATCTAAATAACAAACCTCAGCAGCGCACATACGGAAAAACAGAGATAAGCCGTCACCCATTGTCATTTTTTTTTGCCCTCTCCGCTTCTTCTATACAACATGTATACACACACGCTGGGGATCGCAATTTCCGGCTGGAGGCTCAAAATTGCGCGACTCCCGGTGGCCCGCCCCGGTGCTCCGTAAACACGTAATGTACAGCCGACCTCCCATAAAACCTCCTCTCTGAGCTTCGTCTTTATTGTTATTATTATTATTGTTCTACCCCTTTCATCCCCCCATCCCGTCATCTTTTCATTCACATTTATCTCCATTCGCGCCAAATAATACAAAGATTCTCTATCGAGAATTTGATCGATTTTTTGCGCAAGAGTGTTTTCGTGTCTTGCAGTAGAGGTTCCTCGACAGGAGCCGTAGTCTGAAATGCACGTGTGAAAGGAAAAAAATTCTCTACTGCTCTTCGTCACGCCACTGTCAATCGTAACTTCCCACCATAAAATCTACCCATCCTCGGGAAAAAAAAAAAAAAAAAAACAGTTCTCGCTGGAGGTGCAAGGGAGAATCCAAGTCACCCCGACGCAGCTCAATAAGCTGGTAGAATGGCCTCGTGAATATTCATCAGATAGCTTCTTCCTTCCGTGGGGGACGAGCGCAGCACGAAAATGTGAACCGAATCGTAGGCAAACGACCGAAGGATGTCGGGGAAGTTGCGCCAGTCGAGAGAGAGAGAGAAAAAAAAGGGAAAAGGAGGTGAAAGTGTGACGCGACGGAGAAGAGAAAAAACACATGGAAGGGGTTTAAGACACGAGAGTGCACGAGGTAAGAATGGCGAGGGCAGGGCGCCCGGTTCACTTTAACTCGGAAACTAATTACACGAGCCAGGCGTGAGGTGGTTTTTGCGACCCCTCCGCTGCCTCGCTCGAGTAAGTGCACGTATATACACACTGCCAATGTCACTCGCTCCGACTCTCCTCTTCTGTTACACGTTCCTCTTTTTATCCTCCTATACACGCCGGCACCTCCATTTATTATGCTTGCGGGCTGTTATTTGCGGACTAGGACGTCGAAACGAGTCACTTGGGACGACTTGGAGCACGTGGTGCATCGCTGTCGTTTGAAATTTTAATCGACTACCACTGTTTATGGCTTGTTGATTTCGTTGCTAATACCAAATATCATTCCTTTAATTACTAATGCCAATGCTGACTAGGATTCCACGAGTTTTTGTATATTTGATAGACAAAACAAAAGAGCAAAGAAAAACTAATAATAAATGCATACTAAGGGCAAACCTAGATTCTTGTAATGTTATATTTCATTGGTCACCAATTTTTTTACGGTAGTGCATCTTACCTCAATGTGCCACTGTACAGTGCGGTTGGAAATTTTATTAATCTTAAAAGTGGGAAAGTAATAAAAAACAAGAGAGAAGAAAACTAATGCGGATAAAAGACAAAAACAAGCATTATCTACCAAAGCTGAGTCGCTGGAAATAAAAAAAAGAGAGGAGGTCGTTTAAAATCGTTCTGTGAGATAATGAAAGAAAATGGAAGCCGAGAGAGCGACCGAATAATTAATTTCCATCCGCTTAATTTTTCTAATATTAGACACCAGCGGCGCGCGGCGTCACCTACTTCTCCGCTTCTTTTATTTCTCATCGAGTTTTCCCTTAATTTTGCACAGAAGTGAAATAAATATAAACGCGAGAGAGGACGAGATAAATGGACGCGCGGAAAGTAAATAATAGAGCTCACCCGTGCAGTATAAATACGCGTGACCCCCGGGTCAATTTGTCCCGGGAAAATTTTAAAAGTGCCCTCGAATTAAAACGCATCGAGACTCGGTCTGTGTATATATTTGGCAGGGATATAATTTAATGAGTTTAATTTAAATGGGCGTACAGCTCGCGAGTATTAAAATACAGTGGCGGGCATTATAGGGACACGTCTGTTGCATTATAAATTCAAATTGCCCATCAACATACTATTTTTGCGACACGGTAATAAAACGCCGCACGCAGAGGGATACATTTTTGGCGTATCCAGTACCCCCTGTGCGTACGCATACATCCGCGTCCGCATTTATTTCTGGGCTGATTAACTTTGAATTATGAATGAGCTCATTAATACAATCATAATTAGCTGCAAAGTATCACCACAATTTTAATAATACAAGCTTCATTTCGTCCACCCAGACTTTCATTATCTACGGAATTGTGTTCCATACGTTCAAAGGTCAATGATCGTGAAAATTCATCCACATCATGGAAACGAGGAGATTCTTTTGGAACTCGTCGCATCCGGAGGGTCTAGTTAAAAACTCGGCCAGCCAACATTATCTCGAAAAATCGTCTCCAGCACCACTCGGTGTCCGAATCCCGAGAAAACGTCAGACGCATCGTTTTCGTACCGGACGGGCTCCTACTACCCCATCGCCCTCTCGGTCTGTACAGGACGGAGTAACGCAGCTCGGGAGCACGTAGCGGCGCTCAAGACGCTCGGTAGCCCATTTCGCGCGGTACGTGCGCCGTTTTCCATGGCTCTAATTTTCGGATCAGCAGCTACGCTCCTCCGCGCTGAGGCCCTTTAGTTTTTCGTTTCCCTCGGCGCTTCCCCCCCATGTGCTCCTCGAGAGCTCATATACGCTTCTGGACGTTTTATATACCTTACTTGCACTCCAGGGCCAGGAGAAAGAGGTTCTAATCTCACGCGAGAAGATTAAAAGCCCTTCCGCCCCTTGTTTCGATCAAAATTTCATTCGATTGGAGAACGCGTTGCAATAAACTCACGAGCTGATGTCACCGGGCTATAATCGATACAACAGTCGTGCTGAAAAAAAACTCCCCGACTCGAGTGCCACGCGATTTATTAAGACTCTCCTACACCCACTCGACACGAGATAAGCCGAAGACGTAGGGGAGGGAGAGGAATTGCTTTCCGGCGCCCAATAACTCCAATTTTTCTCGAGCCGAATCTGTCCCCTGTACTTGCTCTCTGCTTCCTCTCATCCTTTTATACTCCCTCTTCCTCCCCGCAGTCTGCTTCGAGTCTGCCCCCCCCCCTCCCGTCCGTGCCGTAGTTACGCTCGACCGAGCTTCTTTGCTCACCCCCTATAACTCCACGCTTAGGTGGGACGAGGAGATGGAGAAGTAAAGAGGCTTTCGGCCACTTTGACGTCGGGACATCTGCATAAAAATTTGCCGCCAGAGGCCACGGGGGAAGCTATAGCTGGCGCGCCCTGGCTCGGAATTTTATCCGCTGCTGGCACGATGCTGGTGGAGAGAGAGAGGAGGACAGCGCCGAACTCTCAGCCAAGTTTTCACCTCCGAAAGGGGTGGGGGCAAGTGGGCTATTATACACTTTTTTCAAGAATTTACATTCCGGCGAAACGTGTCGAGATTCAGTTTTCAGCCCGAAGGCTGGCCCCAGTCCGGAGAGCTGCTCTGCTTTTAATAGCCCCGGCGACACGTGCTATCCTCTCCCCCCCCCCCAAAGTTTTACCCTTTGGGGTTGGGACTTTGTAAATTAGATTGGGCTCTCGCGGTCCGTATCTTCTTTTTCCATCGAGTGCACGTCTGTTTGAAAGTTAACTTTCGCGTAAAATTAGTGCTACGGGGGAAACTGGAGAATAAGGGTTAATTGAGTCTTTGCACGAGTAGTTCAAAAAGAGTTGGACTCGTGCTTTTGCGAAGTCGATGGGAAAATTATCATTGAATATGGACTTTACGATTATTCGATCGAGTATGCATCGACGAGTGGATCCATTATACGCGGTGACAATAGATCCGTCGTGCATTATGCTCCCAGCGCTCTACCCTGGACCCGTTAAAAGCGCGAAACCAGTAAAACGGCTGAGGTTCCGATTTCCGTGGCTGATGGTTCTATTTTCGCTCGATGGTCGGGTTGAACGAACGGACGAGCGAGTGAGGCTTTGAGAGACACGTTTTAGCGGTCGGCTCTTCAATAATGGCCCGGTGGCTTTACCTTGGCCAGAAATCCAAATCGACTTGGATTGATAGAGCCGTTAAATAATGAGTTTCGCCTACTACTTGTCTGCGGATGGCTTTTCCTTTGATGCATAGCTGACTGGGCGACTGCGGGATTTTATACGGAGCTTGTTTAATTATCTTGGCACTGTATGATAATAAAATCAGTAGGAATTTAATTTATTTTTTTTTTAGTGAATCTTTTCTTATTGATTGATTCAGGGGAGAAAATTCAAGAATTAACTTATTTCAACTGTTGAATCGGGGAATATTTACCGATTCGGATTAAGATGGTGTTTATGGTTTTTAATTTATTTTTTTGTTTTTTTGGTCATTGGCTCTCTAGCACGTCCGAGCAAAAACGTAAATGTGATTTACCTTCAATGTTTGGTGTGGCTGACCAAACGTTGATGTGATTCACTTTAATTCTGATTTGTATTTTTTTTACCATTTTTTGTGGGTCGTATGAATTAACATAGATAAAAATTTGGTTAAATGTGAGTAATACATTACACAATTTTCGATACAACTGTCAAATACCCAGTTGATCATTATTTGTTGATTTTATTTCCATCTACGTTTCAGATCTATAATATCTTACAGACTACAACAATAAACAAAAATTATGGCTAAATGCGAGTTCAACATAACATTACTCTGAGTTTTTGATTAATTTTCGTTGGTGCACGCATTTTTACCCTTGAAACACGGGAAAAAATCAAACAATGGGCCCACCCGTAACAACTCCGCTTTTAATTCCCGGTGTTTACTTTTTTTCGTCACTCGTGTTTTTTTTTTTTTTTCTTTTTTTTCACAACCCACCATTTTCGTACTTCGGTTTGTTTTTAGAATCGAATCCATCACTCTGTTTGTTGATTCTACCCTCGAAAGCTGCAAGTGAAACAACATGCAGCAAAATACAATAACCCTCTCAACAATCATCCCCTGAAAACTTTTGAAAGCACTACAAAGAAAAAATACACGCGTTTACCATTCCACTCATTACCATACATACATGCCAATCCTGAAAGTATTTCCCGTTTTCCAAGTGTGCATTATCCTTTTTTTTTCGGCACCAGGCAACAGGTGGCAATTCGATGATTTATTTTACGCTGGCGGGAGATTATGCGACAACGACTGCTCGTACGTGCGCAATAAATACATCGAACTTCACGCGTGTGTGGAAGGGGAACTGATGTACTATCGGTTTCATTGTAAAGCAGAGCCCTCGTGGCCGTATAGTACGGAGTGGTGCGCTAGTTCGAACAATAATGGACGGTGCGTCGCGTGTGAACGCGCGGTCGGATGTAGTAAAAATATTTGTGGCAGCCGGTGCACGATTGAGGTATCACATGCTTTTTTTATGAGCTTTCGAAAGAACTGTTGCATCTTATTTATTTCATCCTTTTTTTTTCTAAAGCAAAACTTTGTTTCGGTTGAAACTCGCAGTTTTCCGAGCTGTACTGTTGCAATGGCACCGAGGAATAACAAAACGGCCATTGTGCAAAAGTCGTCCGAACAAGCGAAAAAACGGTGAAAAGAGCGCGAAGCCATACAAGAAGCGGCTCTGAAAACCAGCGCCAGGCGAAAATTGTTATTCTGCAAGTTACGCAACATGAGCCAACGCGCCTTCGTTTTTCCGCCTCAACGCAAAAAAAAAAAAACGAAGAAAAAAAATATTACAGACCCAACGAATCCCAGTGTATGCTGTGAGTTTTTCCAGTACTGCGGGTCCCCTAGAAGCCAACTCCCTCTCTGTCTCTGTCTCGACCCGAGAAAATTTCAAGTTTCACAGTTACACCTGCAGAGAGTAATGGGGGACCGAACTTTGGTAACGCTTTGCATTCGTCGTCGTCGTCTGATGAAATAATTAACTAGCTTGAGACTTTTCGTCCCGTTCTCTTGCCAGTCGACGCTAGTTCTACTACTTGGCCTCGGTGCGTTCTCGTTTGCTTTCCGAAACTTTAATCAAAAACTTTCTTCCCCTCCCCCTTGTGTGTGTGTGTGTGCTTGACTTTTGGGATGTATTTTACTATGGGTTTATTTGTCACTCCAGCTCGTTACGCGCTTGTTATTGTACTTGATTTTGGGAACGAGGAGCATTACTGTTGAAACTTGTTTCGTTACCGCAATGGTAAAAGGAGCAATTTCGGGGTGTAAGGTGAATTAAGGATCGTTCGTTTTTGCTTGAAATTTTGTGGATATTAACGCGAATTGGTTCTCTATTGTTACGGTTGCATTGCATTTTGAATATGTATCTACAGATTACGTACATAGTGAGTGAACTACATGGTAGTTAGTTTATGAATATTTTTTATCCCATCCATGTAGAAGGATAACACTTAATTTTATCAAAACAAAAAAGTTTAACTTTTGTATTTAGATAATTTATCGTAGAACATCAATTTGTTGGATCAGACATCTAAATTGTATTTGAAAACGAAAAATCTAACACAAAGTTGTGACATTTAAACAAAATCCACCCCTTTTCTCTGAAAACACATTCGCGTGAAAAAGTTTAATTTGCAAACTCGAGGCGAAAAAATTTATTTTCATTCGGCAAAGCTGAAGGGGAAAGGTGCATAGAAATTTTTGTTCCTGGAATGAAGCAGTACTAGTGATCAACTTCACATTGAGTCATGTTACGTAAAAATTACTTGAGCTAGTCTATAAACTTTGTAACATTCGCATGGGGTTGATTGCGCGTACCTGCCTACATTTTCAAACATTCGCACCACTTTTATTTTGAAGTTAAAGTTTACTTTCGTGTATCCTTACGATTTTCTCTCTCGTTAAAATTTAGGTACTTTGGTAGAGCATTTGAGTCAGAAAAAGAAGCTATTTAGTTTTTTTATGATAATTTTACAAGAAATTTCTTGAAACAACCCCTGATTCTTAAGGGTCTCGTTAATCTTCGTTGTTTGTTGAAAACTTTCGTGCTTCTGCATAAGTTTTTATACTCTTACAACCATCCTGAAGTGTGCATATTATCAAAGTTACAAATGTAACATAAAACAACAACAACTTATATTCCAGCAAACACTGACTCCTAATGTCAGTCGAGGTCCTTAAAACATCCACAAGGTTTATTTAAGATGGACATTACAAGTCTGCGTTTTCTGTGTACAAAGTGAAAATTAGCTTCACAATGACTTTTTTTTATGTTGTTGACAGTGTTTTCTCATTAATCAAAATCTCTAAAAAATCCAACAATTGTTATTCCCATCAAAGTATTATCTCGTTAAGCGATCTGAATACAAAAAATTGATCAATCACCTCGTGCAAAATTATCGGCACATTTTCCAGTCCCAGTCGAATAACGCGTTAATTGAAAAGAAAAACTCCCGCGAAAAGCTCCAATCGCTCATTTACGCCCCAATTGATTACAATCCATTGTCTCGGGTGCAGCTCGTAAATTTCCAAACGATTTCGCCCAACAATTTTTCCTTTCTCTCTCTCTCTCTGTTGCAGTCCCTCTCACGATCGGAAAGAGTATCCAATCGATCCCGGAGTACAGCATAGCCAGTCCGACTGTACAACACACGCACACAGATAACCCCGGGATGGCCGAGGCACCGGCGTTTTTCGATTTTCTGCTTAGGCAACTGCTTTTCCACGAACAAAAACTACGCTAGCGATTCGGTAGTTACGTCGGGCGCGCACGCGCTTGCCAATGGGAAAAAAGAGCCCGAACGAAGCGAGAGAGAGAAAAAAACGATCGAGCGCTGGAAACGGCGGGCGCTGACTCGGTCGATTCTAGCGCGTCAGTCAGGACCTCCCCCCGAATCCGTATAGTCGTAGTCGACGTGCGCCGTCGGCGTTTATTTCAATTATTTAAATCCCTAGCCACGCGATCGCTTTAATCCGATTCGACTGTGCTACTGAAGAGGGAAGCGAATGTATACGTATTCTCTAAGCGAGTCGCTTGGATTTGTCTCGATTCTGCAGGAACCTTTTTTTCTCTCTCCTGATCCCGTTTTTCAGATCTTTGTTTTTTTTTTTTTTTTTTTTTGCTGTTATCCGCTTTAGTATTGTAGTCTTTTTTTGTTCTTCGTCTAATTTATGGTGTGTACGCTTCGCTCTAATTATCGTCCCTTTTAATCCTTTTTTTTGCACGATGCTATCGGAGAAAATTCAGCGAATGGGAAGGAAAAATTAGTTCCTCCAACGCCACTCAAATTAAATATCTTTTCTTCATTCAGCAAAGGCACGTTCTAAAATACCTTCAAATTGTTAATAATTAAAAAAATAAAGAAATACACAATCACATCATCGGTTGGGGTGACAAGCAAATGATGTTTCTTGTAACGTATCTATTTATCGTTCTATTTATATGAGCAATCGTAGAAACTTGTCGCTCGATACTTCCTCCTGTCGGGGAAGGGACGTGTTGGGCATATGCCCCTGAGCCTGAACGGTAATTCAAGTAAGTAAGCAATCGCACCATATCGAACGAAAGTTCAAAATCGTCGAAACGAACATGAGCCGGGAACTTGGTGAGAGTCTCCGTACGAGAGCAAAAAAAAACGCCCACTTTGTCGCTGAATTAATAGTTCATAGATCTTTAGTCACCCATTGAATGGCACCGGAGAGTCCCGGTGCGGTTTAAACTTGCTTATAGCACAACTCGGCGCAAAGAGACTTCCTCGGACCCTCTCCCTCCCTTCTTGTGCGAGCAAATGCTCCTATACTTCTGTGCCCCGAGCTTTCATAGGGGCACGGGCAAAAGCCTCCCGGTATAGTAGCACTGGTGCTGGTGTGCGGCAGTAAGACGCGGAAGTTAATAATGTATTTCCTGGGCACGAGCACTTGAACCATCTCTCTCTCTCTCTCTCTCTCTCGTTGGAAACTCTGTTTAATACTTGCGAAACTCTAAGTATCACTTACAAGCTGCACCGGGAACTCGCGCGTATGCCCCCCCTCCCCCCCCCTATCTGTGTATATGTGTGTGTACGTATGCACGCGTATGGGACGTGATGCTGCGCAGAAGTTCAATCGCTGCCTTTTACCTTTACGGGCCACTTACTCTGCTCGCGCGACCCGTCCTACATGTGTGCGTAAGGTATGTACGCATAAAGTGTCTCGATTTTACCAAAAGTGCAGAGAGACAACGGGTGTAATTAGATAACTTGCACGCGCTATACTTGTACCCCGTTTTTGCGAGCAATTTCGATCCCCGCGATTTTCGAAAATTGTGGATTATTTGTTGTCCTCACTGATATTTCAAGTAAACGAATGAATAACCAAACGAGAGACTCTGTACACTCTTTTTCTTCTTCCCCTCCGTTCCAGCGCAGTGTCCTTTTCTCCTTTGCATCTACGTGATCTGCCTCCCCTGATTTCGGAGTTTACCCGCTATTCTGCCATGGAACTTGGCGTCTGAAAAGTCCTCTCTCTCTCTCTCTCTCTCTATCTCCTTACCTTCCCAGGTACCGTGAAAACTCCTCCCGACGTGTATGCGTATGTATAGAGCCGGTACCTGGGCGCTCTTCTATTCCGCTCGCGTCGCGTCTCCACAGACGCATATTTTTACGATCTCTCGGTGCTCGCACGATGCGCAGTGCCGGGGAAAATGTGCCCTCTGTCTCTCGTTGTGCGTAAAAACGCACGCGACGCTCATACTTTTACCGAATGACGAGCTTACCTTGTTTGAGAAAAAAAAAAAATCGAGCAAAGGCGAATCCTAATACGCAAAGCTCTGTTATCAATAAACTCCGAGTAGTCGTGAAAACAGCTGGCTAAATCAGAGGTTACCACAGCCATAGAGCGGTAACGAGCCACTCCATGGACGCTTCCAGAAACAATGCGGTGCAGTGTTTGTAGATGGGCCGAACGAGTGGCAATTAAAGGAGACGCGATGAGCTTGAGTTCTCCTCGATGCGAGCACGCGCTCTTTTTCTTCGTAGCTATAATTGTTGTGCTTTGTAGCGACGTAACGAGCCATGCACGTCGGTTGCCTTGTTCCCCGAAATTTAGTTTCACGCACGCGAACCAGAGTTATTTCGACCCTGACACGCGTCGCGGCAACTTGAGCGCAAAATTAAATTTCTCCGGCACAAATAAAGCAGCACAAATCACGTGCAAAAGCCAGAGGGGCTTGTACCGCCAACTCTTCCCGCGGAGGCGGAACAACTGTGTCGGACGACCAGCTTTTCACCTTTTCCCCCGCCACACTACTTTGGAAACAAAGGCTCGCGTGTAATTTCGCGCGTCGCTCGAAAAATACATGAAAATTAGGCGAGCCGACGACGACGACGACGACGGGCTTGACGTTGTAATTATAATTGGATTTTCTCGCGCCCCCGGCGCTAAATTAACCAGAGTTTGGATTATCGCGTGGTTGTGGCATGGAGTTGTTTTAGGCAAGTTTCGAGGGTAGTATACATTAGCGCGGGGGTTTTTAATCGAGTTCCTTGATACGGATACAAGTGCTGGGGACTGCTTTTGAAGTACCAACCAATCATATATACATGGATGTTGTATTAAAAGAATGTACCTCGTGTGTAGATGTATTTTACGTGATACATCGCGCTTCCACACATGGTAGCGTGGTTGCACAGAGTGTCGAAGCAATTAGATGGAGCGTATGAAAAATCCATACACGTGGAAGCTTCAGCAGGAGAGCAGAGGAATGTTCGTGAAAATTGATGATTTATCGACTCGGGACGAGTGCAGAATGTTGGGAAGCACCGTTGTAAGCTCGATGAACTGCGAGCAGCACCGCGGTAGCGGTGGTGTACGTCGGGGGAGCAGAGCGTGTGTGCGCACCCGAGCGCGCGACTAATTTAATAAAACACATCGTCGCCTCGGGACTGTTTTGTAGTTGACAAAACTCTCCGGGTCGACGTGTCGGAGCCGATCGATACGCGGACAATTATCCGATATGCCGAGAGAGAAGGGAATTTATATTAATATTTCCCACCGACGCGTGATATTATGCGATCCTGAAATTTGACTGCCATTCCCTCTGGTAAGAGGCGAAGCGAGAGGGTACGGTTTATTCAATGTGCGACGTAGTTTTTTTGCCGTTTTATTCGATATAATATGTATGAGAGACCGCGTGGTCAAGGCGACAGACTACGCAGAGAAGCTGATTCTCAATTTATTAATTCACGGTGGTTTTTTCGTTTATTAATAATGACAATATTTTGGTTCTGTGGAATGAATTTCATGTTATGATTATTCAAATATTTTTTAAAGATTTTGTGTTTTTACTATATTGAAACAGAAACACATTTTTTGTAAAAATTTAGTCAGGCAACTACTGAAGATAGTGTTTTGACTGTTAAGTATTAACGATAACCTGATTAAGCACTGCCTGATCATACGTAGACCATAACTACTGATTTGCTTTATGGCTATTGTATTGTAACCAGTGTACATTAATCAATGTGATCTAACAATAAATACGTATAAATGTGATCTAATAATAAATTGTTCGTACCGAAATAAGATCTAAAACTCCTTTCTCCAGTTTCATGTCAATGAAACCATATATTACTCGTGCTGCAACGTAATGAATACATACTGTTCACATAATTTTTCCATATAATATCTTGTATTTAAGAAAAATTTTATATTGAAGATAAATTAAACTAACATAAATGATAATCCTAATGCAACACACTCAAAAGCCCATCCAGTCATGCCTGACGATATATAGACTGTTACTACTGATTTTTGTTGACATGAATTTTTTACTGTTTTAACGTAGAGTATAAAATGAATAAGGTTATTGTTTGAGTATTTTATCAACACAAGATTTTAAATTGTAATAATTCGAAAAATTTCTTTTTTTTATATTTAATATGACAAAATTTAGTACGTACGAAAAAATGTAATAAATTTATACTATCCGTTTCATTTCATAAACCACTTCATATTAAAAAAAAAAAAAAGAAAAATAGTCTACACTGAAGATCAAGCATGTGAGCAAGCAACAGAGGCAGTTTTTCGAATACAACATACTTGCAAGTTCCAATTTCGCCAAGTCTGACCATACGTAGACCGTTACTACTTATCTGTTCTGATGTCAGTTTTACTGTTTTTTCGTCAGATTTAAAGTAAATCAACATGTACTAGACTATTTACATTTGATCAAAGTTCATTTGCTTGTATCCGAATAACTCGTGTAAATTTCAACCTAGATACTACCTTCCTCCGAAAAACCGCACTCGACAGGAAAATCGTTCATGAAAATATAACGAATGCATCAACGTCGAAAGCACATTAAATATTCACGAGTATCCTATCGCTCGATAAAATATATTCACTCGTAGCCAACAAAGAAGAATAAGCTTGATGTAGAAGTTGGATATTCATGAACACCTTTAATTTTTAACGAAACCTCGGCTCCTCCTTCGCCAACATGATCCACGTCTATATTTTACCGTATGTGTACCATACGTGTACTGATTGTTTTTAAAATTCAAAGCTTTCCTGCTTTCGAACCAGAATTTAAATTTTGACACACGTCATTCAAGTTGTTATCTATGACCTCCACGTGATATGCGATACCAAATAATTCGCAAAGCGCATGAAACGCAAAGTTTGGGATTACTTTCGTATTAATGAAAACGCTCTACTTTAACGCTATTCTAAAGGCAACACAAGAAAACGCGGGCATCTAATAATCTGTAGCAGAGCGAACTTTCGGCAGTTGCTAAAAGTTAAACAAAGAAACTTCGAGCGTACGTACTAATGAGGCTTTTTATACATTTTAGAGTTGGAAGAATTTTTGGTTATTTCGTGTACGATAAGTTGTCCGTGTAAATGGTTGAACAAAAGGGACGATGTTGAAGCTGTAAAGAAATATTATTGTAGATTAAGGGTATCTTCAAAAGTAAAACTTTAAACATAGCGTTACTTTAAGAACATCCATTGCTTATTTTACATCAGGTTCCAGTAAAATTTTAATTTTCCTTTTCACTATTTGTTTGTTGATTCGGGAAATATTACCCACAAGTAATGTTGATTTTCCAGAAAAACGTACGAAGCTATTAAAGCTGTTTAGCCTTCCCGAATGAGATGAAAATCGATCTTACGCGAGACGAAAGCAAAGGTTTGAAAATTACAAGCATCTCTCGGCAAAGGTAATTAAAAATCTCTTCTGCCCCTGGTAGAAACGTTACTACATAAACTGGCTAGAAACTCGTCAACGTACATGCGTCAATGGGCTTATAACATGTTGACGAGTTTCTAGCCAGTTTATGTAGTAACGTTTCTACCAGAGGCCCTACTCCCGCTTTCACTTTTGATGAGTTTACCTACGCTGATTTAAAATCACGATTAAACAAATATTGACGATGGGTACACACTTTGCTTGGATTTTTTTTTTTTTTTTTTAATGGATAGCAAAACTTTCACAAACCAAATGTTAAATCACGTAAGCCATTAAAAATGTCAAAGTCATACATCGCACGAGAACATCGATAATACCACCGATTCAGCCTCTTTACCTGCACTGCGTCGACTCACTCCACCCCCATAATATTGATCCCAATCACACTTCGTTGTCCCCGTGCCCCAGCTTTGGCTGGCACCAAACGCACGTCCCTCCGCTCCTTCACCTTCTGCCCTTTTCGAGCGCGAAATTAGAAAAGTAGTCGCACGGCCGAGCGAGTTTGCCCCTCGATTGAATTTTCGCCGCGCGCTCGTCATAAATCGCCACTGGGGGATCGTTACGCGAGCACGTGTTACAGAGGCTCGTTCTTCCACGGCGATCGTCCGATACTTTGTTCGACCCACGTGCCAAAAGCTACGTTTGATCATTTCAATATCCCTCCGGGGGATGTAAATTACCAACACGATTGGAGTTAGTTGCAAACAGCGTTCCGCCGATTTTTTACAACCACCCGATTAAAAAGCCATCAAACTCGGCACTATGGTTATTCACTGATAAATGATCCACAGATCGGAGCTCATCCCTACACTGCAAGTACGCACCCATAGCTCTAAAATGTCAGTGACAGTACACTCCATTGTACGAGCAGGGGAGGACACACCGGCGGTAGAAATTAGCATAATCGCGCGATCCACAATGGCGGATCGTTTGAGGTAACCGACGACGTGTACAGTATCCGTTTGTGAGCTACAACGCACCGACGTCTCTTCGTTTCTCATTTCCCGTTATCACTGCCAACTGGTTTCCCCCATGTACTTGCGCGTGCAGTGGATTCTGTTACAGCCAGGACGAGTCAATCATTTCGTATGGTCACCAAACCAAAACGAAAGAATGAGCCACGAGACGCCTTTCCGTACCACATCTGTGTGTATCGTACGTATATATGGATGTGCTGGCGCGTCCAATAAACCGAAATTCCGTCAACAGCCGGGCGGGTACGACTGGTGCGCTCACCCCCGCGCACACTCGACTCGAGCCATAATATCTCGAGAGCATCGGACTAGATGTGTAGATGTATATGGATAGCGACGTTTCCTCTATACCATAGCTACTACCCACGAGGGCGCACACTGCCTATTTACACACAAGCCTTGACGAGCGGAACGTCGTCGTTCGATTCCGCCTTCGATCCGCGAGTTAATTTCAGCCGGCAGTGCCGCACAGAGGCGCGCATACATTATAGGTGCAGGTAGACGAAGAGAAGGAGGCATCGAGGGGGGGGGGCGAATGCTCTCTACCACTCTCGCGAGTAGCCCTCTTCTCTAGTTTCCCGTGCGGGGAGCTCCGCTGAATTTGCAATGAGCCCCTCTGGGTCTGTGTGCGTGGGTCTGCGAGTGGGTATTTATTGCCGATCGACTAGCCGCGGCCCCTTTGCCTTCCGTGTGCAGTTGTTGTTTGTGTGGTTGTGCCCTGGCTTTGGGACTGTGAGAATCGGGAGGCTTGGATTTGTGGGTTCATCGGCTTTGGCTTTCTCTCTGGTTTTTTTTTTTTTCCTCCCGTTCAAAATAGTATGAAGGGTATTTTGTTACCATATACGTTGTACGCGTGGGTATAGTAAAATTTATTTAAAACTTTTGAAGCTTCGACGTTGGGAAAATTTATTGTTGTATTGTAACTCGTTTAATGTTATACAATATGAACTTTGGCGGTTAATGTGCTGTCATTTTCAAACTGTACGTATCATGTTTTAGGCGGCAGCCGTACACGTTGTCATATAAAGTTACGTGAAACGGATTAAATTCCACGTAAATTATCGAAGTATGTTTCATTTTTGCAGGATGAAATTAGCGCTTACATAATTGAATTGATTATACCCCTCTCTTTCCAAAATTATTTTGTAAATTGTTAACCTAATGGAGAAACTCCGATAAAATATCATGGATGATTTCGCAACCACGTGAGGCATTTCGTTTATAACTACAGAGCTCAAAAATCACGTACTACAACTCCACAAAACATCAACTAGTCACTCTGAAATCACGTGAGTACGATATGGAGGTTTAAATTTTTTAATTACATTACAATTTTAATTACAATGACATATTTCGTTTTAAAATACTAAATAAAGCTTCTGGAGACATAAATTTTTCATTCGTTCAAAAAATCGATGTTACAATAAATTCACTGGATGTGTCAAGAAGTGACAAATAAACGGAACTGGGGAATTTTATTCCGACATGCACGTAGCAGTCATATCCTGTGCCGTTGAGCTGAAAATCAATTGTCTATTTACAACACAGTTCTGACAATCATTCAAACTAACCAAGAGACATAATTGACTATTTATTGCTTGAAATGATTAAAATCAATAAACGTAAATTGTGTCGTTTGACAAGAAGTTTTTTTTTATCGCATATTCATCTAAATCGCATAGTTCACATTTTCGTTGTAAAATTTTTTAATCCATATTACAGGATTTAATTAAACAATGCATTCCAATCTCGTGACTCAGAAGAACATCATGATAAACTTAAAAATTTCTCGTGAAATTACTCATCTTCTTTCCTCATTAGAAAACGTTATTCTTTCGAACGAACGCGAGCAAAACATATCTTCACAAACAATAAATACACTGCCACGCAATGCCATCTCCATACCCAGTTCACACTTTTTTCGCACCCAACTTTGGCAATGAAAAGTCATAAAAAATCCCAAACACTTGCCTCCAACCTTCGCTTCTTCTTCCATCTGAGTTCCCTGCACCACACTACACCCAAGCAAAAGCCAGCGCTTCAAAACAAAGTTCCTCCGAAGGGAAGCCGGTTTTTCAACTCTCCTCCTTCCTACCCTCGCTCCTTGTTTTCGCGGTAGCCTGCAGCAGTGGGGCAAGAGGAGCTATGTATAGACCATGAGGCTTATTGTACACCACCGAGTTAGATCTCACGGAGAAAAAGCAGCACAAGCCGTTCCGGGTGAATAGTCCTTGCAGTGCAGTCGAATAATATTGCACTCTGTCGACTCTGGTATTTTTATAAATATATATTTCATAGGTACGATATCCCTCGGGGAAAAAAAAAAAAAAAAAAGATTCATTCTTGCAATCACCTCCAAAGTTCAGTCGAGAAATTCACCACCAGAGCCCGGAACAATTTATAAGAGAGCGTGGGTTCCTTCCCATTAGATTAGCCCACGGGCGGAAGCCAACAGCGCCGACTGAATATCGAGGGAGGAAGCCGGACAGAGCGCGGATGCACGAGCTATTCCGATGGGGCCTCTATGCCCGAATATACGTATCCGTGGAGGTGTTTCTCTGCAGTGCGGGCTATACGGAATATGTGCTCTGTTGGTTTCTACGCTCTCGAGTTTTGAGACATGGCATTCTGTTGTTGCCCATCCCCGTCGCGGTGGCTCTTGCATATAGCTGCTCCCCATTGCTGAGGATATTTGATCTTTTTTTTCCTTCTTTTTTGTCACAATGTAAATGTTGAAACTTCATATTGATAATCTGTAGTTAGGTGTGAAATTTTAGAATGCCGAGTAATTCGCCTGAAATTTATATTTAAAAGCACGTTGGGGATGCGAACAATGTAAATTTTGCTACTGCCTTTCTCTGGCTCTAAACTAGTTTTAAGTAAATTCACGTTGAAAAGACAATAGTCAATATTGTAGTCCTCCGAGACAAAACGTAAAGTGACGGTTCACGAGTTCGAACCACAATTGTAATTTCACCGCAGTAAAATATAAATTGTGGACCTTGTTCTGTTACAACAAAATCGACGCATCAAGGATTGTTTTATTTTTCCAAGTGCAAGATATTACAGATACCAATATTCCAAGCCTTCGTCGGAATAAATGCACACTAAGAATAATCAAATGTTGTTCTCATACGCGTAGAGTATTGTCCCCTCACAAATAAGTGTGATCACACGAAGTGACGTAGTGGCGGTGTAATCGATGTAACATTTAGATCGATTGATCCACATCGGCAGCTCGTACGCAATTCCGTGTGCGCGTGTTATTGCGCCGAGCTCTCAATAAGGAATAACCCAGTACGTAATCCAATACCTCGCACGCGTTTACATAATGTACGCGTCGCAGTCGTCAAAGCCAGCGCACGGAGATCCGAACATGATGGATCTCTCTTGATTACTTGCATCATCATCAGGCTCGATCGTATCACCGTGACTAGAGCTATATACACAGTTGAAACAAAAACGAGGCACACCCATTACGCAATCAAACGAGCAACGAAGGTGGATCATTCGAATTTTCTCCTCTGGCTCGAGTCCTCGATAAGAATTCAAATCGTCGATTTTCCGCCTTGCTCACAGTGAGTAAATTATTCCACGTCGGGCCAGTGTTTCAGAAATTCAAAAAGCATTTTCCAGGGCGAGTCGAACGAAATGGAAGGACGATACGGGCTCGGGGGCGCTTGTACTTTAATTAAAAGGCTTAATTACTCCGCGATCGCCTCCTAGGACCCATCCCTTGGAAATTAATGATAAAATGAGACACCCGATTAAACCGCACTGCAAAGAGGCACCCATTGCCGAAGGAAGAGAGAGAGAGAGAAGGAAGTCGGTTCCGCGTGATCGATAAGCCCTCCGGAGCCTTGAGCTTTTCTTCCTTCCCCCGCCCACTGCTTATTATTTTTCTAGGCATACCTTGGCACAGGTAGTTCTTTCTTCGTTCCCTTCACCTGGACTAATTGACTGCACTGTGACACGCCGACCAACCACACCACGTCGTACTGCGTACATATAGCTCAAGTGCGCGGAGTCGAGGGCTGATTATCGGCGTAAAATCAAACGACGCCCGGGCTCCCGTAACAAATAATCCAAGTACAGCGAGCCGTAATTAAAACGACGGAGCCCTAGCGAAAGCCCTAATGGGTTGGGGGAGCTAATGAGAAGCGAGTCGGTCGAAAGCCGATACCGCAAGTGCGCCCGACAAAGGAAATCAACGCGGAAACTCGAGTCGGTAAAATCTGAAGCTGCCAGGGGAAGAAAAGAACGGGGGTTTCAAGGAAAAACGAGGCGTAAGACGAAGGAGGAGGTAGAGAGAGAGAGAAAAAAAAGGACCTCTGCCAACGTGACGGGTAAAAGGGTCACGTGTGCGTCCTGATGCCGAACACGCGCTTCGTTACTGCAGTATACCACCGGCGACGGGAGAGCTTTCGAGACGCGGCGGGATTTAATCGGCGCTGTAAACGCTCACGACGCGCACGGGATTAAGGGGCTTTACTCTCTCCGGCCTCTGTCGCGCTGGACTCCAAACCACGGGAGAAGCACTTTTCGCGACCATTCTCTTTTTTTACCCGCGCGAATCCTCGCACGGTCTGTTGCCTAAACTCGATTCCTTTTTTCGCTCACTGTTTTTTTGAACCAGCATCGATCTGGATACTCCATCGGAGTAAAGTTTTATCGGATAGTTGCCAAAGTATGCTCGGTATGCTTTTCAAAGCTCAACATTCACGGGCTTGGTATGTTTTTAAATTAAACTTTCGGTAGATTTTTTCTGCGGCAAAGATGACACACTTATCATATTGAAATTTAATTAGAGAGTCGGAGCTATGGGGCAAAATTGAATTTCATTTGGCAAATTGTAGACAACTATCTCTGATGTTTGGCATCAAAGCTAATCCCGGGAAAAAAGAAGCAGATGAGGCTAAATTTAATTAACCAAAGTAATGGTACACGGGCTTAGGAGTATCAGAAGATACGGGGTTAATCCGGTCGTTCCGTTTATTCTTCAATCTCTATCACATTATTATTAATACAGTCAATATACACTCATGCAGTGATCCACGTAATTGAGTTTACACAACAACTTTAAATTAAATTGATTGCGTTGTACCTCTTCGTATCTCAGACTGTCTGACCAAAGCTTGGGATATTCTACTGATATCGCTCAATTGTCACTCCACCCTTTTATTAGATCACGATTAATTCGTTCATTTTACTTATTTATTGAATTTACCTCTTTACATCTTAAAGACTGTCTGACCCAAGCTTGGGATGTTCTACTGAAATCGCTTAATTACCAATCTACCCTTCCATTAGATCATGATTAATTTGGTCATTTTATTTATACATTAAATTTACCTCTACAATTCAAAGACTGTCTGACTAAAGTTTGGGATATTCTACTGATAACGCTTAAATACCATTCCTCCCTTACATTGGATAACGATCAATTCATTACTCATTTTAGGAATTTAATTATCCTCATTCCCACGATAATAATACATTACAAACATCATATCTAGTTATTATAAAAGCTTTATTTTTGATTGATTCCAAAGAAGCGAAATAAAATTCAATGCCGCAAACCCACTCTACATTAGAACAACCCGAATTCTCCGATCGGACGCCAGATAAAATTTCCATCAGGCACACATTGTCCCGCGTCCTACCGCAATATGCACGGCCGTAAATTCTCCCAACTCCCTCCCCCCTCTCTCTCAAGAGAGAGTACTGCCCGCGTTTCATAAGTATTATATCCAGTGAAAAAGGAGAGAGAAAAAATCAATTCCAAAAACCAGCGCATTCCATTACAGCTTATAAATGCAAAGCGGGCCACCGTCGCGGGGTATATGGAACTCGATACAATCGACGACAACGACGACGACGGGAGAAATAACTTTGCTTTTAATAAAGCTTGATCCGCGCCAGCGCCGAGTCCTTGAATAATTCAGCGGTGGGGTCGAAATGCCGCGCGAGAGAGGATACCACCGGCAGACATTCGTGGGTGTGGGCGAGGAATCCAATGGAAATCGGATGACAGTGGACTACTGCTGTACCACCACAGTTGGAGTAACGAAGTGCGAACTATTTCGCGGTCTGGTGTGTTTCGGAATTTCATTGAAAGCCCAGTGTTGACGAAGTATACGCGGGTAGGGGGGGGGGGCAAGGCAGCCGGAAGGAGGCCAAATGTATTCAAAGAGAATGCGGATGCCTACTGCGGGGGAAAGACGATGGATTAATATTTATCATCCATTGTATCTGACACACTGATGAGAAGGATGGAGGCTCGTGGATCTATTATATAATGTCAAGCTGAATGGTGCAATGGAAGGAACGTAAAAATAACCCATCGATGATAGATTCGTGCGGAAAAAAATCTTGGATGACTTGTAGAAAAGAAAATGAAAGAGTTAGTTTTTCGTAATTGAACGATCAGAGCTGCAGTAAAGGGAAAGTGCTGGTATATGCAGATACGAGCGGTGCACACGAAGGGGACAGAAGAGCCGAGGGGAAGCTGGCTCCCTGGCGGATTTCCCGGCTTCGTAATTTATTCGGCTCCAGTTGTCCATGCGCGGGAAGTAAAAATATATGCACACGCGTTAGTGATACGCGGTGGGGGTTTTTTTTTTTTCTCTTTTTTTTTTTTTTTGGAGTCCGAAATGGCGTTTTTTATGCCCCACAGGACTTGACTGGGTTCTCGTTTAATTGATATGCTTGACTTTGCGCTTTGAGCTGGTGCGGGTTAACACGGAGTTAACGATGTTTTTGACTCTGCAGAGCTTGTGTTCCTCGGTGACTTGTAAAATTTAATAATTCCAAATGTCGTGCTCGCGAGAACGAGTTTGTTTACATTTTTAAGCTGAAACGTATTTCGCGATTTTAAAGTAGAGGAAAACTTGAAGAAAAATAAATTAATTTTTTTTACTGTAACTCTACCATTTATACTTTGTTACAGTAGAAAAAGGTTGTCACCTAAAGAAATACATTTTTTTGTGGCTATTAACGGTCCTAATTGAAAAAGCGTATTTGACAGGTTAATAAATATTTGCAATCAACTTACCTGAACCTTGTCATATTTAATGGACACTTTAAATTATAAAAGAGAATAATGAATATCGTGAGATAGGTTTGGATCCACGAAAATGTATTAATTAAAATAAACTTTACTGCACTTGTTTTCATACAAAATACGCTATATATACTCCCTCTTAAGTCTAATTAAATTTTTGTAATTGTAATGCAAACGAAAATCCCATTAGAGAAAAAACCCACTAAGCAATCGTAACTCTGCACTGGTTAATCATTTAAAATGAAAACCTTTTTTAAGTGACGAAACCCATCAATGAAGTAGCTTTTTTAATTTTCTGCTGAATAATTTAACGCATTGCACTCAGTTCCGTCATTAATCAACGACCGGTATAAATTTTCATCAGTCAAGCCAATTCCATTCAACAGCAAAAATCAATTAATTTTTCGAGCAATAAAATCGACCTCCAGTGTCCTGGTACCGTAAAACAAATTTTAATGGAATCAAAAATAGTATTTGACCTGAAATTTAATTTACGAGACAAGTGCAAAGCCAAGTACATCATCCGCATTGGTGACGCTCATAATACCACTTAAACATCGTGACTCGAGGCAAAGAGCTTTTGTTATTTCAACGTGAAACATCAAGTTAAAACCCACAATTCGTTTATTCCGCCAGTGTGGAGTATCGAGCTTTTATGCAGCAGCACATCCTCAAATAATAATTACAAAATTCAAATGTCGTGTAGAAAGGCATTGGTTTACTTTAGTCGAGCTTTTTGGGAGTCCCGCACTACCATCCACTACCACTGTTTTGCCATCCCGCGGGACTTTTAGCCTTTAAAGCCTCGACTGTTGGAGCTTAATGTTTCATCAGGGCTAATCCTCGGGCCAGCGAGTCCATATACTTAACCATTTTACGTATACGCGTCCACTGTGGGCTTTTTGCTCCATCGAGTTCAATGAACATGTTGGCTTTGTCAATTACCGATGAGAGCTTTTATTATTCTTTTGACGACAGGCTGCCGATGCAGTTTGCGGAGCTTCGACCGAAATAACGCCAATTTTTTTTCCCCCCCGAGCTCTCTCTTCTGTCCTTGGATCGATGATTTTTAATTTCCAGTCGTTTCGGTACTGCCAGCTTCGTTATTTTCCAACAATCGCTTTTTTCCGTCTATTGTTCTTTTGTTGAGAAAAAAAAAAAAATGGAACCCTTGTGCATTTTCCATAAACTTCATTTCAGCCTTTGTTGCAACTAATAATGAACAATCATTCTTAATTCCTTGGTAAAAAGAAAACAAGCACAAACCATCATTAAAAATATAGTGCACCCATATTTAAGTTGCAATCGCTCAAAGTAAACCGAGGCAAAAGCTAAAGGACAGAAAAAAAACGGAGATGCGCCTTCCCACGAGATGTAAGTACGTCCACACTCGCGAAAGAAGGAAAAAAATGAGCAAAGAGACAGAGTCAAGCGATTCCTTTCTACGCGTGTATAGCCTCGTTTCTCCGACAGGTAACGACCAAAGGTTGCAACGTGCGATCGGTAAAAGTCAGGCCGGCGACAGCCTCCCGAGTAGTCGCGGGATCGGCGCATCTGCCGGCAAGTGGCTCCCGACAAAGGGACCTCGGGGATTGATCGGGGCGTTCAGCAACGATCGCGCGCACACACACGTAGACGCAGCAGCGGAAAAGCGAGCCAGATCGGAGATGGAGAGGACTTCCGAGATTCGCCCCTTACTCCTCCTCCGACAAGCCACTAAATTTCCCGGTCCAATTTCAGAGAGCGCACGTGTATGTGGCTCCTCGTGGAGATACATACAGTGCACGCATACACACATATAGCTTTTCTGATGTCACGTAGTCGGGTAAAATTGAGCGCAGCTTCGTACACAGGTATGTACATGTATTTGTGCTCGGGTTATATTTTTCAGCCCCTCTCATTCTGATGGTGTTTTTTTCATTTATTTCTTTATGAATTTTCTGTTAGGATGCGTGTCGGGCCTCAGCGTAGATGTACGAAAACTACCTGTATTGTAGTTCTGCTCGTGTTGGAAAGCTCATTTCGTTAACTCAACTTATCGGGGAATCCCATTTACTTCAATTAATTGTTGATCAATATTAAAATTATTTTTTGCATAAAAGCTCTTGATAAGGTAGGAAAACAAAAAATTGAAAGAGCCACGCGTTAGACCACACCAAACAACACACGAGATCCTCACCCGGGACTCCCATCAAAACTCTATGGCTCTAACTTTGCGAGGCTAAAACTCTTTCGGCTCGCGTAAACTCGATGCGAAAGCCAGTCTGCCCCGTAAAAGGGACGTTTAACGCAGAGAAAGCCCCCTACCCTCGTCCTTTTTAACCCTTAAGGGCTGTAATATTCATGTCCTCTTTATGCCCCAGCGTAAAGGTATCCTTTCTCTCTCTTTTTGCTCATCTTTTTTTTTTTTTTTTTTTCATCCTCGAGATGATATTAGATGGAAAAGTGGTAGATTGAGCACTTGCTTGTTTCCACCCTCAAAGTTTCAAATAGACGTGCTTTACATTTAAATTATGATCTTGGGTGTTGGAAGGCCAAAGCAAGGGACTTGCCCACCTGCTGGAGGTGTCGCTGCGCTTATCGTAGTAGGTGGTACTTTTCTTTTTTTTTTTTTGTCTTCCCTTTTTACCTGCGCACTTTGAATAATCTTATGGAAATGCTTATTTCACAGTTAAACGTATGATTTTCATGTTTTTCCGGCGAAATTCGTGTTATCCTCAAATATTTTAAACGTGATTTTTTCTCTCTTATCATTTGTATGGATCTATGAAAATAGTAACGCGTTGCACCACGAGATACTTTTATGATTCGTAAACCAATAAGGTTTGATCTTGTATCAAGAGAAAAGTTCCATACGAACGGATTTCTCGTGAATCCCTCAAAGCATACCCTTAGCCTACAATCATCGACTCGCCACCCATCGAGCGTCAACAGTCCCATATTTCCTTGCTCAAAAGTCTCACGGCTGGTTATATTTTCTTTTGGCCCACACACACACACGCCAAAGCGTTTGCAGAGACTCGTAAGCTACAACCGGCGTAATCATTAAAACTTTACGTGTCAACGAGCCCCAGGGCGTTAGAGTTCAAAAACTTTGTGCAGTTAGCGCGCACTCGGCTGTGGAGGTATGTGCCCGTATGTACATGCACGTACGCGCTTCCTCTCTTTTTTTTTCCTCCGTGTCACTGACAAAGTCATGGAGGACCGAGAGGAACGTATCGCCCAGAGTACACTCTGTACATTGATGAATCTTAAAACTTTGCTGCGCTTCTTCTTCGCCAAGGGAAGAAAAGCAAGGGAGTCGTGGGTGCGCGTGGAATCAGATCGATCGAATCGACATTGGCACGTGTCTATTTTAGTATTGAATGTCATTGGGTTGAATTGAAGTTTAGCGTTTGATTGGCGGTCAAGTTTCGCCAGATCACCCAGTATCTATCGGCAAAGCATTTGGACGTTTTCGTACGAGTGCACTGTGCAGATTTAAGGCCATAAAAAATGTACAGCACGTTCGAGGGTGAACATTCCGTGTCCAGTTGGAGGATCGAGGAAAAACCAGTGTCTATAACTGTAGAGATTTTTGGGGTAAGGCGATACATGGGTTTGTGCTCACGCGAAAACGTGTAAAACCTAACAATGAAAAATGATGTTTTTGGATTGTCTCCTTTTTACAGCTCAAAGTAGACTTTGAGATTGGAGGAGTTTTTTTTCCTATCCCTGTACGGTTTTCCGAGACTTTGAGCTTTCATGAGCTTGAATCTTTGTAACGAAGGACAAGTGTATATTTCGGGAAAAAAGAATATTAGTGTGATTGAAATCCTAAATAACGTCAACATGTTTATCCACACCATAATTCATACCCTCAAAGGTGGATTAAGAAATCAATGCTAAAATTATTTTCCTTTTGCTTGTTTCAGGTACGTATGAGTCACGTCACATTTAAAAAACACATGAAAATAACACATATAAAATGCATATTTATAATACCGAGATTTCTTTTTTTTCTTTTTTTTGTTAAAAACCTTTGCACCAACCCCATATAGAAAAATCCCTTGCATGTGTACTTTTGGAAAAGACCTCGAATTTCAGATTCAGAGTTCTCGTCTCGTAGTCCAAAGCACCCAACAGCAACGCAAAGTCATTTTTGAAATGTGAGCGCTCGTCGGACGTGAGCTGACATATACATTAAATACGTAAACCTAAAGAGTTTTTAAAAAAACGAACTGATCGCAACAGAAATTAGACACTGAATAACTCGCCCCCTAAAAGCTTATGGGGTGTCGTGTTTCAAGAAAATTTGCGGTGGTCGGAGCAAGCGAAAGATCTCGCAGCAGTGGGCCATCTCCGATAATTGAAAAACGCCAAGTGACTCCGTGCGAGCGATGTGTCGTCGCTTCCCCCGTAGGAGAGGCAAAATGCATGCCACTGACGTGCTCGAGTTTGGAAGTAATTTCCACGCGTGCAAAGTCCGATGTTGCCAAGCTCGCTTTCATCCTCCAACTTTCGTACGTTTTAAAGCTTTTTTCCAAGCTCGAGAGGTGCGAAAGATTAAAGGGATGTAACACGTATATCCACTTTGCCAACAAAACATTGCTATTGAGTTGTATAACTTTCATTCATAAGCTCAGAAATTCATCAGGACACCAGATTAGGACGTATTCCACACCACATGATATAGTCTTGTGCAAGTCAAGTTTGGTACTTGTCTAAAAAGTTTACATACATTATGAGGATTAGCACTCCCATTCGTTGTTTTTTTCTACAGGCTCATTGATAATAATCTCTTTTGGTAATCACTCGTGTTTATCATTCGATGGAGTCATTTCGACTAAAATGCTTCATTTCAATTTATTGGAATAATTGTTAAACGAATGAATGTCTTTGATGCCACATTAAAAAGTGGCCACCCACGAGAAGATCGCCTTGTCCTTTGATTAAAATCACCCCCTTTGGACAACGGCACAACAGTAATAAAGGCCAAGCTCGAACAGTACTGGGGGTGGGATTCCCGGATCCTGTCGTTCGAATTCGTCGCCGAGAACACTTTAATTTGCCGGCCGGCATAGTCGCGGAAACAAGGCAGAAAGAGAGAGAGAGAGAGAGAAGCGATAACGATGTGCCTCGTGCACCACACAAGACGTCGGTCGAGTCTTCGAGTTGTAATCCCAGGGCGCTGCCGGTATACCGTTGGCTGCACTGTGATTTGGACAGGCGAGCCAACCAGACCCCCCGGAAACTTTGCCGGTGGAACTTCCGCGGCGAGCGAGTGCCGCAAGCCCGGCCCTCTCTTTCGCTCATCTGCACTGTGTGCGATCATCGTCGCTCAAGTCGCTCTTCTACGTGAGAGGGGGGGAAAACTTACTTTGAATCGCCCTCCGAGTCTTTCTCTTGGCTTTTGTCTTTTTTTTTCGTTCTTTGGCTCTCTGCGGCACCCCTGCCAAGAAGACCGGGGCGATGCGACTGTATACCCGCGTCGGCTCCTCGAGTCGTGCCACGCATACGTAGTTTCGAGGGGTCCTTTTTTTTCTAGTCGCCTCTCGTTCTTCTTGGCACCTTCTCGCGCGCGCTCGTACCTCCCTCAAAGTACCCCGGCCAAATTGCAAATTGCGCACCCTCTCGCTTGTTCTCTTTCGCTTTCTTAAACCGCGTCCCCAACCCCCGCCCCACCCTGTTTGTTTTATCGTGTGAAGTGAACTTTGACTTTGTACGGAGTTATGAGTTTCCGGGGAGGGTAGGGGCGAGAAGGACAGGTGAGATTCTGGATTACAATTTTCGTTTCTCCCGCTTGGAGTGTGCTACGTGTGATGATATACACGCACAGGCTGAACTTCCAAAATCTCGACTCGTATATCTATCGAAAAATCGGAAAAGCGAATTGTGATTGAAAAATTTTCTTCCGTGAATTTAATTTGTTGATCCGATAAATCAATTTCCTGGATTCTTGAATGGGAAAGAATAAATGATTACGCAAACTTTTGATAAATCCGTGATTTTGTTAACTTGGAATTTTAACTTGGGAACAAAAACAGGTTGTGGCCAGTCCGAGAACAGCTATACGAAAAAATGTCCCAAGCAAAAACAATGTTTTTTTTGTTGTTTTTTTTGTAACATCCAATAATATATAATTTAGATTCCAAGCGTGTGGGAATCACGTAATGTTACATAGTTCAGGTGTTCGATCCGCACGGATCATCGATTGTAAAAGCGATAAGTCCCGCCAGACATACACGTGCATCAACCAAGAAATAAATTTCTCAAAGTGCTATTGAACATCGATGACATCTCTACTCTCGTAAAACTAATCGCATCAGGAGCCAATTCAATTACTTATTTCGAAGAATATGAAAAATAAGTCCAAAACCACCAACGCACACGAAAAAAAGTTTGCGCTCTTGAGTCCGAGCCGAGGAAGAAGCGCAAAGGCCAGCCGTAACTATATACATACATATTTCCTCTCGCGGACGATCCCACACATTCCATCGACAAAGTTGACTGCAGCGAAAACGCGACGGAGCACTCTCGCTCTCCCCCGCGGTATACGTGTAACCCACACCTGCAGCCCGACCGTATCCACGTGTACTTTGGAGGGCAGCTTGAATATTTGAACAGCTCCGAAGGAGACTCCCCCCCGCCTGCTGTATACACTGGACATCCTTCTTCAGCCGAGCGGTCCGACCCGTCGATCGCTCGCGTGTTTGAAAAAAAAAAAAAAAAAAAAACACCCGTACACCAGCCAAGGGAGGCAAAAGTTCAGGGGAGCTTTTCCGCGACACTTTTCCCGGCAAGAGCCCCGACTATACTTTTGCACATTATACACTCGGAGGGATCGGCGTGTAGGTGCGGTTCCGCGCTCGAGCTTTTTTCCTCCCTGAGATGAAAGTTGAAGTTTTTGAGGCTCCGCGCCTACGATGACAAAACCAAGGGGGCACTTTATTCCCAAGCCGTAAGTTGAAAAGTAACACAAGTGTCGTCACCGGTTGGACGATCAGCCGTAAATCACGCGTCATCCGGTGATGTGGCACGGAGGACTCCCTACTTGTACTTGTACACACATATATATATATACACAAGCCGGACGTGTTCCGTTAAAGTCCCCGACGACTCATTAATCGCCACTGCAGAGACATGCGTGCCTGGCCCCACAGCCACTCGCAGTCGGTCGGTCGGTCGCAGCTCTCCGACCTCGTTCGCTATATACGCATATATACGTGTATGCGTTCATTCACCCGCACGGACGCAAGACCGGATGCAGCTCTCGGAGTTGTTAAACGGCGAGTACGTTATATGTAACACACCAAGAGGATCGTCGCTGGAAGGAGGGGTAAAGACAACGAGAGGAGGTGATGTGTTTTCTCTTCGGTCGGGAAATCAATATAGGCGTGGGAGTAGCGCGCCGGCGTCCAGCGATGGCACTGTGTGGCGCCGAAAGGGAATCTCCGGCGATGGGGGAGGAGGAGGAGATGTATATCGTGGACGCATCGGAAAAAGAGGGAGGGAGGGAGGCGAAGATAAAGAGGGAGAGTGTGTGTGTGTTTGTTGGCCAGCGTTGGGTTGTCGTATCAGCCCTGGCAGTGTGACCACATGGCTGATGCCGCGCTCGCGTCTGTGGACAAGGAAAAATAGATACAAAGTATAACGAGTGTGTGGAGGTGGAGCGACGATAGTGCGCGGTCCTCGACGGCCCGGAAGGTGGCGACCGCCACGTGGTGCAGGAGTTGACGAGCTTGCTGCCCCGGTAGTTGTCGGACGCCATTTTACCCAGGAGGAGGAGGAGGAGGCGACACAGACTACGCATATACCGCCACCGAACTTGCTCGTATACAAATATGTGCTTGCAGTGTGCCCCCCCTCCCCTCCCCCCTGCATCTCTCTCTATCTCCCACAAGTTTCTTGCTCTCGTTCGGGGATGCAGCTGTGTGTACCTATACGTGGGAAGCATTTGGCGCGCACGTGATGCCCCTTGCGTCCAACCGGCTTGACTCTTGTACATTTTATTTGTCGGTGTGATGATGCGTTGCATGTGCTCGCTTGACTTTTTTTTTTTTCATCACTTTTGTTTGATGTGTATATATCTGTTTGATTGTCAAATGATTCGTTTCAATAAACATTGTCTTTGCTTTATGGAAATGTGCTTGATTCCGATGTTATTGATATTGAAATGTAATTATTGTTTTATTGATTACATTCATCAGTGGTTTCTTCAATGTTTCAAAATATCATTTTTGTCGAATAATAATCAAAGCTCGTACAAACAACGAGTGTTGTTTGTTTGTTATTTCCCGTAAAAACAGCAAGTACCTACATACAAAACACCAAAGATGCTTTCTTTTTTGCCTTTTCTTTCTTTCAAGAGTCGGCACAGTAAGTTGATTTAATGCATGCGTAACCTACATTCCTTTCAAAAAGAATGTGTGTAAAAGAGTACATATAGTAGTAGTAGCAGTAACAACAACAACGGCGTTATAATAGGGTGGATATGCGTATGAAGATGATCCCTTGAGGGGCTTCCATTTCAGCCCCTCCAACAATCGTCATTGTCATTCGAACGGTTGCGACATGGAATTTGGATTGTTATAAATCCCACCCCCTCCACCTTTCAGACCTCGAAATAAGATATTCCATTTTCAAATGTTTTTCAGCAACCCAAGTCTCTTGAGTAAAAAAGAGAGAAAGTTCCTTTCGCGCGAGCAGAATTTAAAAAAAAAACTATTTAAAAATAAAAATATGATACGTGACTCGAGCAGGTACGTAAATTGAAATGCAATGAAGAATTTGACCGCGCGAGTCCCGTTCTCGAGGTCAACCGTTCAATATCCATCAAACTCGCGTCTCCCACAGAGATACGCAGGCAACCCCCCCTCATCATCAAACATTTGCCCCCACGGCTATACAGGACCACCACCTTTGCGAACCCCACGCGACCGATCGACCGTATATAATAGGAAAGAGCGCACGCGAGATCCTCCGGCATATATATCCATGCATATGGTACAAGAGGCGTATGATTTTGCAGCGCGGCTGAATATGTATATAGGCCGATGTTTGCCGATCGAGCCGAAGGGTATGGACTGGCGTGTGATTTATTCGGATCTCGAGCTGTTAATGCAGGGGACACCCGCGCAGGGGGTGATCGCCAATCGCGATAGTCGATCCTCGTTATGCTCTGCCAGTTCGGCCTCTTTTTTTCTTTTAATTTAGTTTTATTAGTCAACTATAGTCGGTCGTGCGACTTTACCGGAAAAAAGCGAAAAAAAAAAAACCGTACACGTTTTTAGTTTCGGGTGTATCGAGAACCCCTAGTCCGAGGTGTGGTAATTAATAAGAAATTAGTTCGGAGCGCAATTATCGCAGATAACGAGTTAACGCGCAATTAGCGTGGCTTGGCTCCCTTGAATTACTAACGACCGCGCGTGTCGCCGTTTTTCGTACCTCGTGTATTAGGTGTACATGCGTGTACGGTTGGTACAAAATTCCACCCCAACGCACGACCGCGAGTTTAATACCGGCCTCGTATCTGTCACCGTATCTATCCTATTTGGTTTGAGTATGTTATCATGCGCGATTAATAATAAACGGAGAGGATAAAATATGGGAAACCTGATGCTTGTATTCTGTAATTAGGATTTGGAGCTCGTAAAATTTTTATGGACTCATACATGGAATTGATTTATTGGGGATTAGTTTGGCTAACATATTTTTAACCGTTGGGGGTTGTCGCGTTGATTTCTCCAATTTCAAGGTAAAATTGTGTACTGCGCGTTGAGTATAAACTTTGACTCGGAGTAAGTTGCAAGGAGTGTAGGATTTGCCAGTGTTAGATAAATTGTAATTAAGAACTTTTTTTTTCAATCATTTGCCATTTTGATTAATAAAATAATGAATACTTTCATGTGTTATTAAATACCAGTTTAGCAACTAAATACGTATTCAATAGTATGAATCTTTTATCACACCCATTAATACTAGTACATTAAATAAGTCATTGATTAAAAAATAATCTCGATTACAATTTCACCCTTTGCGGAAAAAAGTCCAATTTGTCATTGTTATAATTTCTTTTTTTTCCTTCTAACTCCTGATATTTTACGTACCGCAGGCGATGACGAGGAAGTAAAAAATGAAGAAAAGACAAAAAAAAACAAGGAAGAGAGCGATTTAAGTAGCGTCGCAGTAAAACCAAGGGAAGATTGACTTGTCGCTCGTAAAGACCACGTGCCGGAGAAGAGGTACATCCCGGGGAAAGTGATATGTTGAATCGTTTGCCCAGCGTCAGCGCGAAATTTACATGGGGGAGCGCGGCAAGAAAATGAAATATTTTATAGAGAGGAATATGTACGGTGTAGGTGCGTAAAACGGTATGCTTCATTGCTCATACACTCGTGTTGATACTCATAGTTTCAATTGTGCGCTACACCATACAGTTTTACTTTCCTTTTTTTTTATGATGGTGGGGCAAGTCGTTTAAAAATGTTGTTCGGAATTTTCTAAACAAGGTTTGGATACTCTAACTGTTAAATTACTCGACGGGCAACCGTCAGGAATGGAATATTATAGTTGGACTGAAATTCTTTCCCGAATAGTTTCGGGATCGATTTTAGGAGGGGATGGGGGGGGGGAAAGAAAATTGGGCATGCCTAAACTTTCTAAAATGTCCAGGTAGATGATAATAGGTCGGGAAAGAAATTTCATCCGGGTTCGTGCTCCACTTTTTAAACAGTTTGTCGCCGAGAGAAAAATCGATTCCAATACCCACGCCCCGAAATGCACGTAATTTAGAACGCAGTCATCCGATCACATGTTTATAATTTTTGTCTTGAAAAATTATAGGGAGAAAAAATTAAAGAAAGCCCCTTACCTCGAATTCAGGAAAATGTACTTTGGAAACCAATCAAGAGCCCACGAGCATTTTTTTCTATTGACGAGGTGTCGATACCCACCATTCAACAGCAGAGGCGGAGCATTTTTTTTCATCGACATGTCTTTTTTCCCTACCGCATCGCTGTTGGTACATATAATCGCGTGCGTAAAAACATTCGTGCCGAAAAGGAATTTTCATAAGCGCGTTGCTCAACACTTTCATCGATTTTTATTGCACGGCAAATCCATATGGCGCGTACGTATGAACTCGACCCGAATATCCGAGTTTTTCATAAATTAACGCCGTTATACTCGGTAAAAAAGCACGAGCGCCCGTGGCATATTTTTTCCATCCCCGTGGAATATTTTTATTACACGCCGAGTCGGGATCTCGAAAATTGCGAAAACTCACGCGACCCGACCACGAAATTATAACGAAAGAAAAAGAGAGGAAAGAAGGGGGGGTACTCCGACTCCACTATTATCGAATCAAGTCTCATTTTCACCCTCCCAGAAGTATAAGGTACACACGGCTCATTTTTCTCTCCCCTTTCCTCCTCAGCGGCGCGGCTGCCGAGACGCGAGCTTTTAAAATTTTCATGAAAATGTCGCGAACATGCACTCCCCTCGCCGGACGTTTCTCTCGCTTCTCCTCGCAATTTCAACTTGCAAATGTTGCTCGTCTACCAGCGGGGCTTTTATATAAGCGCGCCGACAGCCTCGAGTACGTATATATGTGTGTATATATATGTATATTTATACCAACACACCCACACCACGTGCACGATAACATCGCCAAATGGACTTCGCGTGTCGCTTACGTGAAAATCCTTAATTTCAAACAATAATTCAACCCACCTATCGCGTGCGCGATCGCCTTTCCCGGAATCACTTAACGACCGCGAGTATTTAACGTGTAAACGTATACGCGGGCAATTATAGTATTCATTACTATTCTTGCGTATTTTTTTTCCCCCCTCTGGCAAAGGGTAAGTTAATATTATAAAAAAAAAAAAAAAAACAAAGTAATGGCGTATGAAACGAAACAACAGAAAAAAGCTTCGTGAGCCTCGCGAAGAAGCTCCTGCGGCACAGGTGCTAGATTTACATCAGAATGATCGAATCTGCGCGCGAATCGAGCTCCAAAGCGCTTTGGGATCGAAAAAGAGAGAGGGCAGATAAGCACACGCGCGCGAAAGCAGATACGTACATCCAAGCGAGTGGATAAAAAATGCAAGGCCTTCGCGAGGGAGGAAGCAAGGGTTGCCATTATCTCCGGTGTGTTCCACCTGTTTTTCTTTCTCTTCGAGCTCTACACTACAAACAGCTTTTTTCCTTCCGTTACACATCCGCTCCGGCGTTTTGATCTTCGGAGCTAATTTATGCGCCAACGCGAATCCCTTTCTCGTCTCGTTCCTCCAACTGATGGATGAAAAAACTGCATTACGACTTTTGACGTCCACGATAAAAAATGTAATTGTCACGGCTACGGGGGAACC
Organism: Copidosoma floridanum; assembly: GCF_000648655.2. The sequence goes on from NW_019379475.1 coordinate 563,461, forward strand.
GATGGGCTGGTGCATGTTTTAGTTATTTCGTGCGAGCTTTCAAAGCTTACGAAGAGTCGCGAAAAAAGACAATCCCCGTGAAAATATTCGCACCAGTCACTCACGGGCTATGCGAGGGATTTCCGGGAATAAAAAAAAAAACACAACATGCCGTGTCCCCGGCGTATGTGTGAACGAAGTTGAGCTTCCACAAAAAAAAAAATTTTCGTTCGATACGCAAGAGCAAGAAAAAAAGGGCACGCGAAGCTTTCGGAAGAAGAAAAGCTCGGCGCGCGCCTCCATACTGGCAGCAGCTAGCGCTTTTTTTCTCCTCCCACTCTCTCCGTTTCATCTTAATCGCGAATAACCCTCTTTTTCCTGGATAATAAAACAAAGAGGAAGGGCGATTTTTTTTCCCCTCGGTCTTAAAATTCAAGGAAGCTGCGCGTCGTAACGAGTCGTAATTTCGCATGTAGAGAAGCTAAGGCTCTACTCTCTCTCTCTCTCTCTCTCTCTCTCTCTTCCTTTGCTGTGCCATTACCGTGTGCCGTATAACGAGGCTCCGGGGTAACAATGACGCTCTATTTGGCAAAGGACTCGGCAAAGGAGCCCCGCGAAGACGAGGAAAGCGGGAGCTATTGACGCGGTTTACGCCGGATTCGCTTGCACTCGCCGTCGAAGGGATGCGCACCGTCATTATACACGGGCTGTCTTAATTAGTGCGACATATCTCCACACGTACAATTACGCTCGCTGCGTTGACAGTGTGTACCTATACTCCTGTGTATGTGATGCACGAGAAGTTTCGGGGTACGCCGTTTAGTGCGCGGTCATTTCTAGAGCCCCTTTGTCATGGCATACATAGCATGTACAATTTAGGTATATATCATAGAATAAGTATAATAAGTAAATATGTTGGCCATGGCTTTGAATTTTTAAACATGTTATCCAATTCGCGATTCACCGAGATCTCGGAAGGACGATTTTTATTACCCCCATAGCTTGTGATGTCGCGTTTACTCTGTCTCTTTGTATTCATGATTCTCGTAGTGCGTCTTTTATTTCCCAGCTCATTTTCGTTTTGTCAACCCGATAAATCTTGGCGCTTCATTTGTGCCTAACTTATCGCCTCTCCCCCGCGCTGTTGGAACTTTTTTTCTATTTATTCGTTTCTCTGCAGCAATTTTTTTTTTTTTCGTTTTTTTTTCCTTTTTTCTTTTTTTTTTTTTTTGTACTCGCTACTTTTCAACCCCTAATGTTCATTCCTCGCATTCTTATCCTTCTTTCTTCACTGCCATCTTTTTTTTACCATTGTGACGTTATTCGTCTGTTCATTAAGCTACCTTGGTGAATTTTTTTTTTTTTAACAAAGTTTAGAAGCACATCGTCTTTGATCGCCAAACTCACTCTAATTCTCATGCTACAAGGTAAACGATTCGTTCATCTGTACCTTGGCATTTTTACAAAAAGTATATACTTTTTGGAATTTTTGTAGTAACTAAGTGATTCATTATGAATAAAGGTATAAGAAATGACTGATAGTAATCTACTTGAGGATAAAATTTGGATGGTACCGCTACCAGCGTAGATTTTAAAAAAAAAAAAAAAAAAAAAAAAAAAACAACCATTCCCGTTTGAAAGAGCCATCAACACTTTTGGTAAAAAACAAAATAAATACCACGTACCGGAGCACATTACCGTACCGTGTTTCGGGCTCATGCAATGCCCATCAAGCTCGAGTTGTCTTCTCAGGGCGATAAAAAGCCAAGGTAACTGTAGCGAGGGGAAGCGTATGATCCCAGATTACTTCTTTGACACGAGATACTTTCGCGGCGAAACAGCTAGGCTCGCTCGGGTCCGTTTCCGTGTCGCGGCGCAGTATCGCGTCCCGTTGGGTGAGCGAGGTTTTTGCCTCGCCTTCCCCCTCTGCAATTACGAGTCGCGCACCGGTGTATACACGCGCACAAACGTGTATAGCATTGAGAAAACAGGAGAGGAAAAAAAGGGGGCCCGTCGCGCCACTCGAAATGACTCGAGGCGCCCCATTAACTCGCCAACTCGTTACGTACTCGTGCCCCCTCCCGTGCACCGCTAGGCCGTACACGTAGCGCTGAAAATCGCTTATCAGCCGCAGTCACTGTTGTTGATGCTTACGCTGCCGTGATTGCGTTTGTTTTGACGAGGCTCGAGTTTTTGATGGTGTGTATACACACCCACTGCAATGCGCGATAAACGTGTTTTTTTTTTTTTTCGTTTCCAACGCAAGACCAAGTTAACTCTTTCTATCTGTACTATGTGTGGAAATGGGAGCGCTCCATGAAAATCGTATCTCAAAAGCCCCTCCCGAACTTACTTTCCAGCTCTAATTGAGGCATCGAGAGCCCGGAGGGGCCAACTGCCCTCGCTAAAGATCGAGCAAAAGCGTCGTCGTTGTTCAGAGGGACGGGGGAATCTTTGTTGGCCGACGGCTTCCTCCCTTGGACCATTAACTCGCCCCCCCCCCATTTTGCTATACCATCGTCCCTTCTGGCTCCGCGCGACGTTAATCAGCATAGATAAGGAGCACCGGACGCTGCTCCTTCCCACCGGAGTTTGCGAAGCCAACCGGAGCCAGCTGCGACGAGGATTTGCGGGGTAGTACCCCAGGCTTGGGATAAATTGGACGCGGGGGTGGTTGCGAGGTGTGTGGGAATGGTTTGGAAAAACTTCGAGGTGCAATGATCGCGTAATATAGTAGCTTGGAGATTCAAAATTTTTGTTTCTCCCTCGTACGGGTACAGCTTATTGAGTACGAATATTTATGAAGATTGACAACTCGGCATCATCATAAATGTAGGTAATGCGGACCACACGGGATTACATTTATCCATTATAATTATTTCAATTGTCTCCTCGAGCAGGATGTCAATCATTTCTAATTCAGGAGAACGAATCCTCCTTTGCGTTTGTTGCGTTACTTGACGGTTTATCGATTGTCACCGTGCCATTTAGAATCGTGCAAAATTAATTCAAGCAGCTTTCCGTCAAGTCTTTATTGTGGAACTGCACCGGGGCTTTGGTAGTTTTATTCTTGAAAATCATTAAATATTACGCTTAAAGTGGCGAACGGTTGGCTTGTGCTAGAATAGCTGAATAATTGCACATATTTATCGAACCTGCTTTTCACGACGCGCATGAAATATGCAAAATATTCGTAGCTGCTGCGACGAAAAACACGGAGAACAAGATTATAGAATTACTGAGGAAGAGAAAATGATCAACAGCTCGGAAAACTTAAAATAAGGCAATGGATCGAATCAGTAGTCGGAGTCTCTCTTCAGTCAGACATGATTTTTTCATCCATTCGAAAATACTACCCTTGTGTGTGTATTATAAGCCTCAAAACAAATTTATATTCCATTAACACAATATTATATAAGAATGTATTTATCTAAGTTTAGCTAGTAAAAATCTGATTCAATATTTATTAATCTTTTATGGTCACTTTCCCAAACAAGCCCGAACCGGCAAAAAAGACGAAACTTGAATCTAAAATACTTTTCAATAAAAATTGCGTGTATCTTTCACACGTGCAATCACACAATATGCAATAAAAAATGGCACGATAAAAGCTCCTGTATCCTTTTAGAAGATTGCTTCCTCCCGTACTTTCCGAATGCCATCGACTTTCCTTTGCCGATAAATTTCGATCGGATGATGGGTGAGCTATACTTGAAATACGAGGACACGTTGTACGGCCCATAAGTGCTCGCGTAAACAACTGTTACTGCAAATCGCGTCGTAGCCAATATAATATTTTTTCTCGCTCGAGAAAATTCGACGAGCATGGAAAATAAGTAAATACACGCGAGCTTTGACAGTCCATAATAATTATTTTTTTTTTTTTTTTTTTTTTTTTTTTTTTTTTTGCTTAGTTGTAACTTTAGCCACGGAACCTCGTTTCAAGCACAATTTCTTAATGCGATAAAGAAAACAAGCCAAAGCAAACTGCTTGTAATACCACCGCGAAAAATTCATGGAGCGACAACATCGACGCGCCATCAGCTTAATAGAAAGGCTTCCGAGGCAAAACACACAAAAGCCTTTTACGCGCGCTCGTAGTTCTCAACTGCAATTAATTAATTCAAGCGACACACGCGTGGAGTAAAATATACAAGGAACAACGTTACGGGCGTACGCCAAACACACTGGACTTAACGACTAAGCTCCCCTGCACACGGACACCCGTTGCGTGCAAGCCTATTTAGCCGCGACCACTCGCAAGAGACCCGGTGTATACGTGGATCGATCGGTAGCCAGAGGAAAGGCAGAATGGGCGCAGAGCCTTGTTAATTAGACCGGCGCTGATAATATAGGCAGTCATCGTGTCTCCAGCCGGTGATGACGAGGGTGGATTTTCGCTCCAGACGGGGAAAATCGTCCTTTTAATGGGGCGCTCTGACGGACACCGGCGGCCACTCTTTGAAATTCTCTAATTGCCGTGCTGGCTTACAAATCGTTCGGAGAACGAGGACGAACACACGTGTGTCGAATGACCCTCTCTCTGCGCGTAGATTCTTGGGGATTTTGTGAGATTAGAGTGATTGCTCTTTGGAATGGGATCCTATTTTAACTGTCTTTTTCAATATGCAGTACTCGATTGCGCAGTTCGAAAAGTGGTCGGTTTTAATTTATTTAGTGGTATCGAATCAACATGGATGGTCTGATTTTTTTTCATCCACAATATCAATACTTGTACTGTTGATCGGGTCGTAGCTCCCAATACAACCACTCGTCCGCACCGATGAAAACGTCTGACGATTCGTTGACTTGTTCTACTCGAAAATCCATCCACCAGCTCGTTCCACTTGTACGTGACCAATTCATCTGACTCTCTTGGCTTAAATTATTCCCAAACCTCCTGATGATCTATAATTGCTGTTTAAAACAAAAAGTATTGAATTTCAAGTACTAGATAATAATTTATGTAACGGTGCACGCACTTACTTCAACGAGAACTCGGCTAATACAGCCCAAAACTATAAAACGCACTGCACTCCTGGGCAGTGGACATCTTCGGGGCACGCGACGTGACAATGATGCATCATTCTATAAAAACAGCCAACCAACTCGGGCGCCATCGATCATTCGGTGAAAATAAAACAAAGTCCCGGGCTTCGAGAGAAAAAAGAAAAAAAAAAAAGTACGAATTATTGTTCGGACATACCGCGTACCTCGTACATTCCCCCCCCCCCTGCACGTACATAAACGCACACGTGAGTTCGACGCTCGAATGGATTGTGGAAGCGCGGGCTCGGAAATTAATGTCCGAATCCTGTTGGACTACGCGCGACCGGTGTAATTCTTACCCCCGCGCGTGCACACACGTACCGCGGCATCGATCCAATGCAGCGGGCGAATGGCGACACTGCAGTTAAATTCAGATGGGTGGGTCATAATCACTTTTCAGGGGCGTCAGCTCGTGATGTAGGAGCCTCGTCAAACTGCAACGCGCTGTCCCTCCGTCTCGCGTCCTCTCTTTGTGTCCATGTACGCGCGCACGTGTATTTATGAAGGAGGGAAAAAGAGAAAGTACGAGCCGCTCATTAACCCGAACCCTCTTCGTGTTTCGTAACCGCAAGCCGGTGTGCGGTTCGAGTTGGAAGTTCCACTGGTACTTAGTGCCATTATAGGCTGAAGTGGGAGGAGAAGGAGTATTGGTGCACGAGATGGGCTCGGCTTGGAGGAAAGGCACTAGCGCCGGGTGCCGCTTAACGGAGATGACGATCGTTCCGTTTTAGCGAAAGTGCGACGAGGATGATGAGAATTGTGATGCTGCACGTGAGTGTGTGTGTTTTTTTTATCTTTGTTTTTCTATTGGGCTTCGGTAATGTCAAAGTTTTTTAAACTTTCATATACATACCTCGAAATTTGCAGATTTGCAGATATGGAATTTCAGTGAGCTGGTTCATGCTTATTTTGTATCCAATATCTTGTTAGATGGGTATTGCGTGTGCTTTTGATAATGAAATTGAGGTAGACGGTGTCAAAATGAAAATTCTATACACCACGCCTGACTACTTTGTGTTTGTACTACTGGTAATGTTTTGTTTTTTAAAAATAAATATATATACATTTCTAAACTAAAAGAAGTACTATAAAATTTACCTAATTGCATTCAATTTTAACTTTTTGTGAAGTTGTGGTTTCAAATACAAAACTGAATAACGAAAATGGGTCTGACGAATCTCGTAAGATTTTGTAAATCAAATTGTAAATTTATAGCTAAAAGAAATAATGTTTAACTCCTAACAAAGTCGTGATTTTAAATAAAAAAAACTTAACAATGAGTATAAATAAAAAAAATCATCAATCATGTCTGACTATTTTCAGTTTATACTACTTATGAAGTTAAGGTTCTAAAAAAAAAAATTCGAAAAATTGGCGCTAAAATGATTATTATTGATTACCTCTGATATATTTGTAAGATATGGTATTTTAGGATTGAAGAAAAAATATTCTCCACTTATTTTCAGTTTGTTAAACTTATGGAAAAAAGGACATAATTGTTATTTCGTTTTGTATAAATATGGAACTGACGATGTAGTTATTATATTATTTAAAAATCTCATTTATTCCAACATTATTTTTTACTTCAAGCTACATGAAGTGTGAAAATAACTACTTGAATTTCTAGAGTAACGAAAAGACGACCATTTGCGCGAGACCATCAATAAAAAAANAAAAAAAAAAAAAAAAAAAAAAAAAAAAAAAAAAAAAAAAAAAAAATTAAATATATAGATGCATTTCTCCCTAAAAAAAATATATCGAACACAGCACAAAATAAAAAATAAAAAATGTTGCCCTAGCTTATTCTCTCTCTATCTTTTCGATTTTTGCGCATTTCATTCTCGAATGGATGTCCATGCACCGACACGCATAAAATAATTTTTTGGGCGCGTTAACTAGAAAAATAATTACATCAAGGAAACTACAATCCACGTGAAATTCCATCTTTCGCGAGCAAACTCGGCTGTGAAACTCCATAGCCTCGGCAGAAGAGGATGAAATAAAAATCCTCCCACCGAGTAACAGAAAAAAGCCCCTCTGTTACAAAAAATGAACAGAGGCAGGAGGAAAAAAGGCTCGTAACAAAGAGATAGCGCGGTGAGATGCTGGATTATCGCGCTTTGCCGGCACACGTACACAGAGGGAGAGAAATTCGGACAGGGGGTGCGATAAATTATGGAAAAGGGCGCGAGAGGCAGCTTGGAGGGAAGCGCGGAGCGTCAGCTTGGCCTATACCGGGGTGTGTTGGAGAGAGAGAGAAAAAAAACACGGACCAGCGCTCGTGCTACCAAATGGATTATTAATCGCAGCAGGGGTATACAGGGGAGAGTCGAATTTTCGACCAGGCCGTAGATGCGCGATCATGAGAGTCCGTTGGGTTATTTTCTATTTTTCGTCGTGGGTAGAAGTGCATACGTAATGTGTTGAGTTATGGTGCACCCAACAGAGCTACGATTGGCTTACAAAAATAAAGTAATCTCTCAACGTGAACAATGGCTGAACTTGATGATTTTCTCTTTGCAAATCCGAACTGGATGAACGAAAGATTATCAAATGAATGTTTGACAAACAGTTACGATGGATGAAAAAGCACTTAAATACCATCAAATATTCCATTAATCTTTTGCATCTGTACATATGTATGTAAGTACTGCGTAGTACAGATAAATACCGGATACCATATTTTCAATTGCAAAAGCATCAAAAGACTAGATAATACTACAGTCACAACTATAGAGTTTCCCCTCTGAATTGATTAAAAATCTCGTTACGCATCAAAAAATTCGTAAAAACAGAAAAAAAATACAGCCACTTACGGGCCACACTAACCTCGAGCAACGATGGTCCCACGAGCCCTTAAAGTAGCTCCAGCCTGACATTGTAATAATAACTGGACAACCTCATTACAAAGTCCACGTTCCCCCACTCGTATAAATTGCATTAACCTCGACGGTATAAATCCTCGCGCGTGTAGCCAGGCCATTCACTCTTTCCCCCCCCCCCCCCCCCACGCAAAGCCGACGCAGCTCGCCGGCTTTTATTTGAAATCCGTTACGAGCCCACGTTGCGTGTATAAAACTCGTGTAATTGCGAAAAAGTCGCCTCTAAACGCTCCTCCTCCTCCTTGTCCCGTACCTTTCTTATGGCCAAGCGTGCGAAAGCAATCTGCTCCCGAGTGGCCAGGACGAGAGAGACTCGCGACAGATTTCATTGCCCTTCACCCCCAGCTGCCCTTTTTACGAGGCTTTAATTAAAAGTCTCATCTGATATCTCCCCGCTTTTTGTCATTTCCAACATAAACTCATCGACCTGCCCTTGCTTCGGCAAAAGGTGCCCACCAACCAATCTGACCTATTTTTGAACCCTTATATATAGTTAAAATATTATGAGGTGTATTTTCCCTTACGGCCAACAAAAACCAAAGAGTCGGTGGTAAAAAATCTCTCGGAAGTAGCGTATGGACCAACTTGTACGAGCAGTTTTGCACCCACGAGATCAAACGTATATGCAAAAAGGGGGAGGAGTTACATCCTCAAGGTGCATCTTGTCCCCAAAGTTTCGGAACACCTGTACGCGCGTAAAGAGAGGGAGGATAGGAGGTGAGGGCGGAGGAGTTTGGCTGAAAGAATAATTAGCGGGTAGGAAGCCGAACGGAGAGCAAAGAGAGTGGAGGCGCAAGATCTTCCACGGGCAAAAGGGGCGAGATTAGCGGTTGCAGCTGCACACCCTCAATTCATCGTGCTGCGGAGGAAACGGGCGTGACAACTCGAATTAGCTCAGTTTTAAGTTTGTAATTGTTAATTAACTAAAGCCAAACTAGCCACTTTAGGATCGGACGAGCAGTGTACCGTAATGGACCGAGTGGGAGGGTGCGCGCTGGCCTCGATGAATTATTCAGCTGGATGCGGAATTGCGAGGCAAACGATTTTGGGGCCATCCTGATGATGCGCGGTGGGCGTTGATTGACACACGTGCGAGGATTTTAATTTTTTTTTTCTTTCGCTAACATGCATATATGAGCACTGTTATTTTTATACTGTGCAAATTGTTCGATTAAGGTTACTTTGAGCCAACCCGAACCTTTTTTTTACCAATTAAACTATATCCTGCAGCTCGCAAAAAGGGTGAATTAAATATACATTCTCTTAAAGTAGCAAACACTTCAATCTGCCAAATAAGGCACCGGTACGTACATGCAAACCTCGTTATCAGCAAATTAGAAAGCCTTTGGATGCATGAAAAGTCCATCTAGTCCGAAAATACACGTGCATGCCGCGCCTGGACATTCAATTACAATAGTATAAGCTCTCTTGCCCTCTGCAAAAAAAAAAAAAAAAAAAACAAAGTAATGGCGTATGAAACGAAACAACAGAAAAAAGCTTCGTGAGCCTCGCGAAGAAGCTCCTGCGGCACAGGTGCTAGATTTACATCAGAATGATCGAATCTGCGCGCGAATCGAGCTCCAAAGCGCTTTGGGATCGAAAAAGAGAGAGGGCAGATAAGCACACGCGCGCGAAAGCAGATACGTACATCCAAGCGAGTGGATAAAAAATGCAAGGCCTTCGCGAGGGAGGAAGCAAGGGTTGCCATTATCTCCGGTGTGTTCCACCTGTTTTTCTTTCTCTTCGAGCTCTACACTACAAACAGCTTTTTTCCTTCCGTTACACATCCGCTCCGGCGTTTTGATCTTCGGAGCTAATTTATGCGCCAACGCGAATCCCTTTCTCGTCTCGTTCCTCCAACTGATGGATGAAAAAACTGCATTACGACTTTTGACGTCCACGATAAAAAATGTAATTGTCACGGCTACGGGGGAACCGATGGGCTGGTGCATGTTTTAGTTATTTCGTGCGAGCTTTCAAAGCTTACGAAGAGTCGCGAAAAAAGACAATCCCCGTGAAAATATTCGCACCAGTCACTCACGGGCTATGCGAGGGATTTCCGGGAATAAAAAAAAAAACACAACATGCCGTGTCCCCGGCGTATGTGTGAACGAAGTTGAGCTTCCACAAAAAAAAAAATTTTCGTTCGATACGCAAGAGCAAGAAAAAAAGGGCACGCGAAGCTTTCGGAAGAAGAAAAGCTCGGCGCGCGCCTCCATACTGGCAGCAGCTAGCGCTTTTTTTCTCCTCCCACTCTCTCCGTTTCATCTTAATCGCGAATAACCCTCTTTTTCCTGGATAATAAAACAAAGAGGAAGGGCGATTTTTTTTCCCCTCGGTCTTAAAATTCAAGGAAGCTGCGCGTCGTAACGAGTCGTAATTTCGCATGTAGAGAAGCTAAGGCTCTACTCTCTCTCTCTCTCTCTCTCTCTCTCTCTTCCTTTGCTGTGCCATTACCGTGTGCCGTATAACGAGGCTCCGGGGTAACAATGACGCTCTATTTGGCAAAGGACTCGGCAAAGGAGCCCCGCGAAGACGAGGAAAGCGGGAGCTATTGACGCGGTTTACGCCGGATTCGCTTGCACTCGCCGTCGAAGGGATGCGCACCGTCATTATACACGGGCTGTCTTAATTAGTGCGACATATCTCCACACGTACAATTACGCTCGCTGCGTTGACAGTGTGTACCTATACTCCTGTGTATGTGATGCACGAGAAGTTTCGGGGTACGCCGTTTAGTGCGCGGTCATTTCTAGAGCCCCTTTGTCATGGCATACATAGCATGTACAATTTAGGTATATATCATAGAATAAGTATAATAAGTAAATATGTTGGCCATGGCTTTGAATTTTTAAACATGTTATCCAATTCGCGATTCACCGAGATCTCGGAAGGACGATTTTTATTACCCCCATAGCTTGTGATGTCGCGTTTACTCTGTCTCTTTGTATTCATNTGCACAGTTCACTTTAAAACTTGATTTTAAGATTATTTGACCTCTTAATAATAATTATAACTATTTTATTCGCAATCAGTGGGTTGAATTACTTATAATATAAAAAACGCCTAATTATCGATAAATATTCTAATTCAGAAGTCTGTTGATTGGTATCTATAAGTAATAAGGTGAGAGGATAGATCAGCGTGCTGCGTAGCACAATCGATAATGTCCCGACTACCAATCTGAAGGTTGAGGGTTTAAACTATACATACGACAGTATAGTTACAGTTACCGTATATACGTCTTTGTCGATACATTTAGTGCCCGGTGGCTCAGTTGACTAGGTCGTGGGTTGGCATGAAGGCGACTGCTGTTCAATGCCCGGCCAGTGCAACTTCTTTGGGCAAGTAGATCTGTGATTTCTTACAGGTTTTTGTTTATCTTCATGAAGAGAATAAGCAACCTTCTCAAGCGAAATTGCCCAACTTTCCCCTATCTCTTATCCAGTAATGGGAGGCCTCCCTATCCCTCTTTCTCTTCTTCTCTCAAGTGCTGAGTGCCCAGAGAAGTACCCTTTATAGATGCCAGACGTATAGCACTATAATTTAAAAAAAACCAGTGGACAATGGATGCTTGGATACCCAAGTATGAAGTAATACTTCTACAAAATCATATGGTATACAACATAGTTATCAATATAAATATACCTTCAACAAAACAATATTATGTACAATGCTGGTGCAATTATCGTTGAAATGAATACCTATGTTAGTTGGGTGTGGTTTCACTAAGTATTGTAATATTTGATAACTAAATAATCAAAAATAATATATTATGGCACAATACAATACAAACAATAAATATAGGATAGCCAATGTTAGACTATGCAGTTTTATCAAATCTTCAATAATCAATGATTTAAAAACAACTTCCTATCGCCTACGCTGGTTACATCCCTAACGTCACACTCACATCTGTCACATACGCTTACACTTATTCCTGCTCCATACTTAACACCTAAAATGTAACTGTATCCAACAAATTAAGACAAACCATTCTCTGGTACCACTTTCTTCAATAGCACAGTATTGCATGCCTGTAAATGTCCCTTCAAGCCATTCATCACACATAGGTTTTTTAAAAAGAAATTATTCAAACATCAAAAGTATACTCAAAATAGTATAAGAAATACCCAAAAAAATCGCAGATCGCTTAACTGTACTCTTTTCATATGTTTAATTTAAAAAATTGCAATTTAACGTTTAACCTTATGAAAAAATTACTTAAAATTGCATTTATAAGATCTGTACGAATCTCCAAATTTTTGTTTACATGAAAAATTACTTTTAGATAAACATGTCCATTTTTAAATAAATCTATAATTTTTTTTTAACAGCAACGGAGAAGAGCACCAGACTTTTCACTGCATATTTCCTCTCATGTGGTTGTTTACTGCCCATCAAAGGATGTTTTACATAAAAAAATTCTGAAAGCATTATTATCGTGACAACAGAAAACATCCTATTGCTGTGCTATGAGCATTCAGGTATATCAATACAACAAAATGACGTACTCTCATTGGCCTACTCTATACAATAAATTATTCACATATGAAATACTTATTTATAAAAGTGCAAATTTTTCCTAACATAGATCTGACAACACTATAGAATGAAATTAATTCTTAAGGTGGTTCTTTCATGAAATGATTATGAACTGAATGGCATGAAATCTTAAGGAATTATTTATTGAGTTACAATACACTACCTCTCAAAGTTTCAGAGTAGGCTGACGAATATAAACTCAAGAAAATGATTAATGAAAATTAAATTCTTAACATGTGCTCTTATGGTCACTAAGCATTCTTTTACCGAAAGTTGTAGCCTAGTTATTTATTTACTGAACGTAATTAAGTAAAAAAATGAACAACAAAGCTTATCCATTTCAAACATACTAATATCTCGAAATATATGTGCTCACCGACTTAATCAAAAGATATTAAAAGAAATACAGTCATAGATTTTCGTTTCCTGTGTTGACAGCATAGGTAAGCCTCTACTGCTGGTATTTTGAGGTTAATCGCGAATTTGAGATAATCATTCCTATAAACTTTCATATCATATATTATGATTTGAAATTTTTAATCAGTACTTAATTTGCCTTAATAAAAAATATAAAAAAAAAAAAAAAAAACAAAAAAAAAACAAATGAAACGTACACGTAGTTTTAACGCGTATTGTGTGTGCTGCACTGCGTATGCCCATCGTGCAAAACGTCAACTACATTTGCCATCTGATTTATGTACAAAGGTTGCACAGCTCAATATTGCATCAACGTAATTGCGGTACTGGTCATTTTGCGCGCGCGTGTGTATAAATCTATGTATGCTCAAAGTTATGGGGCAACGAGTACGCACGAAAGATGACACAGTGGCAGCAGCTCGCGCGTGCCATTGATCCGCAGCTAAACAAACGCGTTTATCGTCCGAAATAATTAATCGCTTTATTTGGGCGTTTCACTGCTGATTGGCGCATTTTCGGCGGTTTTAATAATCTAATTGCGGAACGGGGGGGGGGTTCAGTTTCTCCTGATCGGCCAAATGTTGCCCCTCCACCCTCTGACATTATACTCCCGGTGTGCGCGAAACAACAGCGTAATCCTTTAAGTGGGTCTCTTTTTCGCACGATCCTTTGCCTCTAGCGTGTTTTGTTAAGCTTTTGATTGCACGGATAATGAATTGTGTTTGTATGCGAGCTGGTGGTGTACTTTGATTCAGGTCGTCGAAACGAGAGCGACAATTAAATTCATCCACCTGCAGTGGTACGGGTGTCGAGTCAAAGCACAAATTACAATACGCTTTTAAGAGACTTACGTAAATCACGTGTGTGTACAATAGGAAAAAAAAGAAGAAAAAAAATGAAACTCCAACCGCTAGCTGTTGTTTTAATGCTGTTGAACTTGGCTGGGAGTTGCTACATTTTTCCTGCAGGTATACAATTTAATGAGCGTTTTTGTACGCATTAACTTTTTTCCATTCAGTGTCTTATGGAGTTCTTGTTTTTTGATACTATTAATAACGGGTCAACAGAACTATCGATTTTGTCTGGATATACTCACTTTGCACCACTGAAAAAGTTTTTGGATGGAATTTAATGCCTAGATTCTGTAGTGAAATATGAATAATGTTGTCTGACTCGTTTAGGCTGTAACTACATTCATTGTTAATTTTAGTGTAAAACTGAAACTTGCATAGTCCAAGTCTTTGTGCCTGGAGATTTTAGGTTCTGATTTTGATTATGAGTTTTAAAAAGTGATTCTGTGATACATCTTATTCATTTCGTCTGACCATTTTTTGTGTATACTACTTACAATTTCAACGGTCTCAAAGTGCCAAAGCCCTATTTAAGATTATGTTACTTCTTATTTTTGGTAGCACTCATAAAAATGTAATTTGAAGAAATATTATTATGTAAAAAAATGATACTACGTGTCTGACTATTTTTAGTTTTTACTACTGATTAAGTTGAAACTATATCGAAAAAAAAAAACAACTAAATAAACCATATGTACTTCGTCTGACTATTAAAAGATCATACTACTGAATGAGTTGAAATCTTACGAATAAGACAAAGAACTCGAACCAACAAATCTCTCTGGTTACGGCTGACTATTTCCGAACTATACTACTCGAAGCACTTCTTACTTTACTGTCTAATCCCCTTTGCAAACAAATAAAAAATACTAGTCTTTAAAAAATTATTCAAGGTAAAACTTTTCTATTTGTCTTGATGAAGCAAAAAAATACAACAATGTTATCTGTTAAAACTGTATAAAACACGAATTGGTAATAAACCTCGAACCTTATCGTTTCTGTTACAGAAAAGCCAGATCCCTGCGACAAGTTGAACTGCACTCTGGGCTCGCAATGCGTGCGCAGCAAGGATGGAACAGAGGCGAGGTGCGAGTGCATGGAATCGTGCCCAAACTTTGGGGACCATGAGGGTGCGGGCCCGGTCTGTGGTAGCGACGGTGCCGACTATCCAAGCCTATGCGACCTGAACCGTGTCGCCTGTTCCAAATCAGCCAACATTAGCATTGCCTTTCGCGGCAAATGCGGTAAGTTTATACGAGCAAAAATATCTACGAGCACTTGTTGCATTTTTGTTTCCATAATTACTATTTCAAGGGGTGTGTGTGTGTTTTTTTTTATCAATTTGGGTCTGAAATAATAGTTCTGTATAGAAATTTGGACTGTGTAACGATGAGTAATTACACGCGTAACTAACCATCAGAGATTATTCAACGGATGATAATCGTATGCGAAAATTCATCAAACAATCACACACACGTGACAGTCGAGTAACTTCGTTCAGGTGGATTATCATTAATTTGCCCACCTCATCAAACTAGGCATACAAATTAGTAACCTCCAATGGGACAAATTCGAGCAATTGCTTAACGAACCTCACCCCTCATTTATTCCTGTTCGATTGAGACTTTGGTATACGCCATCCCATTGCATCTGGCCGTGAATATTTTGCACCTTTTGAATGCACGTAAATAAAGACACTTCGTATCCGGGACATCCGACGACTCGTTACGAACTCTGCTCCCTCCATTATTCGTGAGAAAAAAAAAATGTGGAGTAAGAATAGGGTGGACGGCAAAAAAGAGTCAAACTTACCGTCCCCTGATATTATTACAGAGTATACCTCGCGAATGGCAAATACAAAAAAGAACGTAGCCGTGTCAGTAGTAGATGAGCGCTCGAGGCGACGGAAACGTCGGTATTATAAAGCAAGGCGGGGGGAGGGGGGGAGGAGGAAGGAGGGAAAGAAAGAAAGAAAGAGAAAAAGGCGTGCGTGTATGGATATTTCGCGAAAATGTAATGTATCGAGGGGCCATAGATTTCCCGAGTTCGCTCTCCCGCTCCCCAGAGCGCACGATCGCGCCCGCGGCAGCAGTAACAGTTCCAGTATCGAAGGCTATTATTCAGCCGGCGCACAATAAGGCCGGCTACACGTTCCTCCTCCTCCCTCCTAAAACCAATTTCTCGTACTTCCCCCTCCCCACCTCTCTATCTCTGTCTCTGTGCTCCCCTCCCCCTCATCCCTTGGTGCTGGTATACGTGACACAGGTGCGCGCCAATACTCGCCCGCGTGCAAAAAAGAGGAGGGAAGAAAATCCGGATGGGGGGGGGAGAGGACGGGATTCCCCGGAAAAATGTAGGTGTATATGTGTACGATGAACAAGAACAAACGCGCTTCGCGCAAAAGTGCACTCTGTGTACGATGCACTGGTACGGCGCTTTTTTTTCAATTTTGACTTTTCAAATGGGATAGGCATTTTGTGGAGGCCGACGGTGTACGTACACACGTGCGCGTTTGCGCGACGCGCGTTTAATCACCATCGCTGCTGTTCTGTTTTGCGCTTTGCTTTGCCCTTTCGAATGCTTTTTTGATGAAGATTAAGCGGCTCTGCGAATATTAATTGCACCCGGTCTTCCTCTGTGGACACCGGCATGTGTAGCCAGATCGCGTATCAAAAGATGAAAAAGTCTTTGAAATACCCTATTTTGTACTGTTTTTTTCTTTTTTTTTTTTTTTTCATCCGACACACATATTTACGTGGAAAAGCTATAAAGAAAATGACCTTTTGAAACGCGGTACCGAAAAAAAGCCTTTTTTCCCTTTATTGCTTTGAAAAATAAAACCCTCCCATTAGAGTAGCAAAAACGCATCATCAACCCCCTCCCCCTAAAAAATACAGTCACCAACCCGTGCGTATCGATTCTCCCATCATTGACGCGTCGAATGGCAAAAATACAAAAACAAAGCCCCCCCCCCGTCCTCTCGCCCGACCGCAACACACGCGTCGCGTCCTCCCACCCCTTTTTTGGGGGTATAATTGAAATTTCGTTCGCACGTACACGGACGAGCGCGCGGGCGTGTCGCGTCATTTAATACGTCGTTTTTCACGGCTCGTTGGACCGTCGATCCTGACAGCCGATGGAAATACGAGATGCGCGCATAGGTACGAGCACGCACGCCCGAGCGAGAGACAATGACAAATTAGCCCACTGTCGCTAGCGGGAGACTGACCCCTTTCCTGTACCTGCTCCCCGGGACGGGAGACACGCGACACTGCGACAGCGACCGGGGAATTCGTGTAAGTGGAAATGCAGGTCTCACATGTATATATGTACTTACGCCTGAGACGTTGAGGACACGAAGCCGGAGAAAACAGGACGAAAGGAGCTCGGGTAGAGTCGTATACGTGAAACGTCCATTGGATGACTTTTCGCGGTTCTTTTAGCTCAGCACTTACCTGTTCCGATAATCTTTGTTGTTGAACGAAAAAAAAAAAGAAATAGTTAAATTAAGGATTTTTTTCCGCGTTCATAGTAAAAAATTTAATTAAACGACAATCGCTTGGGGCACCGAGGCGTCGAAGCAAGCCCCGGCCCTCATGCCACGGTACGGATTAAACAAAGCGTCCCACCGGAGGAAAAGAAAAACTGCCTTCTCGGAGGCGCTTTACGCAATTTTACTCGTAACCCGTGAAGAGGGACGGAAGAAATCGCATTATACCCAAGGAGACCCGGGCTAATCTCCTCCCCCCAGCTTTCCTCGTTTACGTGCCTGCACACCCACGCGCCACCTCTCGAGCCTCCGTTCTTTTTTTTCACCTGCACCGTCTCGCGAAATCCCCCGAGATCTCCCGCCGAGATAATGGAAAAGCGCCACTACCGGGCGGCCGAGAGGAACTACTGCCAAGACGAAAATAACCCACGGCCCGGTGGTGCTGCAGTTGAGCAACGCAGTGTATATAATATAATACACTGTCAGTATTACACCCTCCCCTAAAGTGCGACCCCAGCTGCGATGACTATCAAGATTTTTCCCCCTTTTATCTTTTTTTTTTTTTTTTTTTTTCCCCCCCTTCTTTTTTTTTTAATTTTTTTTTTTTTTTTTTTTTTTTGCTTAGTTGTAACTTTAGCCACGGAACCTCGTTTCAAGCACAATTTCTTAATGCGATAAAGAAAACAAGCCAAAGCAAACTGCTTGTAATACCACCGCGAAAAATTCATGGAGCGACAACATCGACGCGCCATCAGCTTAATAGAAAGGCTTCCGAGGCAAAACACACAAAAGCCTTTTACGCGCGCTCGTAGTTCTCAACTGCAATTAATTAATTCAAGCGACACACGCGTGGAGTAAAATATACAAGGAACAACGTTACGGGCGTACGCCAAACACACTGGACTTAACGACTAAGCTCCCCTGCACACGGACACCCGTTGCGTGCAAGCCTATTTAGCCGCGACCACTCGCAAGAGACCCGGTGTATACGTGGATCGATCGGTAGCCAGAGGAAAGGCAGAATGGGCGCAGAGCCTTGTTAATTAGACCGGCGCTGATAATATAGGCAGTCATCGTGTCTCCAGCCGGTGATGACGAGGGTGGATTTTCGCTCCAGACGGGGAAAATCGTCCTTTTAATGGGGCGCTCTGACGGACACCGGCGGCCACTCTTTGAAATTCTCTAATTGCCGTGCTGGCTTACAAATCGTTCGGAGAACGAGGACGAACACACGTGTGTCGAATGACCCTCTCTCTGCGCGTAGATTCTTGGGGATTTTGTGAGATTAGAGTGATTGCTCTTTGGAATGGGATCCTATTTTAACTGTCTTTTTCAATATGCAGTACTCGATTGCGCAGTTCGAAAAGTGGTCGGTTTTAATTTATTTAGTGGTATCGAATCAACATGGATGGTCTGATTTTTTTTCATCCACAATATCAATACTTGTACTGTTGATCGGGTCGTAGCTCCCAATACAACCACTCGTCCGCACCGATGAAAACGTCTGACGATTCGTTGACTTGTTCTACTCGAAAATCCATCCACCAGCTCGTTCCACTTGTACGTGACCAATTCATCTGACTCTCTTGGCTTAAATTATTCCCAAACCTCCTGATGATCTATAATTGCTGTTTAAAACAAAAAGTATTGAATTTCAAGTACTAGATAATAATTTATGTAACGGTGCACGCACTTACTTCAACGAGAACTCGGCTAATACAGCCCAAAACTATAAAACGCACTGCACTCCTGGGCAGTGGACATCTTCGGGGCACGCGACGTGACAATGATGCATCATTCTATAAAAACAGCCAACCAACTCGGGCGCCATCGATCATTCGGTGAAAATAAAACAAAGTCCCGGGCTTCGAGAGAAAAAAGAAAAAAAAAAAAGTACGAATTATTGTTCGGACATACCGCGTACCTCGTACATTCCCCCCCCCCCCTGCACGTACATAAACGCACACGTGAGTTCGACGCTCGAATGGATTGTGGAAGCGCGGGCTCGGAAATTAATGTCCGAATCCTGTTGGACTACGCGCGACCGGTGTAATTCTTACCCCCGCGCGTGCACACACGTACCGCGGCATCGATCCAATGCAGCGGGCGAATGGCGACACTGCAGTTAAATTCAGATGGGTGGGTCATAATCACTTTTCAGGGGCGTCAGCTCGTGATGTAGGAGCCTCGTCAAACTGCAACGCGCTGTCCCTCCGTCTCGCGTCCTCTCTTTGTGTCCATGTACGCGCGCACGTGTATTTATGAAGGAGGGAAAAAGAGAAAGTACGAGCCGCTCATTAACCCGAACCCTCTTCGTGTTTCGTAACCGCAAGCCGGTGTGCGGTTCGAGTTGGAAGTTCCACTGGTACTTAGTGCCATTATAGGCTGAAGTGGGAGGAGAAGGAGTATTGGTGCACGAGATGGGCTCGGCTTGGAGGAAAGGCACTAGCGCCGGGTGCCGCTTAACGGAGATGACGATCGTTCCGTTTTAGCGAAAGTGCGACGAGGATGATGAGAATTGTGATGCTGCACGTGAGTGTGTGTGTTTTTTTTATCTTTGTTTTTCTATTGGGCTTCGGTAATGTCAAAGTTTTTTAAACTTTCATATACATACCTCGAAATTTGCAGATTTGCAGATATGGAATTTCAGTGAGCTGGTTCATGCTTATTTTGTATCCAATATCTTGTTAGATGGGTATTGCGTGTGCTTTTGATAATGAAATTGAGGTAGACGGTGTCAAAATGAAAATTCTATACACCACGCCTGACTACTTTGTGTTTGTACTACTGGTAATGTTTTGTTTTTTAAAAATAAATATATATACATTTCTAAACTAAAAGAAGTACTATAAAATTTACCTAATTGCATTCAATTTTAACTTTTTGTGAAGTTGTGGTTTCAAATACAAAACTGAATAACGAAAATGGGTCTGACGAATCTCGTAAGATTTTGTAAATCAAATTGTAAATTTATAGCTAAAAGAAATAATGTTTAACTCCTAACAAAGTCGTGATTTTAAATAAAAAAAACTTAACAACACCCGCGCAGGGG